>CM063503.1:32311292-32611292 GCA_032207245.1 Pardosa pseudoannulata
TTTTTGTCGGATTGAAATAAGATAATTGCAAACTTCTGTTTGAAGCTTGTTTACGGGAACCTTATCTGTGGAACTTATCCCCAATCATAACACCAAGGGATAGAAATCTCCATCATCCTTACTCTAGTGTTCATTAAAATAAGTAGACGTATTAAGTTAAAAATTAAAGGTACCTCTTACTACTAGCCACCAGTGAGGATTGAACTCACGACCCCTGGTTTACAAGACCAGTGCTCTAACCACTGAGCTATGGTGGCGACACCATTTAACAGCTTAATATATAACTTGACTAAAATCAAATGAAGAATTCCTGCCATCAAGATTATTGTACAGGTGTGTCGTAAATATCTATTAACTAGGTGCACCGCAAGAACATGTGCAATATCCTCATAGAAAACTTATCGGTATTTTTACAGGGTATGTTCATTGCTTTAAAGAACTGATTCCAGTTAAACTCTATAAAAATATTTTGTTTTAATGTTTTATTTTTGTCGGACTGAACTTAAGAGAATTGCTGAATACAGTGACGTACGCAGAATGTTTTCAAGGCTGGGGGGGGGTCATAATTCTAAAAAATAATAGCCCGCATATTTTCTACTAAACTTTTTATTTTTGCCATTTTGTCTGAGCTCAAGGGGGGTGTTTACAAGACCCAACCCCCCTGAGCTATGGTGGCGACCCTAGCTTAATATATAACTTGATTAAATGAAGAAAAATGCTGCAGTTAAGATCATTGCACAGGTGTGTCATAAATAGCTATTAACTAGGTGCAACAAGAACATGTGCATCGCAAATATCCTAATAGAAAACATATCGGTATTTTTCCCTGGTATGTTCATTGCATTAAAGAACTGATTCCAGTTAAACTCCATGAAACTATTTTGTTTCTAACGTTCTACTTGTCGGGACTTGGAAAGCTTAATAACATGGTTCAGGGGGGGGCCACATTTTCATAATTAGCTGTCTAATTTTCGCTAAACTATGCAAGCTGGACAAAGGGCCAGTATGTATAGTTTAATTTTTAAAGAATGTTTAGTCCTTTTAGTTCCTAGAAAAAAGTTGAAAACCTTTCGTTATAAAACACATTTCTGGGAACTCATGACTGTTTGCACATTTTAAATGTAAAAATACACATGAGAAAGAAAAAATTCAAAATGGGAAAAAAGCTTTTTTAAAGTGTCAGAAAAATAAAGCTCTTATAACACCCATTATTTTACAACTAGCATATGACCCGTCATATGACGGGATCAGTAAAAGTTTTAATTTTCCAGAATTGTGAACTACCCTATGAGGCAGGTAAAAAAAAATTATTTGTTTTTTAGCTGAGAATTATTTGGCACAAGCTCAATAATTTTTGTTTATCTTCATACTCCTCTAAAGTCTACCGATACTGTAAAGGCAGTTTAGAATCTCGTTGAATTCATTTAGAAAAATGATTTAAAGTTTTCTTAGCTACGTCGAAATTATCGTTAAATTTTTCCCAATTTTATTTATTTATTTATTTATCTCTTTTTTTCCACAGTAATTAATGGAAGTAAAGGAATGAAACTATCATTTCCACTACACCCTGGAGGTAGATAGAATTTGTTGTTAATACCGGTGATAAAATTTTCATTTCAACAAAAAATAATCTATCATTAAATTTAAAATTATCACATATGTACCTGATCTATTATTTAAGCCAAATATAAAATATTATTTACGTAATATCTAAGTTCAGTGATAAAAAGTATGAAAATAATGCAGACGATATTTAAATTATTTATACATAGCCTACGTAACCTATGTAGTACTCCCATAATAAAACGGACAACAATTACCTGCCATTGGGTAGTAGCGAATGCTATAAAAGCAAATGCTCCCACACGGAAATAAACAAATGAATGGATTGCAATCTGAACTATATAGAATAAAATTTCAGTACAACGGATATTAAAAGCTACGTGTTATTGCCAGAAGGTTGTAATTGAGCTCTACTCATTGTTGAATGAATATATACTATTCACTAATGGATGCAATTCTATTCATCGTTAAATTAATATTGCATAATGTTTTGATATTATTAAAAGCTAATATTTTAGCTATTGTGTGAGTTTCCGCTTTATAAAATAATTGGAAGATCGTATCTCACATTCACATAAAATAAGTTTAAATGAAGTGAAGCAAAAATACGTATTATTTCAAGAGGCGTACAAGGAAGTCGTAGTATTCACATCCGATTTTTTATTTCTGGATGACGTCAGGCTGCGAAATATTTTTCTCATTTCGTCGCTCAGCAGGTGTAAAAGTTTGGGAAACACTAGTATTGATTTTATGTGTTGTAGCAATCCAACGCTATCAGAAATACATGACACTACAAAACTGTAGCATCACGCTACTGAAAATAGTATTTTATATTAGTGTGTATTATTAGTGCATAACGATGCTGAAAATATATTTGATATTAATATGTATTTGTGCTATATATGTATTGCTTTATAAAATAATTGGAAGATCGTATCTGACATTCAAATAAAATAACTTTAAATGAAGTGAAGCAAAAAATACGTATTATTTCAAGAGGCGTACAAGGAAGTCGTGGCATTCACATACGATTTTTTTTTTATTTCTGGGTGACGCCGGTCCGCGAAATATTTTTCTTATTTCGTCGCTCATCAGGTGTTAAAGTTTGAGAAACACTAGTATTGATTTCATTAGTTGTAGCAGGCCAACGCTACCAGAAATTCATGACACTACAAAACTGTAGAGTCAAGCTATTGAAAATAGTATGTTATATTAGTGTGAAATGTAGCATAACAATGCTGAAATAATATTTGATATTAATATGTATTTCTGCTATATAGGTATTGCTTTATAAAATAATTGGAAGATCGTATCTCACATTCAAATAAAATAAATTTAAATGAAGTGAAGCAAAAAATACGTATTATTTCAAGAGGCGTACAAGGAAGTCGTAGTATTCACATCCGATTTTTTATTTCTGGGTGACGCCGGTCCGCGAAATATTTTTCTTATTTCGTCGCTCATCAGGTGTTAAAGTTTGAGAAACACTAGTATTGATTTCATTAGTTGTAGCAGGCCAACGCTACCAGAAATTCATGACACTACAAAACTGTAGAGTCAAGCTATTGAAAATAGTATGTTATATTAGTGTGAAATGTAGCATAACAATGCTGAAATAATATTTGATATTAATATGTATTTCTGCTATATAGGTATTGCTTTATAAAATAATTGGAAGATCGTATCTCACATTCAAATAAAATAAATTTAAATGAAGTGAAGTAAAAAGTACGTATTATTTCAAGAGGCGTACAAGGTTTTTGGTTTGGTTTGGTTTGGAGAGCTACGGTCTACTGTTTTGCACACGAGGGCTAAGAGGCGTACAAAGAAGTCGTGGCATTCACATACGATTTTTTTTTTATTTCTGGCTGACGCCGGTTCGCAAAATATTTTTCTCATTTCGTCGCTCAGCAGGTGTAAAAGTTTGAGAAACACTAGTATTGATTTTATGAATTGTAGCAGGCCAACGCTATCAGAAATTCGTGACACTACAAAACTGTAGCGTCCCGCTACTGAAAATAGTATTTTATATTAGTGTCTACGGTAGCATAACGATGCTGAAAAAGTATTTGATATTAATATGTATTTGCGCTTGTAATATCAAGTTTAAAGCTTGGCGTTGTTTTTTTAGTAACTGGGGTTGTGTTGGCCGTTGTTCCCTCCGTGGCACTCTCCCCTGAAAAGCGAGAAGGGAGAGAGGGGGATTAACATCAAGGCGAGCAGAGATTCTTTTGTGACGCTTGTGATTTTTCGTAGGGCAAGAATGTGGTGGCAAACTCTAAAAATGTGTAAATGCTGCAAATAGAAGTAAAACTCTTCCTTTTTTAAAAAAGAGTTTCTTTGAAGTCGTGGTTATCATGGAGTCTTTTAAATATCACCCCTCGGCCGTTACCAAAATCTTTGCTATTCTAGACCTGTGATGTAACAAAGCATATGAATAAGTAACACTGTACGAATATTGCAGTCGAATGCAAATTATCTATTAGGGAGCTGCCGGTAAACACTTCGCGGATATATTTGGCAATTTACCGGTATTACAGACCCTACCAAACACATTGCACTAGTCACAGTCGGACTTTGAAACTCCCAGTAAATAAATAAATAAAATAAAATAAAAATACTCCTTATGAAACTACAATGTAAGCATTCTACCAAGGAAAAATATACTGTCTTTTTAAAATATTTTAGCGAACATACAAAAGAAAAAAAATTAACTTACAGTTGACACAAATACTTATAAAAACACTTCATTTAAAAAATAGCTAACAGGAATATAATTCAGATGAATTTTTTTAAAGGACTTTTAATTCAGAAAACTCTTGATTTAATTCAGAAACGTCAGATTTTATTTTATGTTTATACTCAAAACCTAATATATAGAGGTCTGACAATGTTGTTTGAAATATTATTAGTCGTAATTAGTTCTTAATTATATTTATTTTGAAAACATTGCATTCCTTGGATGCAACAGTTATTGGAAGTGTTAGTAAAAGTAGTTTAGAGCGATTTTTTTCATTTTGTTTTGACAATTTTGAGTCTATCGATCTTCAGGGCCGTAACTAGGTCCTTTAGCACCCGTGGAAAAAAAAAAAAAAAAAAACGGATCTGCGCCTCTACCACCCAGTATAGTGAAAAATTATATAAATGTTTTTTTCTATATCATATATTTAGAATGAACTCAAAATATTCTGTTAATTCTTAAAATGTTCCTAGTATATTAAATTTTTTCTTCTATATTTATTTTATTAATACTTAAAAATATTTTCGAACACTCTAGAAGTATTATTTTGCTGATAAACTGGATAGTTTATTTGAGGGGAATATTTTTTTTATTTGTACGTTGAATTTTCATAAAAAAAATGATGATTTTCTAAATTTAAATTTAGTTTTAATAACTTTAATAAATTCAAAATTTAAAACGAATACCCGAATTTATATAAAGGCATATTAGAAGTGTTTGGTAAACATTTTGTAAGAATCTATAACAAGTTTAGTCTCTAGGAGCATTTTAAAAAGTAAGAAAACTCATAAAACAGTAATTTTTAAATACTTTGGATTTAAAAAATAAAATCTGAACCTATAATAAAAAAAAATATTTTTCAACTTTTCCTTATTTCTACTTGGGGCGAATCGTCTTCTTTCGGACCCCATTTTCCTCACGGTGCGGCGCCCCTATAACTGATGCGCCCATGGCAAATACCACCTTTGCCACGTACTATAAAATATACTTATAGTTACGACCCTGTCGATCTTTTAACACTATTGTGGGACATGAACTAACGGAGTGTTCGTCTCAATGGTGTACCTATGGGGTGCAAAAGGACATGAGTTCCCCCCCCCTCAAATTTTTTCTAGAGATTGAAATAAATACCTCACGATAGTTCTTTTATTATACTATTATAGATGTTCTAAACTTTAAAAAAAAAATCACTTTATTTTTCTTTTTATACTGAAATATTTTCAACATGAAAAGAAAAAATTATTCCATCTAAACTAATTCCTGATAAAGAGAATAGAAAATTTTTTTATCAGTGGCTTTAAAAAAGTGCTTTTGGAACAGTTTTTATAGGCGAAGAGAAAGGGTGCATCCCTATAGTATATGTTTCTTCCTACTTCCACCTGTTTTTCTGGTAAAGAATCACAGAAGACAATCTTTGAGATCATTAAATGATTTCAATGAAGTGATGGCTTCAGTGATAGTGGATTTCCCGGATTCTAGCAAACAGAAGTATATTTTCTTATGGTAATTTTTATTGTTTTTCTTAAATGATCATTATTTTTTCTACTCTTTAGACCTAGTTATAAATTATAGCAATCCTTGAGCAGTTTCATATAAAAGAAATAAGATTTATACAGCATATTCTTTAGTTTTTATCAAGTGATAATTCTAAACAAAAGAAATTGTTTTTTCCTTACAATGACAAAATACATCCACCAAAATTAATTTCTGGGTACGTGAATGGTTCGACCCTGCCTCTAGTCCAACATTGAATACAGCGGTTCTAGCACATCAAGGTCATTCCAATTCAGCACTTCTTGCTTCTTCATTTTTTTTCCATTGGTAATTCAAACTTTTTCAGGGGAGTGTGCAGGGTCTTTTTTTCTTCCTTAAGCTTCCTTTATTCTATAAACCGACGCCATGCTGTCCGCAAAGTCTGCAAGTGCCGACGTAAGAAGATGCCAAACAGAAAAAAAAAATGATTTTTTAATATTATGTTTAGGAAAGCAAGTGTAGGGTTAACCCCCATGGGGGCTAGTGTGAAGCGCGAAGGACTCTGTAATTTGTCGGATTGTAAACATCATAAGCTGCAAGTAATACGAACTATGAGGCTCCCCACCATTATTTTGTTTCGCATGCCGTAAACAACCTATTTACGCCAGTTAGTTACTTTTTCTCTCTTCTGTGTATGTGTGTGAGCATATATATATATATATATATATATATATATATATATATATATATATATATATATATATATATATATATATATATATATATATATATATATATATATATGTGTGTGTGTGTGTGTGTGTGTGTAATGAGACTGACTTCTCGATGGGGGGTTGCAGTCATGGCCATAAAAATGATACCATTTCAGCTAAAGACCTTTATTAAGATAACTTTGAAGGACGGGTTCCCACTTCATCATAGGGACAAACTATAGGGTCAGCTAGCATGAAGTTCTATGTACAAGACACGTAACACCTGGGTCAACATCTGTGGGAAAATATCTCTAGAAAAATCTGTCTCCGCTAGCGTCTATCTCCTTTTTATTTGGAAATTTCCTAAATTGTCCGCTAGGGCCATGTAGGTTTATAATTGGCCAGGCCCCTTCTCTGAGAGCGTAACCTGTAGCCCCAGTGGTCAATTTAGGTTAGGGGTTAAAAAGGGGAATGGAAAATGACGCGGGAGTTTTTACCCTTGATTTAAGTTTTGAAACCCCTGAGAATTTTCCTTACATATATATATATATTTAAGTCTCATCACACACTACTTTCAGTTATGAGTAATGGAGTCTCACATTGGCGCCCAACTTCTAACAAAGGCAGGCTTCGCTGCTTCGGGGAGCTACAAGTCTGACCGTGAAATGTGCATACTGCTCTCTGCCCAGATCACTGCACGTGAGCCGTATTTATGTGGCTAACTCCTCATGTCGCGTCACTCTCAATAAAAGGATCCCTAATTAAAATCTCTTAAAATTAATCTACATTTTAAATCCTGACATATATATATATATATATATATATATATATATATATATATATATATATATATATATATATATATATATATATATATATATGTATATGGTTTGGAGTCGAAATTACTCCTAGTGTTAGAGTAATTCTAGTGTTACAACAGATATATTCATTCATAAATATGTGAGTGAGAATTTTAGCGTATTTTTCTTTTCATTTAAATAATTTTTGGTAAAAAGATTAAAATACCAAAGTTTAAATTTTTTTTAAATACCGTTGCTCAAAATTAGGAATCTGGTCATGATAGAAAGGAAAACTACAGAAATCGAAACGGCTAACGACGAAAATTGCTACAGATTAATTAATATTAATAGTAACAAATGACTGTTTGTATTTTAACTCTTTCATAACTAATTCTTGGAATTGAAAGAGCCGTTATAAAATATCGAATTCGACTCAACTTTATTTGAAAACGTAAAACATGTTGATGTTTATTTATACATGCTCATGCATAAATAAAATTGAAACAAATTAGATTTTAAAGCACATGCATATCAATTGCACACATAGTAATAAATACGTATGAAAATATCTGGAGACGAGAGTTGAACCACATTGACAATTCATATTTCAGCTTTATTAAAAGATTTATTTTCTATATTTTGAAATCAAACAACTTTGATAACGTCATGAAATAATTCAAAATCGTTTAATCATAGCACACAGACGTACAATGAGGCCAAAATCCTTTCAGTATACTGGTAAACCAAAAAAATTGACAAGTATGTATTTATATTATCCCCGGGTTAGGCAAGGTTGACTCAGCCTTTCATCCCATCAATGGGTAGACAAACTGAGAAGTAAACGTGCTTGAGAACTAAACACTGGGGCTTCCGCATAAGGTTGACCACCTAACCAAGACATATGCTTGGCACCCCGGGGCACTTTGTCTCAAAAATGGAGATTGGCACCGTAGCCCTTAGCCCCCCTATTGAGCTGTTGCTCCGAGGTCTAATTATCCTTTAATTAGACAACACGTTGGTTACTCATAATTTTTTATGAGAACGATCTCACCTCCTCGCTCTCTCGTGAGCTGGAGTGTTTTAAATTCTTGTTTGGATTACTTTTTGCCTAGAGGCCTAAATTTATGTTTTGATCTTTTCACGTTCGGAGGTTAAAGTGAAGACTTTCCACTTCGCTAGGTACTCCGTTAACCCAATTACCTTGACCTTGACCTTGTTGCTCCGAGGAGTTTAATTTAGTTTTATGTATTTATATTATATTATTATGATTGTTTCAATTTTTATTATTTTCCACATGTGAGGTTCAGTTCAATAAGTGTAGAAATTTTTTTAAAAAAATTCCTAGCACATTTAACCCCTTGTCTGTTTTGCACGTACACTGTACGGGTGCTGTTATCGTGCCTTTAATGATTTGCCCGTACGGCGCACGGCCAATCTGATTTCTTTGTAATTCTCACTGTTTTAGCAGTAAGATTTGTGTTTTTAATGTCAAATTAGTCCAATATATGTCCCCAAGATGTTAGTTTTCGAAATGTATTTAGTTTGGTTTAAAAGCATGGGATTTCTGATAGATTTTGCATTACTCCGCGAGCTTTTAGAGTTTTGGGCTTAAGGTTTTGGGATATTGACCAAAAGAGATATTTTAGCAGCAATTCCGGCTACAGATAAAAACTAAGACCTGGAAACTAGTGCTATGTGTGTTCACTGAAGAAAAATGACATATACAAAAGAATAAAAAAAAAGACTAGGTAATTTTGTCCGGACTGTGACGTTGGACTATACCTCTTACCGTCTTTCAAGATTTATAGCACTAAATCTGATCTTTGAAAAAACTTGTAGTATTTGCATTCGAAAATAATTGTGTGGTAATTGTAATCGAAAATATTTTTAATTTTATATGTAGAACTGTAAACGTAACTTCCCTTTCTGGGGTACACGAGACAGAAAAATCCGATTCCAGGAAAAACATTTTTTTATTTCCTGTAAAACAGTTGTTATATATGTTTAAAATAATTAGAAATATTACTTTTAATAACATTTTCCAGTTCACAAATGTAACATGAACAAAAATATGCAATAAAAATGTGACATTTTTGAGGTCAAATTCGTGAAAAAATTAAGCATTTATCAGAGGACACAGTTATAGGGAGAGAATCAGAAAATAAGCTAAAAACATGAATTAATAGTTTCGCGAAAATATCTTCTCAAAATGAAATAAATTCTTTCATAGAACAGTGCCCGTATGTAAAGATGTACCGGTTTAAAGTTTCAATTTTTCCCCCTCCAAGTAGCTGATTTTACATCAGAGATTCTCTTACTAAAGGACAAACTAAATTCTTTTACTCCCAAGGCACACTTTGCGGTTTCACTTCCGCTGTACTAGGGGGTTAATAAAAGGGCTTTATTTATTTTTCTATTTTTGGTGTGGGGTAAGAGTTGAGCTACAAAGCCGATGTACAATATCATCCCGTTCTTAGAAGGAATAGAATTATATTTGTTATTGTGTGAAACTATTCCTTCAGTTAACCTCCTTCACTCGATTTTACTTTCCCAATACCAAAAACCATAAAAATTCTTGGTAAAGTCCGTAAAGTTAAACCAAAAGCCGTAAATTTTACGGATAATCCCTAAAAATGCCATCTGGATACACTTAATGATTTCACCACTCTATTAATTAGACTAGTCAAAATCCCACGTCAAAGACGTAGTTCTTTTCCATAAGAAGTGGGTATATACTACTGCAATTTTTCACCCAAATAATCTAAATCGACGTATATATGAAGTGGTGAAATTTATTTCTTTAGATTGAATTATGGTGAAAAATAATTTAACATACATGCCTAAAACATAAGTACATTATCTCAAAATGAAAGTAAATTTTCCCCAAAATAAAATTATAACGTTATTTAAAGCTGTTATAAAAAGTGTAAAACTACCTTTTTTTATTATTTGAAATTTTAATCTTGGTGCAATGATAGCTCTTTTGGCAAATGAAATAACTAATTCCCAGAGTTTGTGAAATTTTGAAAATTTCCCTGGTTTTTGTCGAATTTTGAAAAGTATATTTCATATTTCCCCGATATTTTTCAGAACCCTAAAGAAGATTGATTATTCTCCGATTTCCTGGTTTTCCCTGATCTGTAGCCACCCTGGCCAAAATACAATTATTTTTACAAAATAGGAATTATTTTTTATCTTTTCTAATTTTTTAAAAATAAGTAGATGATGATGAGTATTCGATGATGGTATTTTTTTTAAACACCTCGTACCTCTTTCTCAAAATAATGGTTGAAAAAGCTTTACATCCTGGGAAAGTGCACACTTCACCCTCTTCTACTAATTAAAAAAAAAAAAAAAAAAAGCAGAAAAAGAAAAATTATTTTTATGATTTTTTGAAAATTACTTCAAATACTACGCAACTAATAATTTCCCAACTTTTCAAACTAATTGCACAAAACTTTTTTTTCAGTGCATCTGGCTATGTTATTCGTGTTTGAATCGAAGATTAAAAAAATTCGCTCAAAAATATTTCTGCTTTACACCTAATAATTTTTGGGGAAGATTCTTTACATTAAAATTTATAATCAAATGTAAAACTACTTTAAAAAAAATTGAAACAAATTTCAAAATTAGGTGTCTTTAAAATTTTAGTTAACTTAACCTAGAATTTTTAATAATCTTATCATAAAAAAATAATTCCTAAAATTATTAAAATTTTGAAAAATTCCCCGATTTTTGTGGAATTTTGAAAAATATCCTGATATTTTCCAGAATCATAAAATACCTTAACAAATTCCAGATTCTCTGGTTTTCTCTTATGTGTGACCACTCTGATACCTAAAAGTACACTATTGAAATTGAAGGAAAAAAACCTGACGATTTGACACTAAGTTGTAGGATAAAAACTAACAAGATTATAATATCCTTGAAATCTGAAAGTTATCAAATTAAATAATCAAATGTAAAACTACTTATTTTTTTAATTTGAAGCAAATTTCAAAATTAGCTGTCTTTGAAATTCTAGTTAACTTAACCTAGAATTTTTAATAATCTTATAAAAAAATAATTCCTAAAATTACTGAAATTTTGAAAAATTCCCCTATTTTTGAGGAATTTTGAAAAATACCCTGATAATTTCCAGAATCATAAAATACCCTGACAAATTCCCGATTCCCTGGTTTTCTCTTATGTGTGACCATCCTGATAACTAAAAGCACACTATTAAAATTGAAGAAAAAAAAATGACGATTTTACACTAAGTTGTAGGGAAAAAACTAACAAGATTATAATATCCTTGAAATTTGAAAGTTAACAATCAAATATTCAAATGTAAACTACTTTTTTTAAAATTTGAAGCAAATTTCAAAATTAGTTGTCTTTGAAATTTGAGTTAACTTAGCCTAGAATTTTTAATAATCTTATCATAAAAAAATAATTCCTAAAATTAGTAAAACTTTGAAAAATTTCCCGATTTTTGTGGAATTTTGAAAAATACCCTGATATTTTGAAGAATCATAAAATGCCCTAATAAATTCCAGATTCTCTAGTTTTCTCTTATGTGTGACCACTCTGATACCTAAAAGTACACTATTGAAATTGAAGGAAAAAAACCTGACGATTTGACACTAAGTTGTAGGGTAAAAACTAACAAGATTATAATATCCTTGAAATTTGAAAGTCATCAAATTAAATAATCAAATGTAAAACTACTTTTTTTTTTAATTTGAAGCAAATTTCAAAATTAGCTGTCTTTGAAATTCTAGTTAACTTAACCTAGAATTTTTAATAATCTTATAATAAAAAAATAATTCCTAAAATTACTGAAATTTTGAAAAATTCCCCTATTTTTGAGGATTTTTGAAAAATACCCTGATAATTTCCAGAATCATAAAATACCCTGACAAATTCCCGATTCCCTGGTTTTCTCTTATGTGTGACCATCCTGACACCTATAAGCACACTATTAAAATTGAAGAAAAAAAACTGACGATTTTACACTAAGTTGTAGGGAAAAAACTAACAAGATTATAATATCCTTGAAATTTGAAAGTTAACAATCAAATATTCAAATGTAAAACTACTTTTTTTTAAAATTTGAAGCAAATTTCAAAATTAGTTGTCTTTGAAATTTTAGTTAACTTAACCTAGAATTTTTAATAATCTTATCATAAAAAAATAATTCCTAAAATTGTTGAAATTTTGAAAAATACCCTGATATTTTTCAGAATCATAAAATACCTTAACAAATTCTCGATTCTCCAGTTTTCTCTTATGTGTAACCACTCTGATACCTAAAAGCACACTATTAAAATTGAAGAAAAAAAAAAAACCTGACGATTTGACACTAAGTTGCAGGGTAAAAACTAACAAGATTATAATATCCTTGAAATTTGAAAGTTATCCGGAGATCTTCCTACCGTAATCTCATGTGAAAGTCTCTAATCACATATTTCGTCGATGAAACGTGCTCGTTAACTTATTGTTGACAGAAAAGCCGCTGATTAAATGCATTCGCGACGTCAAGATCAAACGAAAAGCAGTACGAGAGTGCTAGTAGCATGAAGCAATACTGAAGCCTGAAAATACAAAAACTCACACTTGAAAAAATATATCAGCCTCGCAAGTATTTATCTACGAAAATAATGAAAAAAATATGTAAAAAAAAATCTTTTTAAAAAATTATAAGTAAATACAAAATTTTTAAAAATTAATTTTTAAATTGTGTTAATACGAAACGTATTAACACATTGTGTGCGGGTACATTTCGCTGTACCGGGAACTGTACCGGGAGCGGGCGTTTTGCGCGTAAATTTAGTTATTCAGTTAAATCTCAACAGACCGAAAATTATTTAATTTTTTAACCAACTTTTCGTATTTAATATTGAAATATATAAACCGATATATAAATAGAAATATATAAATAATAACCGTAAGATTTTTGTAAACAAAAAATATATTTTTTAGTGGATAAATTTATAATAGTATCATAAATATGAAAAATCAAATAGAAATAGTAGTATATAGTTTTAATTTTTTTAATTATGTTACATATAAACATTTTTACATTATAAAAAAATGAAAAGATAAATCATAAAACTAATACTGTAAAAACCAATTTTGTCTAATTTTTTCCAGAATCTACGTAGTAAACAAGAATATTCGTCTTCGTTTTCCTGTATTTTTTTACCTACAAACAAACCATGTTGTTACACTAACCCGTACTAGTACGTAACCTGTACTCAAGTATCAATCGCCAGAAAACGTACGTGTCCCACACAGAATGTGTTAAAAGGCATTCTCGCATTTCTTTTTCCTACAACATATCAAGCTAGAAATCATACAAAATCAACAGAAAATTATTTGGCCCAGGTCAGAATTTTTCTCTCTAATCTAGGATTCTAAGTTCGTAAGTGTTCAGCTTGTACATAAATTATGAAAAATGGACTTTGAGATGAAAATTTAAAGTTAAATTAAAGAGAGAAAAAAGTAGGTTGAAAATTCATGAGTGCAGGGTTTACGAAAATAAAAATAAACACTCAAACAGTTTAACACTAAACATACCATATAACGGGTCAAATGACCCATAAGGTTTATGTAAAAAATGCGATGGGAAATGAATTAAAAATTCTTATTCTTTGTGTTTGCAATACATAAAAATTGACAATATACAATTTTGTTAAATTATAATAAAGCTTATTTGTCTATTCCCTTCCAATTTTCATATTTCATACATTTATAATCAGAAAAATAAAGTCCGGTCATTTGACCCGCTATGGTAGAAATAGGTATGTATTAAGTGTTGGTATGTTTAGTGTTAAATATCATTTACAGTAGAATTTCTCAAAGTGTGTTCCATTGAACCCTAGAGTTCCTCAAAAAAAATTTAAATAACAAGAAAATACGTAAATTCGTTCTTTTTTCCTAATACCATACATAGAGTTAATAATAGTAACACATAGTGTACGGGTACGTTTCGTAGCGGAATTGTACCGGGAGCGGGCGTTTTGTGCGTAAATTTAGTTATTCAGTTAAATCTCAATAGATCGAAATTTATTTAATTTTACATCAGTCGATGCGACTGATGAAAAACTAGTTTTTATTTCTCTAACTTTTTCCAGAATCTATGTAGTAGACAAGAATATTTGGCTTCGTTTTCCTGTATATGCAGTTATTTTTGTACCCACAATCAAACCATGTTGTTACACTAACCCGTACTAGTACGTCACCCGGGCTCAAGCATCAATCTTCAGAAAACGCACGAGTCCCGAATACAATGTATTAATACGCACGGAAAGCAATAATAGGATTAAGAAAAGCGATGTGAGAATAAGTCATTCAAAGCACACGCCACAGTATAGAATAAGGAGTTAAACTTTCATCAATATATCATTTCACTTGCACGATATTAAAAAGTTCTTGCTTCATGTCACCTTTCGTAAAATAATATCTACATTTTTATACTGTTTTATATTGTTTAGCTTTTATACTTATGTCTTATCAGTGATAAATAACAGGCCCTTAACAGTTGCTACTTAAGTAATATCTGTTCAGGGATTCGGTTGCTACATATGTAGTAAGAAAAGGGTTCCATGGGATAAAAGTTTGACACTGATTTACAATACAATATAACATTATGAGTAAAATTCTAAGTTTTTAAGCTACAATAAAACATTTATAAATAAAAAGTTTATACGTTTTCGATGTAGCAGGGGAGTTAGAAATCTTAAACCAGTTGCTTGTGTATATAAAATGTCTTTTACGTTTACGAAATTCCTGAACAACATTTGCTTCTATTTCGTCTCACACAAATCGAATAAGCTGGATCACACCAAAATTGGTACGAGTCTGCCTTTCGAAACTGGAGTCTGCGCATTTGAATCCTGCGGCTGACATGAATGTTCGTAGCCGTTCGGAATCGGCTTTAAGAAGTTGGTCCTGGTCTCTTCATCCCTTGTGTAACTAAAAATCAAACCGTAGACCTCAAAACCAAATAAACTAAGGGATAAACCAATCACTCAGTTTTGTTATAATCCTCCACATTTTAGAGAGAAATCCGCGTTAGCGGTCTTTGGAGAAATATTTTTCAGATACGAACTTTACGCTTTGGTGGAAAAAAAGCAATGCTTTTACAGAAAACCTCATTTCAGTATTAATAATAGATTTGCCTTTCTTGAATTTTCAAAATATACACAAACTTTCTACTCATCCGGTATATATATACATATATAAATGGTGAGAGAAGAGAGCCCAAATATTCTGTAAAATGAAAATATTTTCTTCCACATAACTGGCAGATACCTACTATTAAAAAATGAGTATTTTTTAGTCCACGAAACACAGAAATATATTGCGAAGTTAAAATGTATGAATAAATACGTATTACAACTTAATCAGCCCTATAGAAATAGAAATTAAAAATTGAAGGGGGTTGAAACAGAATTATCAGATTGTTGATTGGAAAGGAAGTTGTAAATTAATTATTTTTGTAATTTTGTTCACAACCAGAAAGAAAGTGTAAACTACAGATTTAATCCTAAATGCATAAGTTTAATACTAATATTCAAGTATTTTTAAAATGACCCTTGTAAAATATGCAAAAATAACCCTTACTATTAAGTCATATTCGCAACGACAAGCAAGAGCAGGGCTTTTATACTGAACAAGCAAATATTATGCACATGCCACCTCCTCTAGTAATAGGTAGAAATGTAAAAAACCCGGAATTTTGAAGAGGTGGGAATAAACCCGGGAATTTTGGGGAATAAACCCGGAATTTTGGAAACTTTGGGAAGAAATTATTTTTAAAAAGGTTTACATTTATTTTTTCAACAGTGGCTATTTAAGAACTAGCGTATTAAGAGTTATTTTTTTAAACTTTTGTCAATATATATATATATATATATATATATATATATATATATATATATATATATATATATTCAAAAAATAATAGCAATGAGCATTTAAATGATTTTATATTAGTACTTATGTAATTAATTACCCTGTTAGTCTTATCAAGCACATAACTGGTTGCTTCAATTTAATTGCTAAAATAATTATACATATTTATTATTATTATGTAAATTGCTTTATGCTAAACTTTTCCCCCTCCTTTTATAATATAAATATCTTTAAATTAAAAATAACAGTTTATTATTTTTTGTAATGCATATATAATTTAAAGGTGTCATCAAAAGACACTGCTGTATTTTGTGTCCAATTCCTACACACACACACATTTATATATATATATATATATATATATATATATATATATAGAGAGAGAGAGAGAGAGAGAGAGAGAATGTTATTCCAGAAAAATAATGATTTATTGGTTTTGTGACACTAGATTATTGCCTAATATTTATGTAATAATAAAAATATTGGATATTTCTCAAAGGAAAAATGTACTCATACTTTCATGCTAAACATGATACCTTGCCAAATATAGTTAGTTAATCCCAATTATTCAATTTTTTCTTTCATTGCATATAGTAGTTAAATTTTGTGAAAATATCAACTTTTGAGGTGTACTACAAAGACAGAAAAAAAAATGGTGGTTCTCATTTTGTCATAGGAATTGGCGACTTCAAAATTCCCTCTAGTAATATTTTCATGCGACCTAAAAGATTAACTAAGGCTGGTTACACACACGGCGGATTTTTCCGAGCGGAAAATTTACCGTCGCCGCCATTCCAATAGTAGTCCATTGAAATAAACTAGAGCTTGCACATTAGACGGAAAAAAAACGATCGGTTAATTTGCCGTCGACGGTAGCTCTGCAGCCGTCTGGTGCCACTGGAGTTCTGCGGAAATTTATCCATCGTCTCGAACGAGAGGTCTATGCGACCCAGTGAACGTTTGCACGCACAGCGGTTTTTTCTATCATTTTCATTGGACTTGCGTTGTGAATATGAATAGTTCTATGGACACGAGTGTTATTGATAATGAAATTCTGATTTCTTCAATACAAGAGAGACCTGTTTATGGGATAAAACTCTGGAAATTTTTAAGGACAAAAACGCTACTCGTAAAGCTTGGCATGAAGTTTGCCTTGGATTTTGAAGCAATTTTGATCCATTGGAAGAAAAAGAGAGAAATGAATTTGGTAACCATATTTTCTCACATACCTATACACCCAGTGGCAGAATACTTTTTAACAGTCTACTGCGGAAGTTGGGTCTCGTAAAAATAGTCTGCAGAATATTGCGCGACTATAAAAATTTTCGTAATTCTGCTTAATAATTAAACATACGGCTTTTCATAACTGTTTCCTATAGAATTAAGCATTGTAACATTTTTAGAATTTAAACAAGCAGTATAAATACGAATTGTAAATTTTTAGCTAAAGAAAAATCGATATGAATAAATGTCGATCAGTTGAGTGTTTGACATACCAATATTTTTCTCACACTCGCAGCCAAAATGCCGGAATTTTGACGCCCCAGACAAATGTAGGGGTTGTCCGCCCCTATAGAGTGGGTCATGCTCTGTAGCAGCACAAGTTTTGCATTGCGTAAGACTACGGCGATGGCAATTTTCCCGCCCTGTGTGTAAAGGTTGATCGATGTTAGTAAATTCTCCGCTCGGTAAAAAATCAGCTGTGTGTGCAACCAGCCTAATAGCTTAAGGTTATGATAAAATTCACAGTCTCATAGAAGAAACATAAATCGCAACGAAAGCTTTTGTACTTTTCAAACGCCTTGAGAGTGTACAATAGCGTAAAACCACGTGATGGTGATAGATTGAAACTTAGAGAAAAAGTAATATTACAGAGGAAGTCCCGTACGACAAACGTGATTTTACAGCTACAATATGCGTTTACAAAACCCAGATTTGACTCAAACACCCTGAAGCGGAACCAAAATATCTACAGAGGATCTTTGTCAGTAAAACCTATTAGGTCACAGATGAGTGCGACACGGTAATTACAGTGGTCAGAGTAACATAAAATATAAGCTAATGGTCGATAAAAAAAACTTTTTCATATAATTCAAATCAATGTTCTGATCCACACACAGTTACCCCTATTGCAGAGCATAACTGAGTGGAGACATTCCCACAACACCCCCTCAGGGTTATTTAGCTTTCGCAGCCAAGGTGGGGCGAGAAGACCATGTCAACTATCCAGAAAAACCATGGTCTACAGATCGGGCCTTGTCAGCTAAGGGTCATATGTATCGTGAGTTGTACTAAATGCACTACGACAAAAGCAAAATTTTAAACTCTCCCCTAGTAAGTCCTCATTACCCAATTTGAAAGAAAATATTAAAAGTTATATTCATTTTGGATGCACCTGTTTCCTCAACAGCGCACAAAAAACACAAAATTTTTTTTTTATGAATTTATTCCTAATTCCCAAATTCCAAGTGTATAAAATTTAGTTCAATTATTAACCAAAAACGTCAAGTCATTATGCTCTGTGCGGAAAACCGAATAAAATTCCAACCATCCTTCTGCAGGAGCTCTGAAGAGTTTGGAATATATTGCTCATAAAAACTGGTGTGATACCACTTGCAAACATGGCGAACACATAACAGTATTCTTAAACGATTACTGCTGTTTTCAATAACAGAAAGAGTAAAGTCTCCAAAATAGTGAAGAATTGTTAAGATATTTAACTATTTTGAACACTTGACAATTAAAATAGCATGACAATCATAATAATGACTCCCTATTCATTAAGTTTTTTTTTTTTTTTACTGTGACGAAACAAGTTTCACCCAAAGAGCTTTATATTAAGGATAGTTTATTATTGAACCCACAACATTTTTTGAATGACTATATATATATATATATATATATATATATATATATATATATATATATATATATATATATATATATATATATTACTGATCCAAGACAAATTGATTTCATATATACCTTAGATATATGTATTTTTTTTTCCTCAAGTTCCAATGAGCCATAAAAACCAACACAAGAGTAAAGAACAAAATTTATTACTACTACTGCTGCTGTTGTTCCTAATGCCACTTCAGCAAACATTCTTGTCAGCCAGAGGCTACTCGATTTAAAGGGAAGGTGCATCTTTTGTTTAGAAGAGTACTGCCTCGGTAAAAGAACAGCTTTTAGTTTAAAGTGGGTTCTCGAAATTTGGAAGCAAGGACCAAGGAGAAGAAAACCCAGGACTGGCCTGCTACCTCGAAGTATTGTTTAAACTTGTTGAACACTGCAACCACAAACCTATTTTATGGGCTCCTGCCAATATTGGTTTTTATCATCCATACTATCTTTCTCTTTCATTCTGTCCTTTTTTTTTCTCTCTCTCTCCACCTCAATCGAAGAAACTTCACTTACAGCATGTCGAATTAGTAAAAGCTATGCATACGCATGGTGGCTTTTCGACATAACTACTGTGAAAATTCAGACATTTTCTATATCGGTGGACCAAGTTTCCTATGCTTCTTTGGAGAACGTGACCTCCAGTGATAATTCAAACTGACCAAGCATACCAAAGAATTTTAAACAATGCCACACTGACAGGAAGGTTATTTCTGCAGTTTTTAAAGGCATTGTCAGCATTCCTTTTCTGTTTTCAAAGGCTCTTAACAGTCATCACACAATCTGACAAACTGCTGCAAAGTTCATATTCTCTGATCCCTAATAACTACAATAACCTTCCTGTTGGTGTGGAATTGACTGAAATTCTTTAGTATGCTTAGTGAGCTTGAGTTATCAATGTTGGCCACTTTCTCCAAAGAGAGTATAGAGATATATAAGAGAATATAGGAAACTTGGTCTACCAATACAAAGAATGTCTGAATCTTCACAGCGATTATGTCGAAAATCGATAAAGTTTGCACATAACTTAGTAATAAATTCATTTTGTTCTTTACTCCTCTTTGTTTTATGGTTCATCGGGAGTTGAAAAAAAATTGGACCCATAAATAATAACTTTTAAACTAAGACAGCATTTAAGTTCAAACATGTAACAGTGTTCAAGTATTGTAGAAACAGTAAGATACACACATATTAAAACATATTTTAAGTCCTTTGTGGTCAAGAATGTTTAATGTACAGTTATTTTACATTAACATGTAGATTGCATACAATTTAGGCAATTAAGATGATCTATGATATCCTTATGCATACACCATTTATGTGCATCCATATGCTTGAAGTGTAAATCAGTAAATAAAAAAAGAACTACACCCGCATTTTTTTTTTAAGAAATATACATTTATATTTATTTTTCTTTTGAGCCATATGAAAGAAACAGCCCATTTTAGTTACCATAATATAGAATAACTTTAGTGCCATCACTTTCATATTTCCTTTAGCTATTGCTCTGCAAAAATAGTACAAAAGATCAAAACATAAGTTTTTGGTGTTTTATTAATAATCATGATTATGCTTTATGCTTTTAGCAGCATAGAGATTTTGAACAGACTTTGTGAACTCTTTTTCGAAGTGTCAGAAAAAAATAACATTTTCAGAGTGACAATTACCATTTACACAAATCTAAAAGTCGACCATATAACCAAAGCATGTTAAAATTATACAATGAACCAAGAATAGTTTACATAAGTTTATCTAGGTCAGTGGTTCTGAACCTATTATAGTTACTGAATCATCTAGATTTCAAATAACAACCCAAGGCACAAAACTACAGAATGCTCTGTCTACCCATTTAACATGCTTCTAAATGTTTACAAGAACATATTTAGTAAAACCAGCAATTATATATTAAAAAAAAGGGGGGAATTATGAATAAAAGGATAAAATACCACTGAAACCAAGGAATATGAAAAATATGCATTACAATTCCTGTAATAAATAGCACAACCAGTCAAAATGCTTGTCATAATGTCAATTTAGGTATTAGAGGTAAATACTGTTTAAACATGTTCCACAATAGGATAAACTATCACAACAGTAAATTTGTGCTGGGAGTATAAACCAAAACTCATAGTCCACTGCTCCCTTGTATCACATTATCAATAAATAAGAATGTAAATTCATTTGCATCTGTAAAGGAATGTGCTTAAATATTTTCATGATTTAAGAATACAAAATTTTAGGCATATAAAACATAATAATGCTAAACAGAAGACTATTTGTCTATATCTACCATCAGGTAAATTAGTTTAATAAAAAACTGATAAAAAATTCAGAAACACTGGCCCAGATTATATAGAAATTTAATAAGCACTAAAAAATGCTAAAGCAAACAGAAATTGTTCAAGACATGTACACATATGTATGCATTTAGTGAGAAATCTTAAAAACTCAATTCATATATAAAGTATTAGCAATTTTAAAATAAATATTTTTTAGCTTCTATAAAAGATTGAAAAAGGGGGAAAATATGGGAAGACAATATTTTAGTTGTGAATGTTCTACATTTGCAATATTTTAATGTGTTACTGAAAGATTTGCTCTATAGTATCAGTGATTTTAACTACTTCCATAAAACTATAATTATGCTTCAAAATAAAACTCAAATGCATATATTTTTTAAAACTTTTCTTAACACAAACACTATCTAAAAGAATACAGTAAATACTGTATGAAATCAATAACAACACAAGCCAACAAAAATAACTTTTTTTAAACACTAATATTTATGGTGCACTAATACTTTATGTTTATAGTGCTGAATCTGTCTGTACCTGACCTCAGATCTTTCTTTCACTTATCACTCAAAGTTTCATTATGATGTTACTGTATCATAGAGTAGAAAATTGGCAGAAAATAATCGAAATTTAAAAAAAATATTACAATAAAAACAAAATTTTTAAGTTTAAGTATAAACTGAAAAATATTTTTTAACTACTAAGGTTTTATGTGTTCATTGACTTATATTCCCCATCTCTCTGTCCTGTAATGCTCATGATAAAGCTTTTTCTCCTATAAATCATGTGTTCAGGCTTCATAATAAAGTGAGTAAGAGTAATCTCCTATCACATTCATACTCTAGTTACCCTGATACCATCTTTCTATCAGTTTAGTATGTGAATGAGAAACCACTCACCTAGCTCCCCACTCAAGCTATGAGCCCAAATTACCTGGTAAAAAAAATAAAAGTTATTCAAAAACTAAATAACTAGGCTGATCTAACAATATAACTTTTTGACTTATTGAGTATGTCACCTGGAATAGAAATATAATGTTGATCCTTTTTGCTGCCCAGGAACTTGACAACAGTTTGTATATATATCAGATACTCCCCCTAATTTAAGTATTTAAACTAACTCTCCAATAGAACATTTAAACTAATATTATTCAGATATTAGGCCCAAGAATTGCTTTCTTTCAATTTTGCTTCTAACAGAGATTTGGTTTGAACTACTATGGTCTGCTGTTTTGCAACAAAAATTTTTCATAAAAGATTAAACTCCCTGCAGTGATATTTGAAACATGACTCATCTGCAGGAAATAATTTCACACTATTTCATTAGGCCAAATTATATGAGTAAAGATAACAGTAGGTTGTATTCTGGATTACAAGGTTTCTATACAAAATATTCTTTTCTCCAGGTTTTAAAAATTTTCTTGTAGGTTTGATATGTACTACCACTCTAAGTGTGACAATGGTAGGTACAAATGAAAAGTATGTATATAATTGGTAAAATAGTTGTGTAAGATTGTCATACTGAATTCACTAAATATGATAACTGTTGAAAAATGAAAAAATTGTAAATGATACAAATTTCTTTATTCTTCCATTCTGATTTAGCAAATTAAAAAAATACATGAGTAAAAGAAATTCATTCAAAAAGTTTTTTTCTTTGTTGGCCTGTGTAATTAAAAGTAAATATCTGAATTTAGGTCTATAGACAGGGTGACCACAAATATATCCTTTAAAGATTACATGACAGCTCTTATTTTAGGAAATTTTTCTGATTAGAAATGTCTGAAAATTTTTACATACCTAACTTTTCTTACAAACATGGCTATGTTGGTATGTAATATAAACAAATGATACTTTCCTTTATAAAGTGAAAGAGTTGAAGATATGCTACATTTGATGATTAAAAAAAGAAGTAATTATTGCAACACACTGGGCAATTTATACAGAGATGTTCATGAAAAGAGAAAAGTACCCATGAGAAAATTAACTTTCTATAACAGCAATTCATTAAAATTTAAAATCAATGAAGAGCAAAATATACTTGCAGTAATCCTTTCAACAGTTACACACAAAATTTATCAAATATTACAATAATATTCAAAGGAAATAGATAGAAATTAGCCCTGTAATAACTAAAACAAGAACACAGATGTTGTAACTTAGGGTACAACATTTTTTTTCTCTGTTAACACTTTATATAAATTTAACTTCTTGCGGAGCTAATGTATTACAGACTCATTTTAGCAAATACCCGTTTTCTTACAGAGAATAACTGAACTATATTATTGTATACACTAAATGTCACTTAATGGTTTTAATATTGTTCATTCTCCTAAATACAAAATCAAAACACAAGAAAGCCATAGACATACATATGTTGTTAGTTACTAATAGGAGGGCATGACAGTGTACCTATATGGTACTCTGATAAGAAAGCAGTTCAAACCTAACAAGATGAATAATCAACAAACAGGTAGGCACTACCTTATGCCAATCAGTTGGCAAGTTTGAATTGCACCACTGTTATTAACTCAAAAAGCTGATTCTGAAAAGCTAGAAACACGTCTAACTCTTGCTTACCAAAAGGCAAGTACCACTAACACACACACATACATAAAAAAACTAAGCTCTTATTACCAATGCTTACCAACCTAATGGTAAGCAAACATTTTAAAGGAAAGATGTACTTATACCTAAGGTCACAAATAATCTCTTGTGTAACAAAGCATTGAAAGATATGGTAAGAAGTAGAACACTTTTAAAAACACAAAACCTTTAGCTATGATGGATAAATTCTAAAAATTTTTAACAGCATACATATTAAATAATGAATCATATTGTTAAGTTTTGATGAATTTATTTTATACTAATACATTGACTAACTTTTAATAACAACTAACCTATCCACTTGACTTAAAATTCATCAAGCTGAACTATATATCTAAAATCATAATAAGCAATCACAAAGTTAAGACTAGAATGTGTTACATGTAACTGTTGTATGCAAATTTTTGAAGCCTAGAATAACATCTCATAGGATGTCTTTTCTTTCTTTCATAACTTATTTAAATAAGGGTAAACAGGACTAGATGTATTAATGTTAAAACATTTCATTCATTATTGAGTAAAAGCTAATTTATTCCCCTGATTTTAAGCAGAATTCTAAAATTTTTCTTAAATAATTTGCTTGTTTGTGGCCACCCTTAAAAAGGAAAAGCCTTCTAAGTTTCCTGTGCTGAGATAAAGTGCTTATTTGATAATAGGTACCAAAACACAAAGTTGATTAAATATTTTTCCTACTTTAGTAATTTTCACTCATCTGCTCTTAAATTAGCTACAGAAATAAACAAATTTAGTAACCTCAGGGCTTAAAATAATAAGACGAAAAGTAAAGAATGAACCAATATTAAGAAAAGTCAGACTGAAGACAAAGAAATTACAGTTTACATTTATGATATATGCTGATTCACCCCTCTTAAAAGGCAAAAATAATTATCAGAATATTTTAATAAAATATTTATAATCAATATTCAACATTTTCACAAAAATGAGCAAAAACAGTTTTATTTGTTAAAGATAAAATTTTGAAAAGAAACTGTAGATTAACTTTCAAAACAATATAGCGCAATTAATATATTAAATTTTCTCTTCTGTTTTTAAATGTAGCTGATTGTAACTTTTCATCCAGTCTCATCTTTCTTTACACCAAAATACATGGAGTAAAGATATCTCAGTACAAAATATGCTGATGAAAAATGGAATACAGGCGAATTTATAACTTTACAACTTCTCTTTTAACTTTTTTTTTTCAAAACTCCACCATCAGATCAACAACTATACAAACAATGAACTGTAATTATATACACTGTTCATAAACATGTCTAGTTATAGTTAGAACAATAAAATGCACACATTTTGCATCCGTTATTATATGCATTTATGTAACTGCAATGATTGGAATTAATAAACTAGTATGAAACAAAGATATTCTTGCAGTTAGTGAAGGCACACACACACACACATCTATGAGAATAACTAAATTCAATACTAAAACTTTTATCCAAAACATAAGTCAATATAACTTAACTTTACTACACAACAATAAAAATAATGAGTACTTAAAAAGCTCATGATAATAATTGCTTACAAGCACAAGATTGAAACGGACAGATTTTTCAATCTAATACATTTTAACTTCTTACAATAAAGTTTAACTTCATAAATTTCTCACAATAGGTCAAAGAAGTTTTTACAAAACTCCTCAAAAGTCATATATACAAAATATCTTTTTTTACTAAAGTCAAATAAACATTTCAAATTCCTATATTTAAAATGGTATTTTTTAAAAAATAAATTAATAAATTTCAACAACTTACACTAAATACAACAAGCAATACAAAGCAAAACAAAGTGAAAACAACAATATCAATAACAATAAATAAATCTCTTCTATAACTAAATGCTAAACATTCCTTAATTTATAACAAATGCTTAGCTAAATCAAAACGATTTTTTAAATAACTGAAATTCTAAATAAATTCTTTTAAACGTCAAACATATATATCCTGTTTTACATTACATTACACTGTATTTCAAATAAAGTACTTAAAATTATATTGTCTGAAAATAACAAAACTTGGAGTAATATACCAATAAATAAGCAAATAAAACAACTGAAGTATATAGACAAAATAAAACAAGGATCTTAAAAAATCCTGGATGGCTTTTCAATAATAGTTCTTTCAAAAATTCATACAAATTAAAAAATATTTATTAAAAATAATTTTTTGAAAACAAATAAGCAGGTTTTTGAAATTCCAAGACCGAAGAGGAACCAAGATATAAACAATGTGATTTAAATAAACATAAAATTCTATAACTTTTGAGAGCTTTTCCAATAATTATATAAAAATTAATATCTACTTAGTCACAGAAAAAAAAAAAAAATATTTGAACTTCAGCAAAAAGTGACTTCAGACACACACATACACACACAGAAACACTCATATATACACACACACTTAATTACATGAATATATATGTATATAACAATAGCTAATGATTACAAAAATATATTGAATGCACTCTATATAGACATTGTTTACAGTATTCTAACACATCTACAAAAAGAATTGCATTCAAAAGGTGAGTGCAGCAAATTTTAAAACATATTAATAGGGAGGTTATTGAGAGACTAATACAAGGTAATCTTCTAAACTTAGACAAGCACACAGTTGGATGAATAATCACAGCAAATCAATTAAAAAATATATCTCTTAAATCTTATTCTGCAGTGCCTACTTGACTCACTACTAACAGCTGAAATAAAATGCAGCTAATTGATCAAATTGAATGGGAGGTTTGCTTGAATTAATTTATTCTTCAAAGGTTAAAATTAATAGTCCACTAACAAAATAAACAGTTTGTCTACTTATACTTTGTTATTTAGTTTAATGCTAATACTAAACTGACAAAAACAGCTATACAAACAGAAAACATGTGTAGATATTCACATCAGGTTCTGAACTTTAGTTCAGAGATATACAGCATCAGAGGCCAGCCCTGGATCACTTGAGATAATGTAGCAATGCAAATAGCTTATTGGAAAATCAATTTCATGTGAAAAACAAACCAAGTAACGAAATAAAACACCTGCTTACAAAAGTTTACTCTGCTAAGTTCACTATTGAATAATACCTGATTCATACATTTCAAAAATTAGATGCCAATTCTTTGGTCACAAAATACATTTTGTTCAATTCAGACACACACACATATACACAGATTGCATGGACAATCACTGGGATTTCAAAAAAGTGTCCAATTTTTATTCTAGAGGCCAAATTATTTTTAACAGGCCTTACTTAAGAGGCAAATAGTGTTGATTTTTAAATTATAAACAAATACGACTCAAACAGGACCATTGTGAACAGTAGCAGAACATGTTTCTTCATCAAAAAGACCAGACAAGATCTTTGTCCTAAAAGGAAATTAATATTATTAATCATTGAAATTTCAATTAACAGTATTTTATTAGTGATGAGACAAACTGAAGTATAAACTTTTGCTATTTATTGTTTGATTTAGTTTATTGAAATGTTAAACATTTATTAATATATCCATCATTTCACTACTCCTATATTTTTATTGTACAATACTGAAACTATTTTAAAGCATTACATTCTTATCAAGTCATGTGAACTTTGGAATGAAAAACTTTAAGTAAAGTAACTTCAGTCATTTCAAGTCTCCCCCTACAAGCATTTTGTTCAATTAACATACTGTTGCTACAGGGGAAATTTTTCTCAGCTTGATTTATACTGGTGGTGAGTAATTCTGAAGTTATAAAACATATTGCAGATTAATAAAAAAAACTATAAAAATATCTAACAAAATTTTTTGTTAAGTATTAGTGTGCAGAAACTTTACTCTTATTTATATATTTAAATTATTATTAATTATTATTTCTTAAATAAGAAATAATTATTTTTTATATGTTATTTTTAGTTGACATTTTGATACCAATAATTTAGATTTAAAATGTACTAAAGAAACTATGGATTGATTAAAATGTAGATGATGATAGTACATAAAAATATAGTGAAAAATGTCAGTACTTGTCAGATGAGCTTCCTTCTCTAGGATCCAGTGCCTTTGAAGCATTACTTGCACTATTAGAATTGGATGCTGTTGAACTTGAAACTAAAATATTAAATATAAATCACATGAATGGAAATAAGAATTTTGACAATCTGGTAATAAATTAAAGGTGTAAAATAAAAATGCTGATCATATAAAAATTATAGAATAGGTAGGTAAGATTGTAGTTAATAAAAACAATTTAAAGTAATCATATGTTATAATAAACCAATGACACAATTAACTAAGATTAAGAAATGCTAAATGGCAATAGTGAAGGAAGAAATGTTTAAACTAACAAATAAAGAAAAGTGGTTTTGTCTAGGAGTAATGCTGAAAAAAAAATTGATTTGAAGATATTAAGGGACTTGGGAAACATTTGAAACCATTAAAGTATCAAATGTTTAATCCTAAAACTGAAGTATTGTAATGAACAAATGATGGATGATGATTGATGCCATTATATAAAATACAGGAAATAAGTTAACCTATCTATATTTGTATTTGAGGATAAACTTGAGATAAAAGAAAACTGAAATTGGGTATCAATTTAGGAATAAAAAAGTTAAAATCAACAGTTTAAATGCAATTTTAAAAATATTAATTAAAATTAACATACCACATTTTAAATATGATGAACCTTCTGATGTTTCCATAGCAACTGATACAGTGGAGCTCATAGCATCAGAGCTGAAAATTTCAATATTTTACTACCATAAAGACTTAAATCAAACTTATATTAAAAGTAATCAAATGTTGCAATTGTATAAGAGAAGTTATAAATAAATAACAAAAGAAACTGAGATTAATATAGCTACCAAAATTAATAGTATGATCTTTTTACAATAATTTGCTGTCTTACTTATCAGAAGTGGAAGCCCCAAAAGCAGCAAAGTTACTGAAATCTGCCCAATTTCCTTGATCATCAGATGCTGAACTGCTGGATTCAGTATTTTCCCATGGATTATGGAGGGCTGCTGGGACAACATCCATAGGTACACCATCAAATATACCTAATTATAAGTAATTTAAAATTTAATACTGATACCTTTAAAAAGATTTTTGAAAATTTCAACCAATACACATGAAAAAGTGAATGTGTAACTTTAAAAACAGTAGAAACTTCAAAGAAATACATATGTAAGAAGACCAAGAGAGTATGAAAAACCAGACAGGTTCTAAGTATGTGTATTTATGGGATGAAAGTTTTAAAAAAATTAAAACTGAGCTAAATACTCATAACTATATTCAATAATAACTGAAAAAAAATCCCAAAGAACTCTTTACTATATTGAAGATAAGAAATGCATCTTTACTTTTTTAAAAAACTGTGAATATTCTGTTATGCTTAGTACTTATTTAAAAAACAGCTACAACGTTTATTAAAAAAAAAATAATATCCAACCAGAAACTGTTAACTTCATCACCCTTTTATTTCATGCTTATAAAACAATAGCAGAGTTCCTAGCAAAATTTGATAAATTCACTAACTTTCCCAGATAAAAATTCGCAAAATTCTCTGACCAAATAAAGTGTAATATTAGCTTAGATGCAATTAAATTTAAAAGGGGCAATAATTGTTACCCGTATTAGTAAAATTATTAATTTAAAAGTATTAAAGTATTTGTTTGCTTCAATAGCTTCTTAGATAATTTTTATAAAATTAACACAAAATAAACTTTTTGCAAACTTTTTTTTTTTTTTTTTTTTTTTTTTTTTTTTTTTTTTAAATCCAGATCTTTTTCACTGACCTTCCCAGTTACTGAGAGCCCTGAATGGGGGAAAATTACAGTATAGTTACTAATATTAAACAAATTTTAAAAAGAATAGTAAATACCTCAATACAAAACAGCCCTCTCCCCACTAATAATAATTAGTACCTAAACTTCAAGTAAAGGGGAAAATAAGAATATACGTGATTTAAATGAAATACTACTATTTTCCAAGGTTTTGGTAATTCACTTTAAAATTTAAAAATAAAAAAAATTCAGTTAAACTTCTGAAAAATAATAGTTTTAATATTTTCACATATTTTTTTTTATGGATAAAGTTTCATTCATGAGTAGAAAACAGAATAATTTTTTCCATAAAATTTTCACATATTAGCTATAAAACCATGACTTTTTACCATAATTCAATATGTTTTGTTATTTTCAAAATACCATTTTAATTCCTTAAATCCTTGTACCAAACTTATAAATTAAAAAAAATTAATTGTACATTATTTTCTGCTAATTAGTCCATAAAAACATTGCAATACAAAAAATATTAAGGCAGCATAACAATAAATATTCAATAATTGCGAACAAAATTATAAATGATACATGAAAAATAACTTAAGGATTTTAATTAGCAACTTTGTATACAAAGATAATTTTTTTTAATCCAGACAAATAAAACATCATAGTGTTTTGTATCTCCCATGAATATTTTACACAAATACAATAATGTAATTATACCATCATGATTATCAACATCCATTTTCATTTCTTCTGAAGACAAGCCAATTGGAGCATTTTCAGGTTCAAACACTTGACATTCATCATCTGAATCACTACTGTTATCATCTGCAGGTTTACTACTATAAAATAGAAATAATAGCATAAGAACCAATTAATGATGGGACAAACAGTAAAATTTGCTAGATACTGAATATTTAGTTATAATTCAAATCTTGATATTTCTATTATATCCCAATTCATTATTAAAAACCTTAACTACTTTGTGCCTTATATAAATGCATTGATAAAATTTAATTATTACTTTAAGTAAATCATTCTGAATCAGATCTGTACCTAATTTTTACTTAAATTGATTTATAACTTTTGTATTGAATTTGTTAAATTCTAATAACCATAGATTTTCTTATAGAAAATTTTTGTAAAATGTTTGCTTTCAAAGTGAAAACATAGATATTATGTAAACAATACAGTTTTAATGTTCAATGATAAACAATTTTATCAAATAAACATTTGTCAAAAGTTTGTAGGATATATAGATTTGCAGATAGTTTTAATTTCGGTTGTATATCAAGGGGATGAGAAATCATGAATTCATACTAATTTTGATAGCTAAAATTTAATTAATCACCTTTTTAGTTATAGAAATAATTTTTTCCATCAGCTTTTTGTTTTCCAGTTATGTTACATATTTGCTATTTTTAATTATTTACTTTTTTTTTACTATTTGGTAGCTGAATATTGGTTTGCTTCAGTCTACTCTTTTGCTACTCAAGGGCTAATTTGCTTAATATTGACTTTCTGAATGAGTCGAAAATTTGGTCAGGCTGTCACATAGGCCATATACTGAATATCAACCAAATATCCAGTATATTCCTAGAAACAATATCTACTATCAAATAGGGAAATAGATACTAGTTAGTTATACATACGTCATTCTAAAACATGTGCTGAAAGTAGGTGAACTATCTCTCTCAGCCCATAGAACAGCATCTTCATCAGGACTGATTTTCACCCGACACACATCTTCAAAGAGTTCTGCACTTCTCTTTAAAAAGAATTTGTTTTAAATGCATTTTATTTTAAAAAAGGTTAAAATTCTATTACAACTATCTTATTATTATTAATATTACAGCTATACACATAAGAGCTGAAATACCTAAGTTAAACTGTATAACATCAAACAAATACAGCATTATTCAAAATGAATCATCTGATTTCAAATTACTTCTTAAATAAGTGATACAGAATATAAGTAATAAATTAATGTAAAGGAAAAATCTAGAATTTTTTCTTTTTATAAGTGTTTAATATAACTTCCTTTAGTTTAGCATATAATCAAGATAGCAAATAAATTCCTACCAAACACATAATAAAGTGTTACTAGTAATTTATTGAACAGCGGTAAAACCATTTTCACTGTTGAAAATCTTCTAAAACTGCTTTTATTAAATAGCTTCACAAAAAACACATATGTGCAATCTATCCTTCACTGTCAACTGTATATTTATAAATTACTTGTTCTGTGTCATATAATTGTGAAAATATGAAATTTAGAATTTGAATGATTCATTTTGATTAAACCTATATGTTAATAAGGCTTCAAAATTTTTTTAAACATTCTATTAAAGAAATGGAAATAAATACCATGCTGTTCCCATCATTAAGGGAGAAATTTTGTGACAATGGATTCAAGGCATTCCTGGCATAACTATAGTAAATAAAAAGATAATTATATAAATGTAATAAGCTTACATAGGTAAAAATATTATTCTGAATTAAATTTAAATTAGAAATTTCATACTTACATTAAACTCTCATCAGCATCAGTAAACTCATCGTCATTGAAGCCAAACTGATCAACAAAATTGCTAGTCATTTCCTGTAGGTAACAAATTAGAAAAAAAAGTTTGACTTTTTAAAAGAAATAACAGTATAATCAAACAATGATTTTTACTGAATACATGAAAAAAATTAAATGCATTCACACAAGATCACAGCTCATAAAATGCTAAATACAAATATTACTGCACATATGCATACACACACACATAAAAATATTGGATTTCATTGGTTAGCAGAGTGTAGTCTCGTTGAGCCTATTAACAATGTAATGCTAAACAGAGACATGCCTTTTAGCACAGTGGAAGACTGTCATGTAGAACAGCGGAAGGAAGAATAAACAAAGTTTTCACCTTAGAGCATGAATTTTATTGATGACATGAAGAAACTGCACGGACACAGAGAAATATTTACAATGTTACCATATTAATAAACTAACTCTGTCATACCTAGTGATGGAACAAACTTAAACAACAGAAAAAAAAAAAAAAAATTCTAGCATAACATAAAGCAAAGATAACAGAAGAAAACAGTCACAACTCAGCAGACTACAGATATTTTTTATACACTTACAGTAATTATGCTTATAACATTTCTACACAATTGTTACAAAAGTATGTTTCCAAACATAAATACAGAAACATCTTTTATCGATACACAAAAGTATCAGTTTCCGAAAACAGTTACTTTCATATAATGACATTTTAGACCAACAACTTGATTAACTATGGCGTCATTTCCCATAGTTAAACTGCGAAATTCATGGTTTGTCTACACAATTACTGGAGATAAGGTACATTAAACTCTTGACCAGGGAAGTGCTAAAACTCAGTATGTCATTTTTAAAAACAATGATGCTAGTTATTTTTATTTACTTTAAACTTAATTTAAGTGAGATTGACCAACACAAAGAAAGTGTACATATTTTAAAAACCTTAACTTTACAGCATTACTTATGATTTTACAAAGGCAACATGAATACTTTAAACTGATAATAAACCAACTTAAAACAGTAAGTTTCTTAATTGAATTCAGAAAAGGGTATCACTATGGCCTAAACAGTCACTGTTATAATCAGAAATTTATTAAATTTAAGTTAAAACCTGAGGTCAAACAAGATAAATTTACTAACAATTCCTTAGACCTGCAAGTCTTAAAATCATAGTGTTAGTCTTAACTTTATCCACATCAAACATAAATGCTGTAACTGTAACTGAACATAACCTCTTAAAGGCAAAAGTTAACATATATCAAGTTGATCTATTTTCCATGGGTCAGAATTACTCTTAAAAAAAAAGGTATAATTATGTAAGATTTCATATTCAGATAAACTATATTTATTATAGAAATATGAAATCATTAACACTGCAGATAAATTGCATGCCTTTTAACAACTACTTGATGAAAATGAAAGCAAATGTTTGTAACTTTGATCTTTTTTGATCAAACTATCTTACTGATAATAAAAGTAAATATATGAATATCTATCAGAATCTTGCACTGAAGTTATTCTAGTAAACTATTAACTAAAATTAACATCCTTTTAAATGGAAATATTACTATTAGAAAAAAATTAAATTAAAAAAATAACAATATAAATGAAAGCAAAAATACATTTTAAATCATATATTAACTCCTATGTCTAAAATAGATCTATCACTTTTTAAAAGCTAGAACCTCCAGATGCAAGCTAGAAGGGAAAAACTGCTGAATATTTATATCCAAAACATGGAATATTTTAATTAAACGTATATTTAGTCATATTCTTATAATGACAGTGAAAATGAATGACTCTGGATTGGCTAGTTTTTTTTTTTTTCTGTTTACACTATTAAAATTTGAGTGTAAACTACTTAATACACCAATGTGCCAGAATATGGCATATAATTTGAGGAATACATTTTGACTATTTGTATTTAAATTCTGCAATCACAACCAGCTAAAAAAAATATTAATTACAAAATGCAAAAAAAAGCTATATATTAACTACACTTAAAACAGTCACTTAAGCCCTTTAAAGGGCCATCTTTTTGGTAATGTTATGCTAAAATATTTTTTGGAGCAAGATTAATTTATAAAAATTTATTTAGCTTATTATCTAAAATGAATTCGATTTTAATGACCATTTTTTGGTGGAAAGTATATTTAGTAACAGATGGGGAAAAAGTGTCCCATTGATGCTTAAAAATTAATGTAATTTTTGGGAAGTATACTTCCCATGGCCTTATAAAGGGTTAAAGAAATTTAGAAGCTATAAACTTTTAAAGGCTATTTCTATCAAATTTGATATAGATTCAAGTCATTGTAAAAAGTTCAATGTATTATCTCTTACCTCATATATTCTTATATTTATAAACTACATGATATTGCAATATTACTTTTAATGCATTATTCAGTTAAAAAAGGATATCAAATAGGACACCTTAATAACCACAAAATCCAGGGAGAAAAATACCCTGATAATTTCATTTTATCAAAACTTTAATACTTCATGACTTTTCAAACTAATTGGACAAAGTTTTTTTAGTATGTCTGGCTATGTTACCTATGTTTTTATCAAAGATTAAAATATTCCCTAAAAAATAATTTTTGCATTTTTTAGCTAATAATTTTTTGGGGGGCTTCTTTATAATTATTTTTGGAGGGAAGAGTTAAAAGTTACTCTAATTTGTCATCAATGTGTGAAATTTTGAAGCTCTGAGTTTAAAATTTCACTTTTCTCTGCCAGAGAATAACATAGTTTCAAGATAGTCCAAACAATGCTGAACAGTCTAGTATTTTGGTAAAATTATACACTTTGAATGCACAGCATTGATAAATAAATAAATAAGATAAATAAAGAATATTACATACCAAATGTAATGAACCATCCTTTCCAAATGGAGAATCCTTAGAAACTGATGCATCTGACAAAGATGTGCCACTAGGCTGAAAAGGTATAATTTATTATAATTTTGAACAAGATTTATGAATTCAAGACACATATATAATGTGGAAATATACATACTGGCTGAGTTGTATTTTTCTTATTAATTTCAGCAAGAGTTTCATTGATAAATGTATCCCACTGCTTCTGATGGTCTTCAGGTAACTCTATAATACAGAAGATTAATAATATGATTACCATGACTTCAGTGAATTGCTCAATATTTCAGATAAAATAGATATACTAAATCATAGTGTTTTTAATAAGCCTCAAGAAACATGTAATACAGGAATAAAAGACTAAATGAACGTAAAAGGCTGAATTTGATTTTTTGGAACAATGATTTCATTGGCAATTCCCATAAAATGCTCTATGATGGTTCCTCGGAGTTGCTACAAGGATTTGACATCCAATATGTGCGTGTGTTTGTGAAAGGATAAAATTTTTTGTGCAGCATAATGGTAATTAATATCAGCTATCAACTGAATATTACACTGTTTTACAAATACTACTAAATATTTAAATATACTTTTTCCTAACAAGAATTTACATGATTTAAGCATTTGAAGTCTTCTATCACTGAACAAAAACTAATTAACAGAACACAAGGCTGTAGAAATAATTTTCAGCTATTATTTTATCACAGCACAAAATACAAATTTTAAACTCAAAATGTCTATATCATAGATGTTATTATTAAACAGTTATGACAATGTTTAAATGTTTAACTTTTTTAATGCCTCTCCACTCAGAACAAGAAACAATTAACTTAATCACCTTTCATTTTCTCTTGGATTAAAGCACTATTCACACGACCTTCTGCATTTTGAGCAATGCGATTAGCCATTTTTGTAAGATGTCCCATATATCCCTTTTTACTACCTCTGAAAAAAAAAATACAACCACATGAATTCAATAATGATATTAATATTTGTATACAACTAATTTCATCAAAGAAAATATTTCCAACTTACTTAACAGGTTGTTCATCAAAATTTTCCAATATCTTAATTGTAATTTTGTACTCACATAATATCTAAAATAAATTCCTTTATTAGAAAACATATGAATAAAAAATTTGCATGAATTATCTATACACAAAATATGTAGTATTTTATAAATATGAGAAGCAAAGATAATTTGGTTATTAAAATTCAGCAAATATTAACTATACAACAGGCAAGCAATATTAGCATTGTTTAAATAACTTCAAATCAAAGAAATACTTGCAATGTTGATCGAAAATAGAATTTACATATCTATTCAAAATATAAAATCAAATTATATTCTAAATACTTAGCTTTCTGTATATACAGAAAAAGCTTACTGAACAGTTTTGGTTAGTTTAACAGTAAAATTAATATTTAAATACAATGCAAACGAATTTCATTTGTAAACAAATTATGAAGATTTAAACTTACTTGATCTAACAAAGGATGAATTTTATTGCCTTCATTGTCAACTGTAGAAGCATTGGTAACAATTCTTCCAATTGTATGTTCTACATGTGTATGGAGAAAGTTATTCCAAGAATACTCAAAAAACATATCCTGAAACATAGTGGCATTATGTAAGTCCGTTCGTTAAGGTAGAAATAGTTTTAAAATATACATTTTATAATATTTGGTCATTCAACTAATTTTTGTATACAACAAATCTTATACAAACAGTCAGCCAATTACATCTGCATTTTTTTAATGCCCATATTCATATAATATATATACCCTAATTTCCTGCTTATAACCTGCAATAGCATATAATTTGCAGGTGTGAATTTCATGGTTTATTCAGAGAAAAATATTATAGTAGTGGCATATAATCTGCAGATTAAAATTCTACTTTAATTTCCCATGATTTACAGAAATGAAAAGCATATGGAAAAAAAGAATTATATCTTCTAATATTAAAAAAATTGAAACTTTTTACTTAATGATAACATTTACTTTAAATTAAAAAAAAGTAATTTAACAAAGTGAAAATTTGGATAGACTTAAAGAATTTTATAACAACAGTAAGAATATACTCTAAAATTTTACATGAATTAGAACAGAAATAATAAATCAAATTATTCAAATGCATAGTTAAATAAAAAAGACATTAAAATTCAGAATTCTTAAAATGCATCTTTGGGATTTAATTTAGTATGGTTATTTGCAATCTGTGTTAAAATTTTAATCTACAGTTATCGTGCCATCTGGTGAATAGAAAGTGAAAAACAAATGGAGAATGCAGCAAAGTGCTGCCATTCCGGATTATACAGGTATTATTTCTTGATAGAAATAAATTTACAAAATGGAAAATATTAATTTAATCAGGAACTTTTACTCAAACCTCTGTATCCATCACTAAAACAGATTTTTATCCTCATCAGCAAAAAAATTTCTGTGTAAATATCTGCAAGTGCTGCTATTATTTTTTTAGAAAGATATTCGTAAATTTTACTATAAAAATAATTTTTAACAGCATATAATACACATTAGAAGAAAATTTAATGCTTTTTAACATATAATCTGCAGATTATAGGTAGAAAATTAGGGTATTTATACTTTAACTATACTAACTAATTTAGTTATAATTGTATTCTAAAATAAATTTATGGGGATTCAATCCCTAAAATTGCAACTTGGGGCATAATGTCATTCTTCCTCTAATAGTGATAACCTTTAAAAACTATGAACTTTTCAAAGCTAATTTCTGTTTAGCTAAGCTGTTCTTATATAACTTTACATAACTTAAGTTTCACTTCTAGTACCTCCCACATGACAAACTCTTAACACTGATTAGCTGGCTCAGTTGCACTCTCATGGCCCTATACATGCAAAATGTAAAACATTTTGGTGGAAGAGCATCAAAAATGGATTGTACTAAATCTGAAAAAACGCAAGAATTTTATTTCCAAATCTTTTAGTATTCTTCCATGACCTCTTGACTGCTCTATACCCAGTATGGATACTATTTTAAGTTTGTAGTGATTAAAAACACCCAATACATACATATGCACAGTCACACATATATGTGTGTCTGTGTGTGTATATGTGACACATGTATAAGCATACAGGCATGCACATTTATCCCTGACATCAAAACATTTACATAATAAAGCAGTGGTTCCCAAATTTTTTAGTTCCCTTAATACGTTAAAATTTTTTTGCTGTGACCTAATTCAAAACATTGGTCTACCTCATGCAGATAATGTGGTTAGCTTAGTTTAAAAATAAAATAACTGACACATGCATTTTGATTCAATATACAATTTACTGAACATATTTATTGAAATAATTAAGTAGTAGTAGATGGATAGTAGATCAGCTTGTTAGCTAAACTGATTCTAAAATATTCTCTCTCAAAATAAACTTGATACAGCTACCCTCATCAAGTTATTAAAATAATAATTACATGTATAATACAGAATATTACATTAAACTAAATATTACTACACTATACAATAACTATACATTTTTGTGTATGACAGAATACTAAAGTCAGTCAATAGATTTTTATTCATTCTCGAGGTACATTACTGTTGGAGAAGTTGACCAATACTGAAACATCATTAAATCACTATTGCACAGTGCCTCATGACATTCAGCTTGGGAATCACTAATATAGAGTATTATAAACTTTTGAAATAAAGTGCTAAAATCTCATTTAAAAAATCTGATAAAAGTTAAATGTAAAAATAAGAATTAAAAATTGTTATTTATTTTAAGTATTAATTGTATACATCATAAGCATAAAATGCTAAAACAAGAAAAGTCAAACTTAATATATACTTACCAATAGGACAACTATAGTTCCAAGAGAGGCTAGTTTAACATTTACAAGATGATTATTTGTAGAAAGCAAGGCTGTAAGCAAATGAGCAACTTCTAATCTACAGTAACCAAGAGGTGGGTCTAAACGTCCAAAAGTTAACGTTATGGGCGGTTTCTGAAAATGATTAGTATCCAAAATCAGCATTGGCAAATGCAGTGCTTACATACATGAGATTTTTTTTTTTTTAATTATGTTACCTTTTTTAAATTTATTACTTATTAACACTCTTTTTCCAAAATTTACAACAGTATCAAAATTATGAGCATTTTATTACCCTTAAATCAAATGTGTGATAGTGATTTTAAATCATAATTAGAAGTTCAAATATTTACCAAATAAATTTATTTGATGCAATTCTCAAAACTAAATATTGATCAGATAAATTTAAAATTTTGACATTTAATTGTGAACTTACAACAGGTGGTTTTAAAAGAAGATTGTGAAAATCCTCTAATCGAGGGATAACAGCAGTTAATACATTATTTACACCATGAGATAACCTTTCAGCATCAAGAGCTGTCATCTGTTCAGTCTCTGTACTTCTAAAGAGAGCCATATAACATGATGGAGCATTTTCAGCCTGAAGAAATGAATCACTCTGATTGGATGGCACTTGCTGAACTCCAGCAGGCCTGAAAAATAAAAATAAGTTAAAACAAAACTGAGATAAAATTAGATGTCACAGTCTATAATGCTACATACAATGAATGATGTCTTCCAGACATTTTATGCTACTGGCTAATCAAAATTATATTATTTATATCTATGAATGTTATAATATATCTTTCTAAATCTGCTCAATGAAAGACATGTTTTTAAAATAGCTTTTATCATTAGATAATAATCAGATATATTTTATTTGCAAAACTGTAGATCTACCATTTTTGTTATATTGTTATATTAACAGCTTAAAAAATTAGTTAAAAACTAAAATAAAATTTAACATCAGATCAATTTTAATTTTTTTTTACTCAAAGCTAAAAAATGATAAAATGAATCATACTATTTTTTTCACTCCAAATTTGCCAAATGTTAAACATTATACAAAACTTTAAAAGTATAGAAGAGTAGATTTAAAAGATTTGCAAAAATATGCAAAAATTTTATCTATTCAAAAAAATATTTCAATAAAACATGCCTTACATTGTGCAGATTTAAAAAGATGTATTACAATAGTTATTCATATGCATAAAAAACAAGAAAACTTTGATTTAATATAAACTGTCCAAGGGACATCATTTCATGTACCATTATAGACATCAAGAATTCTCTCCAGCAGAAGCCATACTCAATATTAGATTTAATTATTTCAGTCATGCATATACTTATATTTGCTTAGAATGTTCAATATGTGCATAAAAAACTAGAAAGCAAAACAACTTGGAAATTTTGAAAAATGTAGTTCCTGTAAATATTCTAAAATGATTTCGAAATATTTATTTAGAAAACTAATTATTTTATGATATGACTTAATTACTAATCATTAGCAGTATATATCAGCCTGATTAAATGTTATATAGCTTAGCAAATTTTACAATAAAATGTTCTATTTCTCAGCTTAAACAAAACTGTTCAGTTCAGTCAAATTAAATAACATTTTTTGGAGTATTAAAATTGTTTTATTTGTATGTAAAGGGATTAAAATAAATTCCCATTAACATGTATGATTTAATCAAATGACTGAAACTTCAAAGAGATATCTGAAAATACTTTAGTAATCAGATTTAAAACCAGTAATTATTCTAAAAATTGTTAAAATATTTTGAAAATCTGTATATTACAAAATTTAATTACAGTCATATTAATATAACTACATGACACTTAAAGAGAATAAATATCACTTCAAAATTAGAGCAAGAAGAAAATAATTCATTTAGGTTTCAATTTATTTTGGTTAGTTTAAAGAATTTTTAGAGAAAGTTCAGAGTTTTGAATAAACTATGTATGAAAGGCATAATTCTACATGTAGCAGTTACATTAAATGTTTTGAATTATCACAAAACCTTTACTAAGCAAAAATATAATAAATACCCTTGTTTCTTGAACATCAGCAACTCCAACAGAACCAATACACCATTAACAATTGCACTTTCTTTTGTAATATCTTTAAACATATGATTCAACAATTCTGTAACAACCTCAACACTGCAAAAGATTAATCACTGAGCAAACTCATAAAATCAAACATAAAACTAAAATACATTAGTATAACCATTTTTAAATGAAAAATATGTTATACATAAACAAGCTATTTTTAACAAAGTAAGATCTAAAATAGCAAATTTTACAACTATTTGAAATTATTTTCACTATCTCAAAAAATGAGAAGCTTATTCAAAATATGTCAATGAAATCTAACAAATTAATTTACAAACTATGCTTATTAAATATTTCCAAATTCTTTTTGAGAAATATTTTTAATTTATAAACTACCCTGAATTTTTTTAAAAATTCTTTAGATCTTCATTATTACTTATCTCCCAAATATTACCTTGTACTAACCAAAGTACCAATAAACATATTTCATGATGTTAGTACAAAAATTTTAAATATAAAGCCTTTGTGTTAGAATATAGCAAATGCACTGCCAACATAAATAAGGCACAGAGATAATTTAAATTACAGGTGGTTATCAAAATATAAAAACTGCCTAGATTTATAGGGTTTGGTTTGGAGTGCTACAGTCTACTTTTTGCAACACGAGGGCTAATGAGACCGGGACCTACAGCTTAAAGCCGATTCCGAACGGCTATGGACATCCATGCCAATTTGGGATTCGAACCCACGAACTCCGGTTCCGAAGGCCAGCACCCTAACCAATCGACCATCGTTCGGCCTAGATTTATAGAGAATTCTTTACTAATATACCAGAAATTAAATCATACAAGTGTTAAACAATGTTTGGAGGAACATTGTACTATCCTTGATAGCAATATTGTATAAGTTCTGGGAGAGATGCTAGTGGAAGATAACGATTCTAGATTGAATACTCTAAAATAGATCATGAAGGTTACATTATTTTGAGATTAGAGTCTGTGTAGGTCAATATAGATGTTTCATTTCATACTCATGTTTATCAAACCATGATTAGACAAATACCACTGCATGGATAGTATTATTCTGCTGGAAAATTCCATCTCCTGCAGAAAACAAAGTTTGCATCACACAGGAGATACCTGATCAGCTAAAATTTCTCTACACTTCCTAGTAATCCTTTCTTTTTGGATTACAATTCCAATTATCAACAAATAAGGGTTTGAGGTTGTGCCACAACTGTAGACTACATCTGGCATTAACATTTGTGACAAGTAACTTCATAGTCGCTATGTTCTATTTATGAAGGTGCATCCTAACTGTAACTAGCAACATTGGAGAATTCAGATGCTGATTGAGCTCTGTGGTCACTTTGGTTGCAGCTATTTTCTTTTTAGACATTAGAATTAGCTTCAATACCTGTCTCTCTTTCACTCAGTTTCTCCTTCCATCTGACATTTTACTTTGCCAAGCTTGTCTAGATACGCTGTGTGTATGCTGTCACCTTTAGAAATGCCTAAAAGCTGAGATGTTTCATTAATAGTTGCTACAGCTAATCAGGCCCCTACTATTTGGCCTTAAAAGTCTGAAAAATCTGGCATTTTATGCTTCTGGTAAAAATTGAAGGCATATACAACTTTAATCTACCACATACCATATACACTTTTTAGACATAAAAAAAAGAAATTGGTAGCTAGGATAAGATTTTAATGTTTATGAAGTGTATTCTTAAATGTCCCTTTAATTCATAGATGTTTCCATTTTTTTAATAACCACCTGTAGGTAGCTGTTTTGCAGCTAAATTAAGTACTTACGATTCAATAGTTTCCAGAAGAGGATTAGGATCAGCTTTTTCTTGTAAAAGTGACATATGTTCCCTACTAGCTTTAATTATTTGGCATAAAGCATAAGATGCATTACAGTTTACTTCCTCATCATAGTCAACATCTATTCGACTAACAAGTTGTTGAATGAGCTTCTGATCATCAAGCCACTACAGAAAGAATAACAAATATTTTAAAAATTCAAATTCAAAAGTTTGATAACATACATCAAGGGAAAATATTTTGAATATTAACCTATTTTCAAAATAATATCAACATCTATTACAATAACAGTAAGTAATGATTTTAAGATTTAGTTTGGAATACTGTAGTCAATTTTTTTGTACCACATTAGCCATTTACACCAAGACCTACAATTTAAAGCTAATTCTCATTAACTACAAACATTCATTTCTACAATGAGCACTGAATCCACAGATTGTGAAACAACTTTACTTATTCAGCTGTTATGAGACAAATTCAAGGTTAAGATTCTGTATGTCAAATTCATATTGATGAAAATAATTCATAGAATTCAGTAATTTTACCAAGTATAGAAAACATGAGTTGAAAAAATCTAAAGGATAACTACATAAATGATTTTTTAAATTCTACTCTAAAGTCATTCAACCTTTAAGAAACCTTTTACCTTAAATTATCTACCCAAAAAAAGAAAAATTATTATAACATATACAAGTTCATATTGATGCAAGTAGGATAAAAAATTAAAAGGAAGGGCTATTTTAGAACTAGCAGAGGGGCTATTCAGACTTGTCAGACAGGGTCCTTTTGTGAAACAGAGAAAAATCTATTCATAATTTCGTAAAACTGAAATTAGCTTTAAATCATGGTCTTTCAGCAAGGGTTCTAATTTACAAATTTGTGCAAATAGTTTTATAATAATGTAAAAATTAATGAATCTGAAAATAGTACCAAGTTTTATTCTACAGAAATTTATTAAAAAAACTATATGTATACTTATGTACAATTATATATATACAGATAGATGAATAAAAATTACATTTATTCAATAAGTTTTTAAATGAAAAAATAAGTAACTAAAAAATTTTAATTTAAAAATATGAATATATAATTTTTGAGGAAACTGCATCTGAGTCTTAGAAGATTTTGATTTTATTTATTTGTTTTTGTGAGGGAAATATATTAAAAATATTGGATAAAATTAGATAAGCTAAGCACTAAAATATAGAAAAGAAAAATAATCTAATTTCAACAGAAAGAATTTTGTAATAAGCCCTTTTTAAAATGAAAATATTGTAGAGTCCAATTTTAAGGTATTTAATGAAACTTCTGTTTTTATAAAAAAATATTTTGTGAAGTGTCATTTAACAGACCTAAATTTTCCCTATATAGACTCTTGATTATGTGGCCATAAGCAAAGATTACACCTTTTCAGAACAATATATGTACATATGCAAGTATGTAAAAACTAACCTATTAAGTAATTAAATTATTTTCCCTCATTTTAATTCCACATTGTGGTGGGGGAAAAGGCCTCAATTCACAGAGACAAAGAGAGATAAATTCCATTCCTCAATGTTAAAATCCTCAACTTTTTCCCATATTTCACTGCGATTCTTATAAATATTCATAACTAACATTGCACTTTAAGACCATGTAACCAATTATTATCTGTCACCTAGCATTATATCTGGATAGTAGAGCCAGGTGGCTCTAACCAACCAGAGACACTGAAAAAACATTTCACACGAGAGTGACCAAACTCCCTTCTCTTTGGTGACAACAGTCAATGATATACTCTCAGCACAATTTATGAAGTAAGAAAATGCAATAATGCTGGCTGTATTTCAAAGATTGCATAAATAAATGAAGTTTAAAAAAGATTTCTTGAGTTTTATGACTGTTTTAAGGGAATTACATGCTAAATCTAGCCCCTGCAAATCAATAGTTTTCCTCTCAAATTGTTTAAATTTTAGATATGACAGATATATATATATATATATATATATATATATATATATGAGTGTGTATATAAACAGACATACATACACATATATATCCATATACACACACATATTATATATATATATATATATATATATATATATGTATATATAAGCTTAGATTATGAAACTTACTTTTATAACCATATTTCTCATTTCATTATTTTCAATGGATGTAACAAATCGCAACAGCAAATCCATCACAGCAGAAGTTTCAAAATGATTTAGAGCTAAAGTGATAAAATCCTTATCCTTTAGAAAGTTAAATACCTAAAGAAAATTAGGATAAAATTTAGAAACTATTCAGGTAAGCAAAAGCTAAATAGACATGATATCAATATCCTATTTACTAGATTGATAAAGATTATACTTACCAATTCAGTTTTCTTTAATATTAGTAATCCCATGGTTTTACTGAAGAAGCTTGCTAATAATGGGTTTAGAGGTTTTTCTGTATTCAAAAAGTTGTATAATTTACTTAATACCTCTTCGTTACTTGCCAATGCATCATTAATTTGTGCAATGTCAAATGTTAACATTTCACATGCCCGATTAGAATACCTATTTGAATTTTAAAAAAATTAATGAGCTAGAATATTTTTAATTAGTTAGAAATATAATTAGTTAGAAATATAAAGACATGGTTGTAATTACCTATATTTTAATTTTTCATCACCTTCTTCAGTAGGTTCTTCAGTAATTAATGCTACCATTTCATTTAAAATCTCAGGTTGGACTAAACTAAATTAAAAAAGATTCCCAGTTAGAAACTAAATGTTAGTATTGAAGGTTATTTGAAATTATCATTAACAAGAATCACATCAAGTATAACAGTTTTCATATTATAAAGTAGATTACTTTTACAAATCATGATTTTGTTATTTCCTCTATATTAGTAACAGAATTTAACATAAAAAAATACATAGTACTGAGGATATTTTAATAATGGTAAAATACCCAGCATACAGTTTTGTGTTAGAAATTGGGGGTGGGTGCTGTCAGGTTAAAGTTTAAAATATGCAGAAGCAGTAAAAATATTTTTTTGAAAGCAGCTATTTAAATAAGCACTTGAAGTTTTATATTTTGAGATACAAAGTTAATTTTTATATAAGTATAATATTAGTTAATTCTGAAACCAAAATCAAAACCTCTGAACCTTAGAAAATATTTTTCATATTTATATACAGCAAATGTGAGAATATGAACCATAAATTCAATGACTACTAAAATTGATGATAAATAAAAAAGTTTAATATTTAATTATAGTCTTAATATTCACATGGCACTTTAGCAAGCTTAAACAAATTTATTATCAAACATGCTTTCTTGGGAATGAAAAAATATTACCTGTTTTCAATTAATTTTTTTTTTCAAACTTTTGAAACTAAAAAGATCTGACTACTTTGATTTATAAATATCATACAACAAAATATATAGTGAACTTACAAATCCAACAGCTTTTTTGTTAGAGCTTTACATTCCTGTAGGATATCTTCTTCATCCATCAACTCTTTTAGGGTAACATTCTATTAAATTTATATAGTATGTTAAAAATGAAATGAATTTATAATTACAATACATGAATTAATAATCATACTAACATATCAGGAAAAAAAGTCAGATATCAGGGTTCTCATCACAGAAAAAAAGAATGGGCGAGAATCTCTCACACTTTTTCAAAAATAGAGTGAGATTTCTAAAATTTAAGATAAAACAAATAGGCATTGATAAAAAAATAATTTTCTTAAATTTAACTAGATTCTCTTTGTGTATAAAATAGTAAATTTGATTGTCACAAAATTGTGTCCTAGCTAAGGTTAGTGGAATGTATAACACTTGTTTTTTCTAAGAATTTCTGCACATGCTAATATGAAATGTGCATTATTGTTTACTGCCAAGTTCAACAGAAAGGAGAAAGATCATGTAAACACCCCCTCCGTAGTCTGAGGAGAGTTGATAATGTCCTGCTTTTTTCAGCTATTTGTGAAACACTTCAGCATATTCTTAATGTAATAAAATAGAGGTTTGAAGTCAAACAAAAAATAAGAATAGAGGTATAAAAAATAAAATGCAAGAAATTCAAGTAGAATACAATGATTTAACAAAAAGGAAAGAAAGCAAAAATTTCACCTTTAAAGCAACTAATTCAACCAAAATCTAAAAAATGTGGATTTTTTTTAAACATGAGAACTTCTTGCATAGTGTTTCTGGTGTTTAAGAATTTTGCATAGTAATAATTTTCTTATGCAAGAAAGATATAAGTTTTTTGTGTCCTCATGCTGTAGTGAGAACACTGAATATGTACTAAATATAAATGCTGAAGTAACATGCATCAGCATATTTGATTATTTGACAGATGCTAATTATATTATTATAGATTGTAAATAAGCTCACTTAACTAAGCAGAAAAATTACCATAAATGTACTTTTAAACAAATAATTAGTTTCAAATGATTAACATTCAGAATAAAAATCTCTTACCTCTTTATCTAAAAGAGTCTCTATGCAAGAGCCCGTAATAAGATTATACCTCCAAAACATCTTCTAAAAATTAAGGAAATTTAATATTATACACTATTTATAAAACATGCAGAAATGTCATTTACAATTACATATATATATATATATATATATATATATATATATATATATATATATATAACATTAAAATTATTACCCCTAAAATAGATATCTAAAATTCTCCTTTTTCCTCTTCCCATTTTTTATGCCTAATTTCCTAGCCATAAAATGCCTGGTAAAAGAATGTTCTTACACTTAAATTCTTTTTACCCATCTCTCAACATTAACACTGGATTAAACACTAATTTTCTGTCTACTGGCCATATGAAATGGGCCAAGAAATTGTGTTGCTTCTATAATAATTAAATTGTTGCCTGTATAGTTTTCTAGCTAGCTTAAATGATCAACATTCAGTCTTGTCAACTAAAATGTGCTGATCTGCCTTTAATCTCTTCGGAACAAAAACATGATTCTCTCACTCTAGGATTCAACCTCATTGAAAGCTGAAATTATTCTTGGAGCATTCTATTCAGAGCTTCTGTACTGTAATGAGAGTCAGTTGATCAATGCTTTTTGATCAGCAATATGTGTAAGTTGCAGAATGTTGAACTTTATTTTTTTTTATGGCTAATAACTGCAGATTAACTAGGAGTTCTTTTTGCCATGAAAGCTCAGGTAAACTAAATATAGGCTGATGGCACAAACTCTTAACTGCTGTAAAGAAACAACAATGGACGTTCAAATGTTAAAAATTAAAAAATGTTTTGTTCCAAATGGATGGAGAAACTGTTGCTTGCATTTGATATGGAATCAATTTGGACACATTTCATTTAATGCAATTAATTGATCTCAACAAAATTCTCATCTCCTCATCCAATGTGATTTTAAGACCATATGAACTTATTTCTGAGAAACAAAAGGACAGTCATTAATGACATCCAAAATGACTAAAACCCTGAAAAAAAAAATCCAAATTTCTCTGTGGATTAAAGCTTACTTTTGTAGTGATTTTAAAGGTAACATTCTGGAAAGGCTTAACTCTTGTTTTAGAAATCAATTTTTTTACAGTGACCAAACTACATCTGCCTGAGAACAGCAAAATTATGATCACATTTGTTCTATCATCCCTGCAGTCTACAATTCAGATGAGGAGAATCATACTTTATTAAACAAGCGAAATTTTCAGCAATGAACTTATCAACTATAATATTTAAATTATCTGGATTTTATATATATATATATATATATATATATATAATGATGCAAATTTAACATCAGTCATAACACAAAACCAACACTATTTCCTAACCACCACAATTCAATGTTACCAAGTCTGCATCAATAAGGAAAAATAGAATTTGCGAGTTCTATACTGAAGCATCTGTTTCTCCATATGCATTCAGCATTGTTAGCAAAAAAATTATCTACAGATTCACTTATTAAAATTTGTTCTAATATTTTTCATTTTCTTTTCAAAGATTCTACTGTCTGGGGTAAAGTTTAAACATTTTTATTCATCATTTCGGAAATAAATATAAAAATTTATGTACTTAAAAAAAATTTTTGGTATGAAAAATTAATAGTAAAAATTATATTTCTAAAATCATGTTGAGGATCTATTTAAAAAGATAAATTAGTATGCTTGAAATGCTTTAATGGGATGGTAATTATATTATGGTTTTGATTTTAACATTATGTGATTCAAATGTAATGCTTTAAATTGGAAAAATATTTTATTTTTGCATTATATTAATGAAAGAAAAATGATTAACGATAACAATGCTCAATTTAGATGACCTGACAAGAGCAGTACAAGTAGAACTGGAAATCTAAGAATATGTTTTAAGATAATATGTTAAAGATGTTATTTAAAACAGTATTATTTTAACACTAAATTTATCAGCAATTTAAATATACATTGTATTGCAATTGCAAAACCAGTCATTTTGACTGGTTTGGTTAATCTGGTATTAAAGGCAAAATATTCTTTTTAGCATTAAACATACCATAACCGGTCAAATGACTGGTAATATATATATATATAAAAAATTCAATGGGTAATGAATTTTAAATTCTTATCTTTGTGTTTGTAATACATAAAAATTGACAACATACAATTTTGTTTAATTATAAAGTTTATTTCCTTCTCAATATTCAAATTCCATACATTCAAATAAGAAAACAAAATCCAGTCATTTGACAGGCTATGGTATGTTATGTCAGTATTATTAGTGTTAATTATAGACTGTTTTTATCAGGTGGTACAATGAAAGTGAATTGTTTTAAAATCTAAAGTAAAAAAGAGTTGTGATAAGTGTTTTAATGATTGCAGAGAGATCTAAATCTTGTTTTGATTTTTGTGTGTTAGAATTACATAATGAAATAGTCTTTATTGGAAGAGTTTTGAAATGAATAAACTGGTTATTGTTTTAAAGGATTTTTATTATGTTGATTTGAAAAAAGATTGTTTCATAAAATTTTCATTAAATAATATTCTCAATATTGAGTTTTAATTTTAGATTTGCTAATTAAATTTTTTATTCTAAATTAGGATTTTTGTAAAAATTTGTCCAGCTTAGCATTGAACAGGAATTAGAATTTTTTTAAAAATAAATGTGAAAATTAAAAAAATTTTTGTTGGAGGAAAATTTGAAATGGGAAATCATTTGGTTATTTATAACCTCTATTCTTAGTTCCCCTAGTTTAATTTGATGATATCCCATGAGTATAAGTAAAAACCCCTTCCCTTTTTTTCTTTTTTTGCTAACATTTTTTATTATGACATTATTAAACTAGACTTCACTGATCAGAATTTTGTTTTCCTACTCATGCCCTCCAATTTTCTCCTTACGCTGTTTAATTAGTTTCTGCCATCTCGTTGTTTAGAAAGCTTGCCATCATCCCCTTTTTTTTCTGCTTCCTAAGACTGGTAAATGCATTCACCTGAGGCTATGTACCAGAAGTGTTTCATAACCTCCTGCTTTTTTATTCATGATGTAATTTTATATGTTTTTGTATTTCTTATTAGTATTTTAAAATTTCTTGTTAGTATTTTAAAATGTTTGATAAATTGAGTTTTTTTTTTTTTTTTTTTGATAAGTTGAATTGCAAGAATAATTAGTTTGAAGTGTTTTATTCTTGTCTTCATATTTTGTCATTACTTATAAACATATTTAAAAGAACTTTGGTATTTTAGTTCAGAATTTAACTTTTGGGTTCTGGTTTTATCAACTGAATTGTAACAAATATTTGACTTTAAAGCTTTGAAGTGTTTTCTATTCTGCATGCCACATTTTGTTGTCATTTCCTTTTTAGATTCTTAAAAAATTTGTTTTATAGTTTATAAAACCCATGATGTGTTAATTTAAAGATAATTTAAAGAATAACAAATTTTTTACAGTACAAGAAATATTTGATTGGATTAAACTAAAGATTTTTTTTCACATAATTATTGATGGTTTCATTTAAGAAATATGATCAAGATGAAAGTTTAATTTCTGGATGTGAATTATATACAAGGTGTTTAAAAATTAATATAGAATAATGTTTTGAAGACCAGCTCAGTTTAAATGCTGGTGTGCGGTTTTTTTTTTTCTTCTTTTTTTTTTTTAATGAGTATTTAAGTTCAAAGAGACACTCTGCAAAGTCAAGTGATAGCTTAAGTGAATCTTTTGTCATTTTAGCCTTTCAGCTCCTCTGGGTCATAAGGCGACATGTCATCACCCTAAATACAGTGCCATTCTAACCTCTAACATATATTTTATGTTGAATATATTGGGAGAGGGGTTCTTGTTGTTTTTCCCCCTTCTTACTGACAATGACTGAAGTCTGACTGATCATGATGTGTACAGATGTTTCAAGATATTGTTTACTTATATAGAATTCTTTTAAAAGAACTTTGAAGTAAATATGAAAGAATATTTATAACTAATACTGTATGTTTTCAATGACATTTAAAAATTTTGGTTGGTTTTATATACCTTATGTTAACTTTACCATAAAATTTAAGGTTATTGTCATGAATATTTTTATGATTGTTAAGTTTTATTGCAGACAACATTTTGATTTCTCATAATAATTTATATTATTTAAAGAATGTTCTGGTATTGGTTCGTTTATACAAATTAACATCTAATCTGTGTTAAAGACAATGTAATTTTATGTTGATGAGTTAAGGTTTAAAAGTTCTGCATGTTAGGATTAATATGAATTTAACAGGTTACTCCTGATCATGTCCACTGTTTTGAGGGAAGAGATTTCATTTTAATATAATCGCAGAACAGTCACAAAACCAAGTAATAGTGGCCTCCAACAGAGGAGTAAATTTTTTAATCTTCTACAAGGAATATAATGAACTGCATAATGATAAATGCTCATTTTACAACTTTTTTTTGCCGTGAACCTTCATTTGTATTATTATTATTTTTGTTTATTATATACATTATATATTAACTATTCATTGTTTCCATATTGTTTTTCCATGTATAAAACAAGTGAGATTTTTCTTCAAAAAGTTATCTAAAATTCAAAATCCGTATATAAGCCAAAATAATGTTCCGTAATGCTCAAATATATCACTAAGCATATAAAACAAGATAATTTTTTTCAAATTAAATTGCTGTAATATGAAACGCTAAACCAATGCTTCTCAAACTTTCTTCGCTACTGCTTCCAGTGTAAGTATCATGAAGGTAGATCAGTCAGACCTTGAAACAAATACAAAAACATTTCTTAGCATATATCGGCAGTTACAAGGAAAAACATTTTTAAGCTACTTCAAGCTCTTTTTATTAATATCATAATATGCTGAGATTTCTAAATTATTCCTGCAGCACTCAGTTTGAGAATCATGGCACTAGACATGCGGTCAATTATAGTTTTTATTTAGATGCCAATAACACTAGTTTCAAAACCAGTAACTAGCTGAAAGTAACCCCATTTCACAAATTTAAACAATATAAACAAAAAAAAATTAAAAACTACCAATTTAAGTGATTTATCGACTGCTCCCATCTTATGTAGAAGTACATTTTCTAGAAGATTAGCCCATTCAAAACAGATGTAGTAATGCTATTTTGACACGATTATAATACAGGTAAAAGTCGCTGTGCATTTATTTTTTTCAAATTCTATGTTTAAATTTTTGGAAAATTTTATTTTTTGCCAGTACGTATTTTCTTCCATTATTTTATGCTTTAGAAAAAAAGTTTTGTTTAGGTAATTTGGTGACTTTTAATCTCTTAACGGCAAAAAACATTGCCAAGTAGGATATATACTCTATATTGCCAATAATGACTGGTCACTTGCAATTTTAGACATTTTGTTGAATATCTAGAAAAATACACGAGGAATTATCCTGAAAGCTCAGACGCGTAAACAGGATGGTAGACATATTTCAGCAAAGAATGTTTCCCAAAACCTCATAGGGGACTGTCAACAAATTGAAGAAAGACTAATATGTTTTGGATATCCCTGTAAAAATTAATGTATGTAAAGCTTTGAAACTTTAGAACGATTAGGATGTTTTTTGTAATAATCTGTGTTGATTGTTATGATAGCCCATATACTCGTGGAGAAATTAAGGTTTTTATAAAAACAATCCCAAATTTCTTCAAGTGTTTTGATTATAATTTGCAGAGTTCTCAATATCAAATAATGCTATTTTCAGGGCGTATGTCAAATAACATTATACACAATACCCTGCAATCAAAATTAAAAATAATAAATATTGGAAGAAAGATGAGCAATTGTACTAAATAATGTTTTACTGTGAATGTGTGAATGCAATCAAAACATAATATACATAACATATTAGCTAAATGTATATATAGAGCAACTTTTGTGAAAGTCCCAAAAACACAGCTTGAAAATTCTGAAACTGATTGTCAATACAATAAGCTCGAAATCCATCTTTCCCAAAAGAAAGCAAAAAGATGAGGGGCTGTATCAAAAATTTCATATGTTATTAAAAATCTCAGTGGTGAGTAAATGGGTAAATATGTAATATTTCTTTCACTGCATATTTCAAAATTGAGGCTGTCATAAAAGTGAATGTTTGTTCTGGCTGAAGAAGAAACATTGACACTGCTGTTTGTAATATATTATATGTATATTTTGTATTTATATAAAATACTATATTTGGATACAGCCCCTCACCTTTTTGCTTCTTTTTGGAAACAACAGATTTTAACCTTTTTTTATCGACAATAATTTTCAGAATTTTCAAGCTGTATTTTTGGGACTTTCACAAAAGTTATACTCTATACATTTATACTCTATACATTTAGCTAATCCATTATGCACATTATATTTTGATTGCATTTGTGCACACACAGTGAAACATTTAGTAAACTTGCTCATTTTCCATCCAATATTCATTATTTTTTAATTTTGATTGCAGGGTACTGAGTAAAAAGCTGTTTGACATGCATATAATAGCGTTATTTGATATTGAGAACTCTGCAAATCAGAAGCAAAACACTTGGAAAAATTTGGGATTTTTATAAAAACCTTAATTTCTCCATGAGTATACTTGCTTTCCTCATAACAATGAACACAGATTATAACAAGAAGTATCCTAATCATCTGTTAAAGTTTCAATGCTTTTCATACATTACTTTTTGCAGAATTATCCAAAACATATTCATTTTTCTTCAATTTGTTGACGGACCCCTATGGGGTTTCGGAAAAAATTCTTTGCTGAAATACATGACGTCTACCATCCTGTTTACACACCTGAGGTTTCAGGAAAATTGCTCATGTATTTTTCTAGATATTCAACAAAATGCCTAAAATCACAAGTGACCAGTCATCATTGGCAATATAGTGTACTGTTCCATGGATCCATATATAAGCCAATCCCCAAACTTATAAAAAAGACCCAAAAATTCTCAGCATATACACATCAAATATATGATTTTTACTTATCTTTTGTAATGGTACAGAAGAGTCATAGGAACAGAATTAAAGATTTCTAACATGGATAAGTTTTGTGTAGGATTATTTTATGAAGGGTTATGGACAAAGCTTTTGACTCTGTAACCCTGATGACCCTATATCTCATACAGTAGGTAGAAAGCATGCGACTCTTCTCCACTAAATTTCATACTCTAATATTATAATATATATTACTCTTTAAAATAATTTTCATAAACTTTGTATACTATAATGTTATGTTCTGTAAAAATGTCACACCTTCAGCAAGACAATTTTCTCTTGTTGCCTGTGAGGGTTTTCAAGCTAGTTTAAATGATCAAGTTCACTCTTGTCATCCAAAATGTGTTGAACTGTCTTTAGTCTCTTGGTAACAAAATAATGTGACTCTCTCACTCTGGGTTCCAACATCATTGAAGGCTATATTATTCTTGTAGCATTCTATTCAGATCTGTTGCACTGTAATGATAGTCAGTTGGCTGATGCTTTTCAATTTGTAATAAATATGAAATTGCAGAATGTTGGACTTTGTTTTCTTATGGCTTCATAACTGTAGATTAACTAGTAGTCTTTTTTGCCTAGAAAGCTTAGGCATACTAAATAATATGGGCTAATTTCCCATGTAATCAGTGAAAAATATTTGTCACTGGTTATGAATACAAAATATATGTATATATACTCACTTGGACTTATCCTTTTTCACAATGCAATATTGAAGTACCAATCTGCAAATTTAAAGAAAAAAAAATAAATTATGGTTTCACTGAAGCTAGAATAAAATTGATGCTTTGTATTCAAAACTTCTATTAGTGAAAAAAAAATTTAAAGAAATGACAAAGAAATAAAATTCAATACTAAGTACTGTACAACATGCCTGTTGTTGTTAAACCTAATTAATAAGCATTATCATATTAAACCTGATTATTTGACTTTTACCTTTAATTAACCTACATACCACCTTCTTGGCATAAAACTAAATACTGTTTTACTAATTGTATTATTGATATTCGCTGGTATTTATCAAAAGCCAACATACTGCCTCATAGTTCTTTTGCCCAAGAAGTAAATCTGATATACCAACCCTCATCACTAAAAGTGTATAAATATAGCTTGATACCTATAATTAAAATTACATATATGTTAGACCTGTAACTTCATTTTAACTATACCCTACTTGATTTCAGGCCATCTTTAAATTCCAATAGGCTATTTTTTTTTCTTAATTTGCATAAGTCAAATCATATCATCTCATCTTTAGTATAACCTAAAGATACAAGATGCTTAGTCTAATGTAAAAATAAACACTATACTGCAGATAAACAAATTAGAAAGATTAGAATTTAAGCTAAGTCCATTTTTATATAAAATTGTTTTTAAAAAAATGGGCAGATTAAATTTGCATTTCCATCTACATCAGAATAGGGACAAGTTATATATACTGAAGTTTCAGATTTTACATAGAAAAAAAATATCAAATTAATTTAATTCTTAAATGGGTAGTATAAATAAAACATACTGATGAATATTTGCTTCTATTTCATAAATTTTTAACATTATACAACACAAACATCTGCAAATTATTACAGTTCTACACCCCAATACTAAGTCCTATTTCAAAACATAATTCTGATTACATCCCATGAGAAATGTTTAAACATTTTCTTTTCAAATGCTTATGCATAGTTTTTCTCAATAAAGGTTCACTACTACATAATTATATTTATTTGAAACACTTAGCTAAAGGACTGGAACTTAAGCCAAAAGCTTAGTTCCAGTCATTAAGATAATTATTAATGAATGTGGCTAGTGCAGAAAACAAAAGAAAAAATTAGGAAATGAGTAATTAAGGTAATACTATTATCATAGAAGGGTCACACAAGGCTGCCTTTTATAAAATGTGCCAGAAGAGGTTAAAACTCCAAGAAATTTTAATTTCATATTATCAAGTTTACTATATTCAGGTAGATAAGCTGCAACTTATATGTATTTAAAAGTTCATTTTTAACATCATGGCATATCTGCCAGGATGATATATCTGAAGAAATATTGTTTCTCCTGTTCCCAATCCAAAAATATTTTTTTAACTAAATGTTTTTCACATGTCTATTACATAATTTATTTAGGTGCATGTGTTTGTGGGAGGGGGAACCATACTGTAACGTATAATATCAATTAAATATACTATGTGTACAGTATCAGTGAATGCTATTCCTATGCAAATATGCTGGAGTCAACTTTTAAGCAATGGTATGTTGAGGTTGACATCACTGTATTTTGCTAAGAAAATTTAATATAAACAACAGTTGGAAGTTCAAACATGAAGAATTAGTTTAAATTGGTAAGAGCAACAGCCAAAGTTTTTACAACATGAGGGTGTAATGAGACTGGAACCTACTGCTTAAAGCTGACAGTGAGTGATATATGCCAGGGCAGTTTATGCAATGAATGTAAATTAATTAATGCATGCAGTATATATACCTGGGTAGCTTATCTACTTGGAAAATATGGTAATACCTGTGTCTTCATATTTAATTTCACCACGAGAAGATAAATACTTTTCAAACAGAAACAGATTTAAACAAAATAAATCATATATAATCAAATATTTTACAAAATATATTGTTGGCTATTTGAATAAATTATTAGAGTAATTTAGGTATTTGAATAAATTTTTAGAGTAATTCATTCAAACCATGTTTAAAAAAATTAGTCTAAGATCATTCATGAATAATTATATAACAACAAAATATAAAATAAAAGTACTATTTAATTATCCTAATAAATGCTGTTGGAAGAATCTGACAATTACAAAGGAGAACAGACAACCATTAGCCAACTTAAAGTTTAAAAAAAAATCTTCCTAGCATTGAAGAAAAACAAATATAGAAGTAAAATAACTTTAAATGAATATAGGATGAACAGAGATCAGATATGATTGAAACAAAGATAATGAAACGTGTCTTACTTTTTGATGTAATTGCATGAAGGCAAATTCTTGGAGCCGTTATGACCAAACAGGACTGAAATTTAAAATTCACTCAATTAAACAGAATATAAATCTTAATTCTCAATATAAACAGAAATTGTAGTTCAATTTAAAGAAAAAGCAAAAAGTACACAATATGTGTAAAAAAAAAAAAAAGACTTGTTATAGTGATTTAATAATGTTTTCTGTCATCCACATAAATATTGCTTTGCTTAATATAAAGAAATGTAATATGTGTAAAGTAAGAAGCCATGAGAAAGGTAATGATTTAAAATCAGAAAATAATACTTTTGTAAATACATACAAAAGAAATAGTATTGTATTTAAAGCTATGAAATTTTTATTTACCAATACATATTGTATTATTCACCATGTCATCAATAGGGTGTTTAAATTTATAATATTAACAATAGAATCAAGGTGATTAAAATAAAATAAAAAGTTTGAAATCTATTTAACCAAGTTTCTTTGGGGAAAAAAAAATTTTTTTTTTATACTATTGCAGCTGGCAATACAGGCACATCTACTTTTATATCAATACATGACTGCAAAGCTGTTAACCATTTAACATCAGCCGGGAAGCATATATAGCTTAAGGAATGCTACAGATGCAAGTAACATTACTCCTGCTGGGAACTCATAATTTAGAAGCAGGGATCAAGCAGAAAACCCTCAGGCTTGGCCTGCTACCCCCAGAGGTATTGCTTGAGAACTTGGAGGACATAGTGTCCATGAACATATTTTACGTGCCCCAGTCACCTTTAACAGACACAAAAATACATCAGTTGCAATACCCCTTTTTGATGCAGAATTTATTGAGAAACTCATACATTTTCAATTTATTATAAATTTATAAAATGTCTGATTAATTGTCTTATTTTAAATTTTGGTTAAAAAGCCTGAATCAAAAGAAAAATTTATGAAGAAAAGTACTTTTAAATATTTTAATAGTGAAACTATCCAATAATTAATTTTTTTGGATGTTTGCAGAAATGGATTAAAAGAGTTTAGAATTATAGAAACATTTTATAACTATAAAATCTAGTACTTATACGAATTTTGCAATAGAAAAAATAACAAGTATTCTAAAACAAAATTCCAAATCATTCAACTTCATATATTCCAATTTAGCACACTGAAACATGTATACTTTATATGAAAGGAATAATATTAAGTGTTCAGTATACTCGTAATCCATACCACACTTTTAATGTAGCTCTATAAATATATTGTGCATCTGTGCAATTCTTTCTCCCTGAGCAAAGATCTCCAGCACTTATATATAACAGTAAAGAAACTCGCCCTATTCTTGCATTCACATTCTATCAGAATGATTTTTAATTTAAATAAAAACTCAATTCTACATACTGAGCTGCTTTTTACTTATTTGTATATGTGTGTGTATGTATGCATGTATGTGTGTGTATATATATATATATATATATATATATATATATGTAAGGAAAATTCTCAGGGGTTTTCAAAACTTAAATCAAGGGTAAAAATTCCCGCGTCTTTTTACATTCCCCTTTTTAACCCCTAACCTAAATTGACCACTGGGACTACAGGTTACGCCCTCAGAGAAGGGGCCTGGCCAATTATAAACCTACATGGCCCTAGCGGACAATTTAGGAAATTTCCTTACATATATATATATATATATATATATATATATATATTAAGTTTTATAATCAAGTAAAATTTAGAATGTAAGTTTCTTTAAGCTCATATATAACTTGACTTAAAACTTCACTGACTTAATTTTTATGTTTTCATACTTTAAGCTTTATTAGAATTTCTAAGAATAAGGGAAATTCTAAGTAATTTCTGTAAATAGTTACATAAAAGTCAGTCAGATATAATTAAAAATGTTTTAAACTGCTTATCTTTTTTCTACAATATTACATAAGCATATATTTTAACTATAAATAGTTCTATTAAACTTTTTACTTTATAAAAACCAAGCACTTTTATAAACTTATAAATATTAACAAATTTGTATCTAAATTTGATAACTTGAGAAATTAAAGATGGATATTTGAATTATAATATCTATGGCACATTACAAACACAAAATGGTAAGTGACATCAACTGCTATTTTATGTGGATCAAAAATGATACATATAGTCAACACCCCTTTCAATTACAAAAAGATGGAAAAAACTGGCATAATTTTACACATCGACATTAAAATTAAGCTGCCTCTAAGCAAAAGAAAATGAAAAAGAGACTTTATTAGTAAAACTAAAAGATAATTTTCCAAACACAGCTGGCAATACATGCACTAATATGCCTTTATGCCAATACAAGGCTGCAAAGCTGTTATCCATTTAGCAACACCCAGAAAGTACATGCAGCTTGCTATGGATGCGAGTAAGATTACCCCCTCTGGGTCCTTGTAATTTAGAAGCAGGGACCAAGCAGAAGACTCCCAGGCATAGCTTGCCACCCCCAAAGGTATTGTTTGAGAATTTGGAGGACATAATGACCATAAACATATTTTACATGTTCCAGTCACCTTTCCCGAACACAGCAGATCCTAGGTCGGCTCGAACCCTGAACCCACAACCTTTCAGTTACGAGATTGCTGCCTTTGTCGACGGAGCTACTGCAGCTCCCTGTAAACTAAAAGATAAACTATCTATAACCCTCCCCACCCTCCAGATTTTTCAGACATGATTTTATTTTTGTGAAATTCTAAAAAATTTACTTAAAATTTTGTGAAATGGAAATTAATATTATATCTGATACTTTCAACAAGGGACTTGTTTTGTGAATATAGTGTCCAATTTTTGTTAAAATATACAAATTTACAAATCTGAGATTAGTAAAAGTTACATATAAAAACTATACATTAAATGTATGCATAAATTTATACAAATTTATAAATAAGCATTACATTTATTCAAGGGTATTTTTAAGATAGTACAGATTTGGGTTAAATTAGTTTTTCACAAGTAGAATTTTGTAAAAGGTCCATTTTCACAATAAACTATTTGTGACAGGTTCATTAATGAATCCAAATTTTTTAAAATTAAAACAGGTCCCTGCTTAAATAATTCATTATTTTAATAAGCAAAACAAAGAAATCTGATCTAGTAACGATTGATGAATTAACATATGGGAGGAGTGAAATTAAAGTAAAAAGAAATTTGAAAAGTAAAATCTGACTAAAAAAAGTCAATGTCAACAAATCAATACTAAATCTCTTTAAATTTTTATTTTTATTGATGAAGAATATTTTTTAACTATTTCTTTATCAGAAAAATATGTCATTTTTAAGATCAAAAACAATATATTTGAATACAAGGCCAAATTATTTCTTAATTAAACATGTTTTAATATTAAATAGATTAAATTTAAAAATATATTTAATTCAAATTAATGAGGAAAATTTTTAAGTTTCTTCCAATCTTTATATCTTCCCAGAAAGTAGCAAGAATATCATTACTGCTATTGATTTAAATCTAGAGACACTAGCAATGTGCAGTGAATACAGTTTGCATTTTCTGAATATATGTGGTAGTTTATTTTATTATTATTAAGGAGTATATTACTTGATTTTATTTATTGCTTTAAAAATTCATTCAAAGCAGTATCCGGGATTAATGAGCATGCCAAATGCAGGCAATAAAACCAAATTTTAGAACCCAGTATCCTGGCAACCCTTCTGGTTTCTGGTAATCAATTGTTAATAACATTAAATTTAATACTTGTCACAAACCCTAAAATGGAAAAATAAAAATTGTGTCACACTGATCCACTATTCTTCTATGTTATATCCACTTATTTTTCAACTCTTTTCTTTTTATAGCAACCATGCATGCCTATAATTTATTATTTTCAGGATACTTTTAAAGGGATAAGGAATTAAATATATAAGTAACAAAGTGCTTATTAAATAAGGTTCTAAAAACTTTTGTTATTTACTAAATTAATATCATAACATGAAAACTAACTTTTCTTTAAAGTTTGTGAAAATACTGATTTTATTTTCCATTTTGACTTGCAGTCACATCTACAAGTCCTTATAAAATATAAAAAAATATACTCAATTTTAAACATTTTAATGTTTTATGTTTATTATTTAAATATCCAATTTTCGTAAGTGGCAATACATCTGAATGCCTTTTGCCCGAGTATGAGTACATATCACATATGTTGCTTATCAGTGTTTCAAGACAATTTTCAAATCAGTCAAATCAATAGTTTCAAAATAATACCTCTTAACAAAAATATACTAGTTAAAATATCCAAATCTTATACCAATCAAAAATTAAGCCTGTTATACAAAGAATTAAAATAATCTTAAATTCCAATAAAAAAATATTCAAATTTAACATCCACACAAACTGTCTTTCGAAAATGAAAAAGTGAATATTTGAAAAAGAATCTCTCCTTTTAAATGTTTTGTTTATTGCACCAGCCAACTGACATGTAAATTGATAATCTTACTATAAGCACTGATCCATGTACCAAAAAAATATCTTCTGAATTTAGTAGTTATCCAGATATAACGAGATATTAATAGTTTGTTTTATCGTAATTTAATAAGAGAAAAACTAATGACTAGAACCATTGCTTCATAATATGTTAGAACAAGACAAATAGAAAATTATAAAAAACATAAGAAACATTTTTAAGTTATTACATTTATCTATAAAATTAAAGTATACAATACAATTAAAGTATATAATTAACTTGCTTAAAATAATTTTGATAGTCCTTGATATAAATACAAGATTAATCAAATTGTAGATAGTACTTAATGAATAAACTGAAGTTTTTTAAAACTGAAGTAGTAACAAATGACAGTTTAAGAGTATCAATTCATTGCATAACTTCGGTAAGCATTTATAAAAATTAAATAAATTACTTGAGACATATATTCTATGAAATTGAACTGAATACAGAGATTAAAAAGATGTGTACATATTAATAATATTCTGTACTTCAGTGTAATGCTACTCTGAAATCAACATTTTTAACACAAAATGCTTTTTACGGATAAATACAATAAAAACCAATTAGTAAAAGCAAGTAATATGAGAAACAGTATCATAATTTATTTCAGTTGGGCCAGTATCTATAACTTCATATAGTTTCTCACTTGATATTTATATAAGAAATATAAACTCTTAGTTGACATCGGTTAAAAATATTTTTAAACTACCACAGGCATTCCCATTATTAGTGTTTCGAAGGATATAATAAATATATCAGAATAACAATGAAGGATTCTACACTTCGAGAAGGATTTAAATCCCCAATTTCTATGTCAGAAGAAAATGTTCTAATTATTACAATAAAATTACCTCACAGGGTAAGTCCTAAGAAAAAATTTAATGTATACTACTTAATTACACAAACGTGTATTAAATATTGTACTGAAATTTTACAGCGACTCATTTATTAAAAGGATTTTTGTTTTGTTTTGATTTGTTTTAACTGCGCACAAACTGAAAAGAAATAAATATAACTACTTTTAAGTTTGAACCTGAATTTAAATATGAAAAATATATATACATGAATAATTGAAAAGCTTGAAAAACCAGTTGGCATGCAAATACTCTTACTGTAAACATTGATCCATAAACAATAACAATAAAAACATTAATTTAGTAGTTTATCCAGCAATAACAAATAAGAATGAGTTTGTTTTATTGCATTTTAATGAGAGAGAAGCTGACGACGTGAAACATCCTTTCGTTTCGTAATATTTTGGAAGTAGGCGTCACAAAAAAAGAAAAAAAAATAGTAAACATAAGAAACATTCGTAAATTGTTATTAGGCTTATTTATCTTTGTATTGTATTTACTGTCGAAGAATAGGCGCTTTAATGACCACGTGCATTATTATATTTCTTGATCTGTGTAAAGTCCAGCAAGTCTTTCATCCTGTTTTTATTATTACGCACAGAGTGAAAGAAATTATGACTTACAAACTCCGTCCACACGATTGCTGGCGGGAAAACAACTGTAAGATGGCGTAAGTGAAGAAAAGGGCGATTAAATACCGACTGAAAACTGAAATGTGTAAAAAATAACTTACATCGATTACTTTTGCATTTCTATTATTCTTTTCGTGTCTCTACACAAACTCTATGGATAGTTCCGAAATCCATGTATTAACAAATTTTCTAACCTGTTAAATTACTGAAATTTAAAAATCCTTTAACACTAACCAAAAATGTATTTGTAAATAATTATCTTATTCTTAAATCTATGAGTAAGACTATAATAGAGTTGTTAAAGTTTTCTTTTAACACTAAGATTCTTGGTAAAATTAAATGTGTATTTTGTTTTAAAGACAGGAACTTGAACAAGAATTAAAAGCTTTCTTTGACCAGGTTTCTGCAATGACATACTGGGATTTAATTCTAGAGGAGATATACATTAAGATGGTCTCACCATTGTTATTTAAATCTCTATTTAGTCAAACCTAATCGGAGTTTAAACTGAGTTTAGCAAATGTTCTAACTCACAAAAAATATTAAGATTTCGACTAGCTAATCTTAGATTCTTATGTTGAGCCGGAATTGATTGGTTGATCATATCAACTAAACATAAGAATTTTAAGTACAATCCCGAAAACTTAATAAGGCATAATGAAATCATGGAATATTTATTCGAACAATGGAAAATACGACTAAACCGTACTAATACAAAAACTGCATTTTCAGTTTTAACAGGATTCCGTCTCCTCAGTCACTGGAGAACTAGTTCACTTTGAAAGTTAGATTAAACACTTCGGTATTTTCTGGACGGTGGGCTATTTTTAAAGAAAATTTTTGTTGAGTATAAATGTTTTTTTATAAGAAGATTCAAGGCCGTATCCAAGGGGAGTTGTGGCGTCCACCCCCTAAATTATCCACATTTCATACTTCTATATACGTAGAAGACATGTATGTTCTTTAAAAACAATTTTGTTTTATGTAACTAAGACTTTTTTTAACCTTGAAATTAAGTCGATACGTCTCCATTACATGCATTTATTGCCGCATAAAGTAGCTTAGAAAACGAGCTCAGTGGCCGAATGGTCAAAGCACGCGATCAGGACCCTAAGTTTGTGGGTCCGATGCTTGCCATGGCGGTTTATCCAAAGTACGGATTTTTAATTTTAAAATGTTATTTATTGTTTCCTTATGTTCTTGAACATTCTAGATCTTTCTTTAATATGTAAATTAGTTATTTCTCGAATATTCTGTTCGGGTATAAGAGCTGATACCTACTAGTTGTAGGCAACTTCTCGATCTCGTAAAGTTGCGAGTTGCTACTTAGCTTCAATAAATTCGTTTGTTAAGTTAAACGGTGTGTTCATTCGAATCTTCTTGGCAAATTTGGTGGAGGCGCCGGGTACCGATTTCGCCATTGTGGATAACTCTGACATTGTTCGCAAAAATCTCCGTTTAAGAGGATTACCTCCGGAATTTGGCCTTTACGACCCAGTAAAAAGGAAGAAGCAGATCATGCCTGAAAATACGAAGCCTGTCATGGTAACTCCCACCTACCCGCTCCTAAAGAGCCCATCAACCTTCCGTGGGGAGCCTGGAGATGACCCTCGGAAATGGCTTACAGAATACGATCGAGTGGCCAAGTTCAATAAATGGGATGAAATGATGTGTCTCGCAAACGTCTATTTTTTCCTAGACGGTACGGCCAAGCAATGGTACATAAATAATGAAGATGCTTTGGACTGTTGGGCGATCGACACAAGTACACAAAAAAGGCTGAAGAACAACTGAAATGTAGAGCTCAAAGGGCAGGAGAGAGTACGCAGTCCTACATTCAGAGTGTATTAGGGTTCTGTCAAGAAGTCAATCCTTCAATGTCCGACGACGAAAAAGTATCTCACTTAATGAAAGGCGTTGCTGAAGATATGTATCAAGTGTTCTTAATGAAAGAAGTGATGACTGCGGCTGACTTCATCAAGTGGTGCAACTACATTGAAGACACGAGGCAAAAAAGAATTGGCCGAAGATTTGAGAGACTACCAAACGTCGTACCAGTTGCAGCCGTGGAGGACGAGTCAGATTTAGTGTCTCTTATCCGCAGAATTGGAAGAGAAGAGGTTAATCGAATAGTTAATCAAGCCGACGAATTTCCGGACCCCTATTCCCAGCCGCTACAGACCGTCATCCAAGACGAAGTCGAAAGAGCTTTAGAGCCAGTTGTCACAAAGTCTGCAGACACATTCCCGGCCAATAAAATCTTTTCCGGATCCTTTCGTACATTTTCGCAAAGCCAAGATGCCCTGCGGTAGGAGCGTCGTGAAAATGTTTAAGTATGTCTGCTCGTAGATGTTTGGTAATGACGGGTAACCATGTCTTTCCAGCTGGATCAAAATTCTTTCTGCACAGGACTCCATCAATTAACTCAAATTTCCTTTCGGTGGATGAGCCGATCTTCGGAAGGATCATTTTTGCTATGTCTGGATCTTTCTTCTGCTCGACAGCGAGGTCTATACTCGTGGTTACAGCTAAAAATTGATCTTGCGTCTCAGTCTCTTCATCTACTGGATTCCTCGAGAGAGCGTCGGCCTCGTTATGCTTCCTACCCGATTTGTATTTTACTGAAAAATTATGTTCTTGGAGTCGAAGAGCCCACCTTGCCAGTCTGCCTGAGGGATCCTTGAGATTCATAAGCCAGCACAATGAATGGTGATCTGTCACAACAGTAAAATGTCTTCCAAACAGGTATGGCCGGAATTTATTGATAGCCCATACGATTGCAAGGCATTCCCGTTCTGCAGTAGAATAATTTTTTTCGGCCCTTGTCAGGGTCCTAGAGGCGTACGCTATGACCTTTTCAACTTCATTCTGAATTTGAACCAGAACTGCTCCAATACCATATCCGCTGGCGTCTGTATGAATTTCTGTAGGGCATCTTTCGTCGAATATCCCCAAAACTGGATCAGATGTAAGCGCCTTCTTCAGGTTGTCAAAAGCCTCTACCTCTTTAGAACCCCAATGAAATTTCGCATCGCCTTTCAACGGCACCTGCAGGGGCTCGGCAAGATAGCAAAAGCCTTTAATGAACCTTCTGAAGTAGGAGCAAAGGCCAAGAAAGCTTCGTACGTCATTTAAGTTCTGCGGAGTAGGGAAATTGGTCACGGATTTCACTTTATCAGGATCTGGACGGACACCGCTACTGGATACGAGATGGCCTAGTATTTTTACTTCTTGAGCCGCAAAAAGACACTTCTTGGGGTTAAGTATGAGTCCAGCTTCTTGAATGCATTTAGAACTGTCCTTAATCGGATAAGGTGGTCTTAACCGATTAAGGATAAGTAACTTTCTGAGAAACTTTCTATGTCGTCAAGGTAATACAGGCACATAGTCGATTTGAGATGGCGTAGCAAATTGTCCATCATTCTTTCAAAAGTCGCCGGTGCATTGCAAAGTCCAAACGGCATAACTTTAAATTCGTATAAACCTTCTGGAGTAATAAATGCCGTCTTTTCACGATTATTGGAGTTTAAATGATTATTGACTTCATTAGCAAGGAATTTATCAGGGATTTTACCAATAGTTTTGTTGGCTGATATGTCTGTTATTGTCTGGAGAAAAGTTACCTTTGGAAGTTTTTTTTTTTTTAAATTATTATTTTCCAATAAGTTGGTGGTCCCCTCAATGCACGTCATCGAAACTTCACTGGAAAGGGGGAATTTTAAAGCGTTCTTTATCCCGGTGTTTCTTTGAAAGTTTTAAAGAAACTTTGAAAACTTGCATTTAGGCAACCACTAATATATTGAAAAATATTTAAATTTAAGAATTTAATATTATAATAAAATTTAAAATTATTGTTGTGTTTGTTTACTATTTGTGCAGAGTGTGGGTAGTTTAAGAGATCAGGCAAGGAATACATCACAAACATTTATATGATACGTAACACACTCGACATTTACATAACTGCTTTACAATGAACAACCAATGTCATCACATATTTTAGTCTCTCAGTTCGGACATCCGGAGTGCGAACCTTCGTAGCGGTTATCCGTTAATTCCACAGTTAATACACCACATCTCCTCCCCCCTTAAAGATCAAGTCCCTTAGGAGGCCTGCGGATTCTTCCCGGACGTCGTGGCACATTTGCTCCAGGGTTTTGAAGTCCCTGCGATGAGCTTGTAGCTTGTTCACCGGTATCCCCCGATGAACATGATGGAGCCGGAACTGCACTTTGCACACATGCAGGTGGTACCGAAGATTCTGCTGTCTCAGGTGTTGGAGGATCAATTGATTCCTCATCTCTAGTTTCCGAAATTGAATCTTTCGAAACCGGGGAGCTGGGAGCGGAATTCCAGTTATGTCTGTGCGAAGAATATGATGAGTGATTTAAATCAATTACCTGATCACCTACCGAACGTATTTGATCTACATGTCGTCTAACTAATGTTCCTTGTACATTTATCGTATAACGAAGAGCTCCGTCTTTAGCTATTATTTTGCCAAATCTCCATTTCGAGTTAGCCGCTCTATAATCTCTCACTGCTACTTGTTTGCCTATCTCAAATTTCCTATCTCTGAACTCGTAAACTCCTTTTCGAATCTTTTCTTGCACACGCGTTAGTAAATTCGGCCGTAATAAATCGATTCTTGTTCTGATGTCGCGTTTTAGAAATAGCATAGCCGGGCTATGCATTGTCGTGGCATTTGGTGCTTTTCTGTATTGGAGCAAGAACGTGCTTAATTTCTGAGTTATACTTCCCTCGTAATTTTTCATTACTCGGAGTGACTGTTTTAACGTGAAAACATAGCGCTCAGCTTGGCCATTACTCGATGGTTTGAAAGGTGCACATGTTTTGTGTTTAATGCCATTTCTGTTTACGAACAATTTAAATTCGTCTGAGGTGAATTGAGGACCGTTGTCGCTAACCAGTAAAACTGGCAACCCTTAACCGATTTTTAACCGAACTTTTTGCTGAAACAGTCCCTAAGACAATCAATAGTTTTCTTGGTGGTTGTTGATTTCATAACGTACACCTCTAACCACTTTGAATATGCATCCACTATCAGCAAAAATGAATGATCGAATATCGGACCTGCAAAGTCAATGTGTATCCTTTCCCAAGGTGAGCTCGGATACTCCCAGTGATGCCCTTTTGCTCTTACTGGATCGGTTTTGAATTTTGCACATTCAGTACAATTCCTCACTTCTTCTTCGATATATTTATCGATGTTTTTCCAGCAGACAAATGACCTGGCAATTGCCTTCATCTTCACAATGCCAAGATGTCCCTGGTGTAACTCTTCTAGAACCTTTTTCTGATACATTTTTGGAACAGCGACCCTCTGACAGTACAAGATGCACCAGTCTTCTATTGTATACTGAGCTTCCTTCCCCTTTAAATCCTGACCATCTCGAAGAGCTCTTAAAAGTGGACCTAGCTCTTGGTCTTTAGCCGTTGCATTACTTAAGTCTCTTGATGTGATTGGCAATGTTTCAATTTGCGCCATTTGATTAATCGAGATTTCATCTTTAATGTCCAATTCTTCGGACTTTGTTGGTAACCGAGAGAGACAGTCCGCATTACCATGGTTCCTAGTATCTCTGTATTTAATGTCAAATTCAAAAGACAATAAAATAAGAGCATAATGCAAAAGTCTTGTTGCTGCTAGGATAGATATTCCCCCTTTCGACCCAAAAATCGCCACTAAAGGTTTGTGGTCGGTGATTAAAACGAACCTTCTGCATTTTAAATATAAGTAAAACCTTTGGACAGCCCAGACAATAGCTAGAGCCTCCTTATCTATTTGGGAATACCTCTGCTCAGTCCTTGTTAATGTTCTCGATGCAAATGCAATGGGTCTTTCTGTACCATCAGGAAATACATGAGACAAAACGCAGCCCACGCCAACAGGCGAAGCATCTGTAGCTAAGGTTATTGGTAGGGTAGGATCATAATGAACAAGAATTCTAGGAGAGCAAATTTCTCTTTTAACTGCCTCAAAGACTTGCTGACAATTCCTCGACCAAACAAATTTTACATCTTTTTTAGTGAGGTCATTTAGTGGGTTTGCTATGGTGGCTAAATCTTTACAGAATTTTCCATAAAAATTTACCATCCTCAAAAAACTTTTTACTTCTTGCACATTTTTAGGCTCTGGAGCATTTAGAATAGCAGAAACTTTATCATTAGTCTTATGCACTTCTTTTGCATCAATTTTATGACCCAGAAACGTTATTTCCTTTTCGCAAAATTTACTTTTACTTAAATTTAATTTTAACCCATGTTGTTTACATTTTTTCAGAAAGGCTTCTAAAGCTCTTAAATGTGATGTTTCGTCAACCCCTGTAATACGGACATCGTCCATAAAAACTTTTACACCTTCCATTCCCTGAAATAGCACGTCTACATAACGCTGCCAAAATGCAGGCGCTCCGTCTAAACCATACATTAGTCGTTTGCAAACATATAATCCTTTGTGAGTGTTTATGGTTAATAGATTTTCACTTTCGGGATGGACCTTCATCTGTAAATACACGTGCTTAAAATCGAGCTTAGAGAACAGTTTACCTCCATTTAAACTTGAGAAAATTTCTTCAAGTTTTGGTAAGGGGTGTTGAGGAACGACCAAGTTTGGGTTTAATGTTACAGAAAAATCAGCGCATAATCTAATAGTGCCGTCTGATTTAACTACCGGAACTACTGGCGTAGCCCATTCAGAGCTCTCTACCTTTTCGATGATCCCCTCTTTTTCCAATCTATCGATTTCATTTTCTACCCTTTCTTTTAGAGCAAACGGAACTGTTCTAAATCTACGAAATACAGGCTGAACACCCTGTTTCAATTCTAACTTAATTTCGCAATTATTTATTTCTCCCAATTTGTCATCAAATAGTTCTTTATATTCCTGCAACAATTTGTTTAGATTTAATTTACTTGCCGTTCTCATAACTTTTATGGCTTTCCAATCTAGATTTATTTTATGGAGCCATTCGCGTCCCAGAACTGTGTCTAAATTGTCTTTAACTAAATACAAATTTAAATTTAAAATCTGATTCTTGTATTCCACTTTTACGGTGACGTACCCATGGGTATTATCGATTCACCATTATATGTTTTAAACACGACATTTGTGCGCTGTAATCGTTTGTTTGAAATTTTTCTGAAATTTTGTATACTTATAACACTGACCGAGTCAGAGTCTTTTAGTAGAGACTTTTCGAACCAGAGAGTAAAGTTATCGGCCTGTTATCGCAGTGTTCCAGATATTTTGCCAAACTGAAAGCAGTTCACGGTGGAGTTGTTTCTTAATGTTAGATTTTGACAGTAGCAGTTTGTGTTATGGTGTGATTAGTGTTGCTGCTTTTGCAATCAGATCTACCACCTCGTTGCAAGTAATTCCGCAGTGGGCCGTAATCCAGGTGACTTCCACCAATTTATTTTTCCGTTTCAGAGAATTTAGGACTACCTGAATCTCTTGAGTCAGTCTGTCGTTTAGGGCAAAACCCTTTATGGCTTGAAAGCTTCCACTGCTATTTGAGCGCTATATTGCTCTACTTATGGTGAGACCCATAAGTAGAGCAATGTTCGACCCATTTTAGTGCATTATGTATAGCATGGAGCTCAGCTTGGAAATCCGTGGCCATTTAATGAATGCCTTATGACCATTCTTGAATGTGTTGTCTTCCCCTGTAAGCCATAAATGCTCCCCCGGGTTCTGTTGCTGTTTTGGAGCCATCCGTTAAAATATTGATTGCCGAGGAATCCGATACGGTTTCTAATTTTAAATTGAAGGCTCTGCCTGCAGAGTGCAGATGGAGGGCGTTTTGACTACGGTTTATTTCTGCTGGGGTATAGTGTGTTGTGCCTAGTTTAACTTTCCTATCGAGCAGCATAATAGCAGAGGACTTTGCTTTATAGACAGTCGGGTATTCCTGTTAGTGTCCAGACTGGTACGGTAGGTGTAGCCCTGTAGCCATGTACGATTCGTAAGTGGAAAGGGTGTTGAATTTTGTGCAGACACTCTTTTTTATGTATCGTCATTAACACAACTCAAGTGCCAGCTGCATATAATATGCAGCTCTCGATAACTGTTTTGTATCAGTTTTTTAAAAGTCTGCTATGGGAACCCCCACATCGCCCCGTAACCTTAATGATGTACTGGTGCTGGGCCGATACCTTCTGCTGGATAGCTGTAATGTGTGGTAGCCAAGACAGGTTATAGCTGATTGTGAAGCCAAAGTACTTTCTATTCTAGCTATGTGGAATCCGTTTACTAGCTAATTTTAGCTACAGCAATATATTTGGTTTTAGTTTAGAGGTGACAAAGGTGAAGTGGCAGTATTTCTGCTGTAAGGAGGTCAGAGCATTTACTGCTAGGAGGCCTTGAAACTGATTTAGGGCTTCCTGAACATATCTCTGGAGTTCTCTCCGGTGTTTCCCCTTGGATGATGATCAAGAAATCGTCTGCGAATACTAGCAGTTTTGTGTTAGGGTATATAAAATATCTAATTACTCTTTTGACTATTATGTGCCAGAGCGTAGGTCCAAGGCACGATCTTTGCGGACAGCCTTTGCCAGGGGTATGTGTTGAGGTGAAGCCACCCCATTTGATTAGGATTTTTTCATACTCTGAAGATAAGTTGCTATTAAACTGACCAGTTGCGAGGGGCATTTACTGTTAATTACGCTTTCTATTAAATCCTTCCAGCTTACGGTGCCGAAAGCGCCTATTATATATATATTGAAATAGCATTTTTAGGACACATTACTCCTGCTGGTATTTATTGTGTTAATTGATGTGTTAAGTGAGGCGTCTCAAGATCTGTTCTCCCTGAACTTGTGTTGCTCGGTGATGAGTAAATTATTTTACTCCAAAAAACACATAAGCCTTTTGGTTATGATATTTTCTAGGAGCTTGCTTGGTGTAGGTTGGAAGCATATTAGCCTATAAGAGCTTGAGAGAGCAGGATCTTTATTAGATTTTAAAAAGTAGACTACTTGGTCGGCCTTGATTTGGTTAGAAAAATGGCTAAGCGTAAAGCATTTGATTACCCAGTCCGACAGCGTTTTTTTTTTGTTTCGCAAGTGGAATTGGTGAAGTGTAATAACTTCTGTGTTATCAGTGCCAGGAACCTTTTTAGAGTTCAATGAGTACAGTGACTCTTTCACTTCTTCAGGTGCTATTTTACTGTTACCTCAAATATTAGTCATAAACCTAGTGTGTGCTGTGTCGTGGCTGGGCCAAAGAAATCTTCTGTCAGCTAATTTAAGTATCAAAGTTGTTAGTTATGGTGTTATTGGTTCAGTTGATTATTATTTCATGAGGCGTATAAACCTTCCCATTGCCCAATTTATATAGCTCACCGTATGTTTCAGAACTGCGACTGCAGAATTCTTTCCCGAAGTTTGATTTGGCGGTCAGAAGCATTTTCTTGTATATGGATCTTTCTTTTGTAAGAAGACACCTTTGGGCTGTTATTACCTCTGTCTTAGCTTCGGTGTTTTTAAGACGGTGCGCTGTGGCTGTCACCCTGTTCCTCTGGGTGGAGAGCTTTGGAGTTCACTACTTAAAATATTGTAACTTTTTAAAGTACCTTTTCTTATAAGACTTCTCGCAATTACTTATGATTGCTGCTACAAAATTCTGCGTAAAGCAGTCAAGGTCTGATGGTGTTCTGGCTGTTTGTAGTTCCCCTTCAGTGTGTCAAAATTTTTTGCTAGATGCTTCCTGAATTTTAGGTTGTTTAAGAAGATCGTCCTAAGTTCTGAGTAAGATTGGATTGAGGATAAGATCCATACTCACATACTTATGGTCTCTAAGGTAGTCTTCATCATTCACCCCTGTTCAGTGAATCTTAGTTTCGGAACAAGGTGATATCTGATCTAGTCTTTCCTGTAGTGGATCTCAAAAGTTTAAGGGGAGGCTGTTGGGGCAGTTGGTGGTTAGGAGATCGCAGCTAAAGCAGGTCTCGATTAGGCTTGAGCCTCTTTTATCCTCAAAATTATACCCCCATAACAGATATTGCATTTAGATCACCTCCCATCAAGAAGCCTATTCTGTTGTCAAGATTGGCCCCTAGAGGCTCCCATTCTTGGACTGTTGCATCAAAGTCGTCTGATGGTACCGCATATTATTATACTGTAATTAGTGGTCCTTGCTAGGTCTCAATGGCCAGAAAAACTGATCAGTTTTGGAGGGATCATTGTGATCTGCAAGTCTAGTCAGGTGAGGATTATCCAGGCTGATTTATTTGTGTTGGCGAATCTTTTCCAGTGGTTTGGGAACCCTTTGGTCTACATTCTAGGGGGAGCACCATATCAATTTTATTTTTATGCGCATATTTAGCTGGTGCTGCTAGGTCAATTCTTGCGTGGTTTGCATTAAGTTGTACTAGTTTTCAAGGGTGACTGTTGTGCTGTTCAGATGGAATATTCCGTCGGATATAAACTATCTTTAAGAAAGTAAATAGGGCAGAAGGGGGCGTCATAGGAATGGTCAGTTGGAAGGTGGAGTGTTTCGTTCTCTTAGAAATCTTTGTCGCGATAAAGATTACAATTGAGTATGTTGCAGTTTATAAAAATGTGGCCTGTGGCGCCTAAATCTTCTTTATGATGGTTTTCTCCACATTTTGGGCAACATCACATGTTTATGTTTCTGTGGCACTCAGTGGTGTGGGGGGGATGATGGGTTAATATCGGTGGCATAAGAGTGCTTTGACGTATTTCTTCAAACTGACTCTGGTGAAGCCGGTCACCATAGAGCCCGTATCGATTACTTGCATGGGTATGCGTGTGAAGCAGAGGAAAAACCCGTGCTTGAAGTTGGGTTTTCTTGCCTTAAACTACCGTATTGCCCTGATTTCAACTATGTTGTTGGTGTCTATCGATTTGTAGCTTTGCTTCTGCTACGTTTAGGATCATTAGACGCCGCAACCCTGGCCTCTTTTCATCTATATGCAATTCTTCTTGTTGTTCCTTTAGGAAGAAAAGCTGGTGCTTTTTGTTTGCCTCCTTGCCATAAATTTTCAGGTTGTATGAGGGGCATTACCAAGAGGAACTACCTCATTCGGCCATCATGTAGTAACATGTGAAGTGGCGATAAGTATTTTTCCAACTTCCCAATAAGCCACAATCTTGCTGTTTAGCAGATAGACATTTAGCACTGTATTCAGCACAACTTATAATTCTTGGAGTGTAGAAATTTAATATAAAAATGTCATAAAGTAAACGGGGTAAATTTTAAGTTGGACGGGGTTTAGTTAGACAATTAAATGGAATTGTTTCGGTATGCCTTTTGCTACGTAGATATTGCCATTGATTTGGTTTGGAACGCTGTCTACTTTTTTGTTAGACAAAGGCTAATGAGACCGGTATCTACTGCTTGAAGCCGATTCCAAACGGCCACGAACATCAGTGCATGGATTTCGAGCCCATGAACTCCGGTTTCGAAGAGTAGTGCCTTACCCATTCGGGCATCGTTCAACCCATTTAAAGAAAGAGAGAAACATTATTGTAGGAAATTGAATCAATTTTACATCTATGTAGTTCCAGTGTCATTGGAACTACATAACTAATTACATTATGGCAGAGAACTCGACCGCCTGTGTACAGGTGTTTCGTGCATTTCTAGATAAATTTAAAATATACAAAACTTTCTGAGTACAAAAATTTATTACATTATATTTTGACACTTGTATTAAATTTTTGTCAAATTATTGTATTATAATTTGATAGAATAGCGGGGGCATCACATACAAAAATTTAGTTGTCTGTGGCACTTTTGTCTAACTTCCCCCTTCCCCATAATAAAATAATTTCGTGTACGCCACTGATTAGCAGGGGAGGGGTAGACGGGTGACCTGGCCATAGAGTTGTGAGCAGTGGAAAAAACCCGGTTTAAACCTGGGAAAAAACCGGGTTTTTTGGGAAGAGAATTTTGAAAATTTCCAAAACATTGGAATTTTGAAGTATTTTGAAGTCGCCAATTCCTATGACACAAAGAGAACCATCATTTTTTTCTGCCTAATCTTTTCTGTAATATCCAATATTTTTATTATTACATAAATATTAGACAATAATCTGTAGTGTAAAAAACCCATAAATAATTATTTTTCTTGGATAACATCTCTCTCTATTTTTTTCTCTCTATATATAATGTGTGTGTGTGTGTAAGAATTGGGCACAAAATGCAACAGTGTCATTTGATTACACCTTTAAATGATATATGCGTTACAAAAAATAATAAACTGTTATTTTAAATTTAAAGATATTTTTTTTTATATTATAAAAAGAGTGGAAAAAGTTTAGCATAAAGCAATTTACATAATAAATGGTGATCAAAAATAATGTATATAATTATTATATTAGCAATTAAAATTGAAGCAACCAGTTATGTGTTTGAAAAGACTAACAGGGTAATTAATTACATAAGTACTACTATAAAATAATTTAAATGTTCATTGCTATTATTTCTTGAAAATATATATATTGCCAAAAGTAAAATAAAAATCTCTTAGAAATAATATGCTAGTTCTTTAATAGCCACTGTTGAAAAAATAAATGTAAACATTGTTAAAATGATTTCTTCCCACAGTTTCCAAAATTCCGAGTTTATTCCCCAAAATTCCCGGGTCTTCAAAATTCCGGGTTTTTTACATCTCTACCTGGCCACTTCTTCTGGAAACTGATCAAATGGTCAGATACATTTATATTTCCTCTTATGTTTATTTCTAATGAATTTTATTCTTTTAAAGATACTCCTCTTGCTTACATTTTACAAAAGTATCCCCGTCCGAAAGGAGTGGAGAGAATCTGAGACTCACGGTTCAGACATTAATCCAGTAGTGGTGTGTAACGTATGACTCGCGGATCAGACTCTGACACCCTCTACTTTTGTGCTCTTGAGCAGTGGTGGCGAATGTACGACCAACGATTTAGACACTGACCTATTCAGCTTCCGTTAAACCTCAGGGAAGGGGTAGCGCAATTCATAAACTGACTCACTCAGGTTTTGTAATTCCTTATAGCAGTGGTGGAATATCAATTGCAACCCGTGGTTCAGACACCAACTCAAATATTTTAAGTCGCTGGACTGAAGCTAAGAATATAGGCACACAAACAAGGAAAGGAGACGTAGAAATAATGTAAACAAGCAAGCAAAAGAAGTGACCTCTAAGAACCTTAATAGAAATGGTATTTTACAGGCTTCTGGTTAGAGTAAGTTTCTTCATCCCTCTTTTTAAGTTGTGATTTGATTTTGTTTCTTAAATTATCATTTTTGTAGATTTCAGGCAGGTATTTTTAAAAACTCCTTGTAGATACTTGTGGTATATGCTAATACGTACTTAGTGTTTAAGTTAATTTTGTATTATGTTCTAAATTAAATATTCTGTTAAAGAGATTGCTGCAAATGGCGTTGAATATTAGCTCGAAAGAGTCTGTATCATTCTTTATAAACGCATTCTTTATTAATGTACATAAACGTAAGGGAAATATTGAAAATTTCATTCGAAGAATATCACTTACAGAATAAAAGACAAAATGACAATTAAATTTGTTCCTTTTCTTTTCTTCTTACCTTTCCTATTCAATATTCAAGCAGATGGTGATTTATAGCTCCCGCGCTGCGTCATCATTATGCCAAGACTTCGTCAATAAATATTAAAATAGCAGCAGGTACTGAACACACAGACAGTGACGAGTGATGCAAGGTTTCCTTGCTGAACATTCGGGTTTTAACCTTCGAATGCACCTTCAACGGTTTAATTCAAGGGATTTATAATATAATATAATTTCTCAAGTGCGGAATCTCAATCTAAACCTCATGGGATTTATAATAAATCTAACTGGGTCAGTTTCTCACCCTCCAGCCATAGGTTTCTTACCTTTACTTTAAGGTTTCAAAAACCTGGATGAGTCGGCACCTGAAACGTTGGTCATAAGTTCGTCGCCCTGCTGAAAGGATTTACAAAAGTTGAGCGAAGTCACTGTACGAACTACGGGTCAGCATTTCATACAGTGACAATGTACAGTCAAGTTTCATCACCACTACTCTAAAGATTAACTGCAAAAGCTGATTGGATGATGCCTGACCCATGAGTCATTATTGTTTGCAATCGCTGCTCTAGGGTTTTAATAGGGCTGAGTGGGTCGGTGTATGACCCATGGGTCATAGGTTCGCTACCACTGCTCTAGTGATTTACTAAAGCTGAGTAAGTCAGGTCTGACCCATTAGTTATAAGCGTTCCCCATTGCTCTAAGGGTTCACAAAAGATGATAGGGTCAGTGTCTGACCACAGGTCGTAGTTTCTTTACCACTGCTTGCCGTGGCACACTGGGATGCCGAGCCTATAACCATGGTCAAATGATTCAAGGGTAAAAATAACTAAACCGTAACGTAGGGAAAATATTAAAAATTTCATTCAAACAATATTAAACATAGAATAAAAGACAAATAACAATTAATTTTGTACTTTTTCTTTTTTCCTTCGTATTCAATCGTAATTAAGCGTAGCTGTGCCGCGAAATTTCTTTTTATCCCAACAAGGTTGCCCCGGCAAAAAAGTTTAAGAACCATTCTCTAATGGTTCACAAAATTGCTCCGTGAGTTAGTCTCTTTCCAATGGGTCATAGATTTGCTACCACTGATGTAGGGAAATGAAAAAGAAACTGAGTATGCCAATGTGTGAGCGGTGGGTTATATGTTCACAACTACTGCTCTGTGGGTTTACAAAAGCTGAATGGGTTACTGTCTGACACAAAGATCATAGGTTTGCCACGAGTCTCGACCCGCGGATCAGACACATACAGTACATGCACAACTCAAGTATGCACCGTATATTCACAATGTATTTGGCACTGTGAGAGCAGAGTTATCTGTATTTCCCTGGCCAAATAGCATAGTCGTTTCCTATTACAAATAAAATAACCTCTAGAGATGCACTTATTTCTATCCTCTATCCTCCAGTCGAGTTCCAGGAATAAAATGTAAAATCTACACCAATAGGAAATTAAAAGCAAAAATCAACATTAAAACATCTTGTTTTAAATATGACATAAATTATTGCATCTCTTCAATGTTTTGAAATAAGTAAATGTTGACCTAACATTAATTTTGAACCTACATATCAAATATTTCTGCTAGGATTACTAATATGTAATGAGTTCTTTTTAAATTTACAAATGAAACATTGCAAATATACACAAGAAAAATTCTTGGGAATTATTTTAGTATATTTTGATTTAAAATAAGGTTTATATGAACAATGTATAACATTTTAAATAATATTAAAAGTAAACTGAATAAAAAACATGGAAAATTCATAAAGATTAAAGTAACAAAAGCAGCACAAATAATTCTGTATTTTTATTATCAATAAAAAGTTTACAAACGGTGGTATACATCCAGATGCTAAAGAATATAAATTTATAAAAGTATATTTATAAATAAAACAGTTTAAGAACTGGGTATACTAACCTAACAAAGATTATTATTGTTGTTGTTGTTGATATGTAATTTTTTTAGTCCTTTTTAAAGCTGATGCATTTCATAGACGAATATATAATAAAATTATATACTAATTTTACGTCCTTTTCAATATTCCATTGAACTTAAAAAGTAAAAGTATATTTTAGGCAATATGAAGCTTCTATAAAAACTAATAGTTTTTTTGGAAACAATCTGTGAATAGCTAAACAGAAAATTCATTAACAATTTACTTTAACATTTTCAATTACAGAGATATAAAAATAAAATACATTTAACATTACAATGATAATATAACAAAACATTTTTAGAAGTATCACAGCTGAAATCACCCTTATATAGCTTTATATATTTTTATATAAATAATAACAAAGCAATAAATAAAAAAAATCTTTTGATATGGCCTATAATCATGAGAAAGTGTACTTTTCAGGTAGGGATATTCACTTAATATATATTAAGTACCAAAGAAATTGAAAGCTAAAATATTTGTAACATTATAAAAATTCAAAAATACAATGAAACAAGCATTATAAATTGTCCATACAAATTTGGTTATAAAAAATATACAGACTTGTACCAAAATTTATACATAAATTTTATCTTATCAAATTATGCATATTAATATACATTCTACAAAAATCTTAAATGTAATTTTCAAGGTTTCAAAAACTATTCTGTACAATACAAAGTTATAAATAACAGTTAACAAAATTATCGTAATAAATCAAATTTACACTACACGGGAGATTATATTACATAAAGCATCATGTACAGGAAGGGATGCAATACCAGCTAACGCAATTCCCATTGAATCTGCAAGTGAGGCAATACCCATTGAAAATTCCTTGTCAGCAGCAGAAACCTATAATAAAAATTAAATAATCCAAATTCTACATATAATGCATAATCCAATTTTTTATTGCTATTAAAGTCAAAATGAGAAACTAGGACAGGAAAAATACTTCATGAAACAAAAGACAGTGAAATTACTTCCTAGTACATAAAATACTTGTTCTACCTAAAAATCTTTTAATATTTAACATAAAATTATTCAAATTCATATTAAAAATTGAAATTAAAATTAATTCTATACTTAAATACACACAGAATTTTAATAAGAGAATAGTATTTAACTAATGTACCTACTCCTTCTAAAACCTTTGGATATGGACACTAAACCTACCTACATTTCTATGATGAATAAAACAAGTCAGCAAAATGTTTATTTCAACATAAAAAAAAACTATATACTGTATATTTCCATGTATAGACCGAGAATTTTTTGGGCAGTTTAAAGGCTTAAAGTGAGGAATTGCCTTATATATGAATCCATGAACAGATGTAGTATATGTGTTTCTTGTGATGTCTTTTGCCATTTGCAATAAAAAAAATCGCCAAATTGACGAAAATTCAGAAAATTCATTTTTAATAAAAAATAACAAAAAATATATAAATCATGATGAAAAATAAATAAAATTTGAAAATTTTGAAGAAGAAAATATTATAAATATAAAAATTGAAAAATAAATTTATAATGGTTTATAATCACGCCAAAACAGTAGTACTATATCTGTAGCAGATCAGCTAATTTTTTAATAAACGCAATTCTATGTAAGCTGGAAGCAATCAATAAATTGCCAAAAATTACACTTTTTAAAAATTTATATTGTTTAAATTTATGAAAAAGTACTATCCTCCGATAAGGTTACTAGAGTTGGAACTATTTATACTGGAGTCTAAGTAAAAAATATAAATGGCCGCATGGTCTAGTGTTGTAATTCAAACAATTAGGTGCAGCACCAGTAATTTAGGTAAGTTAGTATAAAATTGTGAGATTAATAAAGACAGCATGAAAATACCTAATAATTATAATGTAAGTTATTTTTCTCGCCAATGTGCTAAGATATGTATTTGTCTAAAGGTGCGACTGACCCTCTACCTCCACGGTACTTGAACTGAATGCTGTGGCCCAAAAAAGTGTGAGAAGCATTGGTCTAACATTTTACATTAAAGCAATTTGATTAGATAATACTCCCATTTTACTTGCTTGGCAACAGGTTTGAACGTTCCAGAAATAGTTTTTCTTTTTTAAACTTATATACGTGTTTTGAATTTTGGGTAAATTTTTTATGAAAAATAGCACTTTGGGCTTATACACGGATGGGCATATACTCGAAAACATACGGTAATTCTGCAGCAGTTTCAGACCATTTCTGACAACAGTTCTCCAAAATTTCACTTTTTAACATAGAGGTAAGATTTGCATTGAACTGCCTTCATACTACTTTTTTGATACTGTACTTTAAGATTTAAATTTAAATATCATTAGCAAATGAGTCATTCATTCTAATGGTATGACATTTACATTTGTAATAACCAACTTTAACACAACAGACAATTACTTTATGTATCATTTAAATTAATCAAAGGAATAATATATACTGGATTCTATACTCTTATATCTACTAAACATTGTCATTAGGATCTTAGTTTCAAAGACAATGTTTTTTCAATCTTTTATGGCAGCCCATACCTCTGAAGCTTTTATAAAAAAACTAAACATGAATATTGTGTAAGGAGGTTTTCTTTAAAGATATGGGGAAAAGTTCCTAAAAATTAATTTTTAAATAATACAATACAAAACTCCTTTAATGCTTAAATGAATCCTTTGTCCAGTTTTTTAGACATAACAAAATTATGCAAAAAAGATTACTTGTTAAAGGTAAATATATATATATATATATATATATAATGTTATTATTACCTCAGTGGAAATTTTATAAAATGTATTAATGTATGCACCTCCTCCAAGAAGACCTTCATAAAATATGATTATAAGTACAATCCAAATACTTGGGATGAAAGGAAAACGAACTTGCATCAGTAATACTATTACATTTAGAAACTGCAATAAGAATATACAAATATTGTTATAAAACATGAACATTTAGATATAATTGCAACAAAATAATAATAATAAAAATATAAACTACAAGCTAATAGATGGGAACAGTTAATTTCTTGAATATATGAATCAAAAATACAAACATTCAAAATGAGTAAAAGATACTAATTTATTTTTATTATTTCTATTATATCAAAATTACAGTTGATCAAAATTAAAAATTAAAACTTCTAGTTTTCACTGTAAAGGTTTAAGTAAAAGTCTTTAGAAATACCCTAACATTTCTCTGTAATTTTTAAAATCTCTAGTAACTGTAAAATGTTTTAAAAAGTACTTAAAAAGTAGTTTGAGTAATTTTCAATCGACAAGATGAATTATTTATTACATAAAATAATAATTTATCCAATACTTATAATCTTATGCTATAAATTTCCTTGCTCCTTTTCTAATTTACACACTTTAAATTATATTTCTAACTTATTACTACAGATTTATATTGGCTGAATATTTTTACAATTTCATGTTATTTTAAACTAAGATTATATCACTTTTTAATGATGCCCTCCTTTTAATTTATGGCCAAGTAGTACAGCAATATTTCCCAAAATTGTCTAATATCAATCAATCTTGAAATGCATCAAGGAAGGTTGAATACCTTTAACAAATGTTGGATCTAATATACTAAAACTCTTAATTAGTTTAAAATCTATTTTTTTTATTCTTTATCTACTTTTTAAACAGAAGACTGAAAAAAAAACCTTGAACATTTTAAATTCTATAAATCTGTGTAAAAGAAAAACTCATATTGGTCAATCCTGAGGTGCAATATCAGCCAATAGTGGATATACATGATTAAAACTACTACTTAGCCAATTGAAGACAAGTATCTTTTCACAGGCAACCCTGAGCAAAATTATTGGCACTTTTATCCTCTTTTCTTTCTGATTCACATGTTTTCCTATTGAGGTTTATTAAATCATTTAAACAGTATTTATTTTTAATAGGTAATTAATTTTTAACTTATTCAGATATTATTTAATTTACATTCTATTCCTAAATTGTTTTGTAAAACATTTGTAGTGTTTATGTAGGTGTTTTACTTAAACTGCTATTATCATATCAGAATTTATCTAAGTACTCTACTAATATAAAGCAGCAGCAAGAATTTTTGGATATATTGTTAAAAATAACAAACATTTTACAAGGAGTTACTGTGTATTTCTGTTTATACTGAATTATTTTAATATTTAAAATCCTTAATATATACAAAAATTATATAAATGAAAACTGTACTTATCAGTACAGAATAGTAAATATTTTTCCCGATATATATAGATACTATTTACCAATGCTTCACAGTAAAATAATTCCTATATTGTGAAAAATTAAACCCATTTTGTTGTACTAAATCCAATATCCACTAATCCACCAATCACTAATATTTTATAAAAGGTTAGACGTGCAATATTAGCTGATCCTACTTTGCCTGATATTAGCTAAATCGCTGCTTACAATATCAAGCAATATTTCTGTGCTACTAGGGTTATTTCCGTAGGTTCTATAATTACTACTATATCCGGGAACAAAGGTTTTACCTTCTTGTGTTCTCTTATACATATTGAGAGATTTGTCATTTTCCCTAATGGTTTGGGTATAGCAAATCACTGGATAGGAGAAAAACTTAGATTCCTTTAAGATTTTTATAAGAGTTTAATTATACAATTATTCTATTTTATAATTTATGTTACTAGTGATTTTAGGGAACATAGTACTAAAGTTTAATGAAAGCTTAAATAACCTCTACTACTATAGAGAAATTCCCGGCAGGAGACAGCAAAGAATAAATCAGATGGAACTTCAAGAATTATTTAAACTACCAGTGTGATTAATTCTATAATAATGACAAATAATATTTTAAAACAAGTAAAAAACTAATTACTGTCTTAGTACTAAAATATTTGTAATACAGGGAACAACCAGAGTTTATTAAATTTGGAAAAGATTTACAGAAAAATAAGTAGTAAGGATATGTAACAAATTAATTATCTAATTACTGAAATACCTGTAATATAGGAAGCAGCCAGAGTTTATTTATCTTGAAAAGATTTACAGAAGAACGTGAGATCAATACACCAAACTGATAATCCACTTGATACCTAAAAAGTAATGTTAAGTTTAAATAAAAGTAATGTAAGGTTAATTGATTATTCAATAGAACTTGGTAATATTTTACATGAGGTTTAAATTATTACATTCACGAAAATAAATCTTTTAAATACTAAGTATAAACCAAAAAAAAATTCAAAACATAGTGTAAAAATATGCAATATATATTGATAAATAAAAATACTAAACTTTAATTAGAATTTAACAGGCATTTCTACAGATTATAAAATAACTATGATATGATACAAAATTTTGTATAAAAAACTAATAGTAGGTTCATTAATATTTCATTTGTATGGGAAATAATTACTACCTTAAATTTTAGAACTTTGCAATTTCAATATTTTACAATAATGTTTGATACATCAATGTAAGTAACAAGTAATGTATAATTCCTTCCAAACCAATTTATATCTAAGAGATATAACAGCCAACAAGAGCATTAAGGATATAAAATAAATGTTACTCAATTTTATACTACATCTATTATTAATCTTAAAAAAAAATGAATTTTTAAAAAATTTATCTCTTTGAGATGGATTATTCAATATAGGATAATGGCTGAACCATTCAATTCTAAAATTTCCCTCAAGAAATTCTCAAAACAACCAATGGACACACATTCACTCATTGGGATATTTATCTTTTTAAGGGTTAAAAAACTAAATGATAGTATTCTTACCACCTATATTGATCCTTATGACTTAACCAGGTGCATGCATTAGGAAAATATAAAAGTTCCATCTAAAAGTAAAAATACAATTAATTTTCTTTTTGGAATATATGAACACAGCATCAACTCTAAACTGCTTTAAAAGAAACTAAAAAGAAGGAAACTAGGGAATAAATTCATTAGTTTCTACCCTCTTTACATTTACCTTATAACAGCTGATGATAATATTAGTTTAATATAAAAAGGAATTACACACTTTTATATTTTAAGAAATGAAGATTATAATAAGGTAAAGTTAGGAACAAACCACATCTTAATGCTTATTATGAAAATTAAAAAGATATTTAATTCAGACAAATAGGTATATATTTAGACTACACAAGTCTTTCATTAAGTATGGTAAAAAATCATAAGTTTTGCCATTATTCTGGGTTTTGAATTGTCTTATGGTTTTAAAAGTAAAATAATTAAATGTTTTCAAATCCAGACATGTTCTAAGGTAAAGTGGAAAAAAATACCAACACTTGATATATTTTAAGAAAATATAAAAAAAGATTTTAACTACTATGACTGGTGTAAAATTGGTAGCACCACCAACTGTTTTGCACATAAGTTCTAAAGATCTATTGCTTAAAGTATGTAAATGGCAAAATATAAGTTTGCCAAATCTGGTTCTGAATAGCAGCAATCTTATGTTTTTAAAAGTAAAAATAATGTTTTAGGTTATATCTAAAGATCATAAATAAAAATGTTTTCCCACAAGGAAGAGAAAAAACTGCACTAACTTTAACACTATAATTTTATTTATTAAATCATAAATCATATTCAGCATATTTAACTACTAATGTATAAATAGACAGTTGAATGCAATACAAATGTTTTATTTTAATGGGATATATTGCTTAAAGCTATGATTCAAATAAAAAATTATCATTGGATCTCCCCAAACAATTACTGTAATAACACATTTGTTGTTCAAAAATATTTTTTTATAAAAATATCAAATAAAATTACTTTTTAACCAAAAACTGCACTTTTTATATCAGGAACTACAAAAAGCAAATTGTGAGGCTAATAAAAATATTAGTATATTTTTATATATTAATAATTATTAAATAACTTATGAATGCTTAAAATATATATATTTTTTTTTAATTATAAAAACAAATAAAAAAAAATAGAAAAAAAATAAAACACAAAAACACAAAAAAACAAACCCCATAAATCAAAACATAAGAGTCTACAGTCATGAAGCCATGAAAAACAAGTCCCATTGACAAAAGCCAAAAGCAACCAACTGACCATTATTATAATGTAACAGTTTTGACTAGAATGCCTAAGAATATATATATCTTTTGTCAATGTCAGACCCTAGAATGAGCAAACCATATCAGTTTGTTCCCATGAGACTTAAAATTGTTCAGCACTTTTAAGAAGGCAAGAGTGAACCTAGAGCACTTGAGTTAGATCAAAACTACACAGGCAGCAATTTAGTTATTACAGAAGCAATATCATTTTAATGAAACCAGTGGACAGAAAATTAGCATTTATTCTAGCATTAGTTTTGAGAGATAGATAAAAAAAATTTAAGTTGGAGATCACTCTTTTATCTGACATTTTGCAACTTAGAAATTAGGTATCAAAAAATGAGATGGGGGAAAAAGAAGAATTTTTTATAGATATTATAGGGATAATAATTCTTAAACATTACATATATACATGTAATGAAATTTTTTACCTAAAAATTAATCAACATAATTATAAGTGTACCTTAAAATAATTTTCGAATGATTCTATCCTTTAATGGCAAACCTTGGTGACTATCTTATGTTCTTTCCTTAGTGTTGGTGAATATGAAAATACCTAAACTAATTCCTGCTGACTTCAGCCCTTCTAATAAAATTTGATAATGCTTCCTCCTGTACTATCACATGACTACCAATAAAAACTTGATTGGATGGCTCACACACCTATAAATTGCCAAATACAGGCTCTCCCCCCCCCCCAGAAACCTTCAGAAGATGATCTATAATAAACTGCATTTCTCTTTTGAAAGATTCTGTTCTTTGTTTTCTCGGCTATCTTACTCATGTCTGTGCCCAAGCCAATATGAATTATTTTAACTTTGTGATGAGCTAAGTTGCCCATTAAATATATATATGTAACCAGTAAAAATATTCTTCAGTTCTGCAAAGATAAGACATTAAAAATTGTAATAATAAATAAAATGATCTTTTTTTTAGAACAAGAAACTTAACTATTCACCCTTGACCCAAACTGAGAGAGTAGATTATTACGAAACTATTCTTAGATTTCACCATTTACTGTGAAGTCTATAAAGATTTCTTCATCATTTGAAAGCCCTTTGGGAATATTTTGAAATAGATACCTAATTTACTCATATACTGTTACTAATTTGTTGTCACAAGAAAATACTTTATAAAATTCTTTGCCAGCATGCTAAATGATTTTCTGTAATCTCAAAATATATTATTATATAAATTGAAATTATAAGAGAAGGCACAATGAAATTTATGAGTGGAAATTGGGTCTCAAATACTGAAATGTTTAGAAACATTGAGCTAAAGCATAATGGTACACATTCAAGAGCAATAAAAAAATATATTTAATGTAGAATTACTTACTAATCCTTGATTAATAAAATATTCTGCAAAGTAGACTAGGCCTAAAGGTATCATGTATTTCAGTAATGGCTGAAAATAAAATCATGAAATAATGATAATAATATACAAATTTATATCAACTATATTAAACATCAGTTCAATAAAAATTGAAATCTAAATATTTAACGATAAGAAAAAATTGAACAAAATTATTTATTTATAATTCAACTTAATTTTCTTATTATTTCAAGGGAGAATAACAGTTCATTTTCACAGAAATTTACTATAGTACCTACTTTAAATATGCCTCATCTAAATATGGTTAGCAATTGAATTCTATTCTGAAATATTTGAAATTAAACAATCATATAAATAAGTGTATGCATGTTCAACATGTGATTTAGAATTTTATAAAATCTATATTAGAATTTAAAATTTTCATGCATCTTTTATTACTGGGTTAAAATATGTGAAAATTTTCATATCCTTTTTAAAAATAATAATAATAATACAAAGAGTGGTAACTTGTTTATACAAAAGTAACTTATACAAAATATTCAGTTATACTACACATTCCACATTCTACAGCAAAACTCCCATAAAGCCCAGGTACTAATTTATTCATTTATGCGAATATTCAGTTATATGAAATATTCATTAATATGAATAAATTTTTGATTCATTAACAAAAATTTTATTTCTTTATAAAAAGGAAGCACGATTTTTCAATGAATCATTTTATCATTTTCAGCAAAATTTCTTAGCACCACTCTCCAAAAGAATCTTCTTAAAGGAAGGATATTCTTTATAGTGGATAAGGGGTTTGTGACTGTCTACAATCAGACTGACTCTGAGGTATTTTTATTTTATTTCTATGAAGTATATCACATTTTTATTTCTGTTCATCCGTACCCCTCATGTTCATGAACAGCATGAAAGCCTTTCCTTTTTTCTCTGCCCATCTATACCTTTGTTCATTTTGATTTTTCAGTAAAGCCAGTAATTTTATTTTATTTACATTTTTTTTTTTAATATTTACAAGTAAACAGATTATAAGTAAGAGGAATAAGAGCATGCTTTCAATGTGAGACTAAATGAAAAATCTTAGGTTGGTGATTCTAATCAAACAAAATTTAGAATGGTGCATACATTAAATTCTATGGTCACCGTTTGAAACAATTGTAAGGAAGAGAAATAAAATTGAAAGGAATTGCATGAGGACTGGACCAAGCTTTGTCATGAGAACTCGGACAAAATATAGCCAATTCATGGATTATGTAAAGCAACTGAACAAGAAAAACTAAAATTACCAGTTATTTTGGCATACAAAGTGAGTGATTTTATAAACATGACATGGTCACTGGCTACAGTTGCATACTTATGCCCATAATATCTTCTTGTAATTTTGCTTTTTGTTTCAGAATTTTAGTTTGCATTATTCTTTAAAAAGTAGAAGAGAGATAATTTGTTTAGTAAGTGTTATATATTTCTCTTAGCATTTAATTTTATTTTAGAGTAAAATTGTTTTATAAACAATGTTTGTTGTATGTTTTTATCTATTTAATTTATTCAGCAATGTGACATATTTAAAAAAGGGGAGAAAATTCATTTTGTTGTTATAGTCTTACAGGTACTGAAATAGTAATTTTTAAACTTTAATCTATGTTTATATATTAAAATAGAATGAAAACAGTACAATATTGGTTTCATATTATCATAAGCTGAAATGACTTATTCCCAAACAATAACTTATAAGAAGAATTTAATATTCTCCCCCCCCCCTCATCTTCATCTATTTGCCCACAATTGATATATGAAATAACATATTTAAACTACTAGCAGAAATATCTTTAATTATTTGATACCTTCATCTAATTTTTTAGAAGTAACCAACGACTTTTTACATGAAGAATTTGTATAAGTAACAATTTGTCTAAGTTTTGAAAATGGAAAACTAGTGCACTAATTATATGATGGATTTTGTGAATAGTATTCATACTTCTATTTAACATACTGTATATATTTACAACAAGAAATATTTTATATAACATTATTAAATATACTAATGTATTATGCAGCTTAAATTTGGTATGTGTGATATTTTCTAATAATTACCTAGTAACACAAACATATCGGTCAATGTCCTAAAAAGCTGGCTAATATTTTGAATGTCACTGAATGTCAAACATCAAATTTTGCATTCTGCTGATATTGACAGATGTAATGTAAAATTAAAATTTGAAATTGTTTAAGAAAATTATTTAAGTGTTGTTTATGTTACTTATAAGAGAAATATTATTCTAAAAAATTAAATTTAATAAATTCCCACTTTTTTTTAATGCTTTTCTTTAATATTGTTAACAATGTCATAAAATGATATTATTTAATAATATTTAGGGATATCTATTGCTATTTGTAAAAAATAAATATAATTTTTTGACATCAAATGATATCTCATAACATTCAGCACACAAAACTACATTAGCTGAATGTGAACAGAAGTGAATCGATTCTGCCCTTCTCTGCTCTATATGAGACAACACAACAAAAACAAGTAATTGTACTTATTGAAAATTTTCAGCAAGCTGTAAGACAATAAAGTAGAACTGAACTGCCATAGATTTTTGTTCAAGGGGAAAATACTAGATGATATCAATTTTAAATGTAAAGCTTATTTCTAAACAAATAAGAAAAACCTTACTTCAAGAATTGAATAAATTAATTTTCAGGGCAAAATTACCACATGGTAAACATTGCTAAACATTAAAATATATATATATTCAGGGATATCAGGGAATACTGACAAGCACTGTTAAATATCAAAAATGATATTCAAAGATATGACAAGACCAACACTGTTAAATATAAAAAAATGATATTAAAAAATATAATTAGGGAAGGGGGGGGTCTATTTAATGTAAGCCAACATTATAATTTTTATATTAGCCGATATTTTTGTGCTACCTGAGTAATACAATCAAATGTAACTCTGCAATATTCTTTGTTGAATATATATTAAAACACAGTATAAAAAATTTTATTATTATTATCACCTTGAATTTTTTCAGCTGAATATCTGTTCAGAATTTGACAAGACTGACTATTAAGCAAAAGGGCCAAAAACTAAACAACAGCTAAATATGTATTTCTCATACAAAAAAAAAAAAAAAAAAAAATTTTAAATCCATATAATTTTGATACTTAAATTTCTAAATGAATTTTTCAGAAAAATAAAATTAAAATACAATTTGGATTTCTGATTCTCTAAACAATCTTAGACTTTGAATTCAATAAATCTTAGATTTAAAACTACTTTACTAACATGAAAGTTTAGATTACAGTTAAGCTCTTATAAGGTTACACAAAAATATACATAATAGTTCTAGTAATATCTTAAATTGCTAACAGTAATCATGGTGCTCTTGAAGAATCAAATGTTATAACAATTTTAATGAAAATAAATATAATGCTTTAAAATAATGTATATAAAAAAGTTACAAACTTACCTTTACAAGATTAATTTTTTCTTGAAAAGTATAAAGTTTTGGAATGTTTGTAACTTCATTAGTAGTAAAATCAACATTTTCATGCAACATTGGCTGCATTTCTGAACCACAGAAATTTCCTCTGCACCTTAATTTTTTAGATGGTGGATGCTCTAACAAAATCCAAAACCTATTAAGAGTAACACATGAAAAACTTGCACTAAACTTATTTGCATAAAGATAAGTAAAAATTGGTATACTTGTAAGTACTCATAAATATTTTTGATAAGATTGAGCTTTTTCCTAAATTAAGCTCTAAATTTTGATATTTCTTGAATTTTTGAACTGTCTAACAATATATTCAGATAGTTAATACTTACATGTTTTATTCATCCATGCAATAATTTTTGTTAAGTACAATACATTTTAAAGTAAATTTAAAGTAAAATACAAATGTAGTCCACAAAATACATATTTTTATACATCAAGTTTTCAATTAATATTTTTAGAGAAAGATTTTTGAAAGGTGAACTTTAGAGATAACATTATGCTAAAAATATAATAGCTAGTATTATGTTATATATAATTCTTATAAGACTCTTCTAAAACAATTCATTTAAAAAATAATTCTTACGTTATGCTCATAATGATAGGAACTATCAGCATGACTAAAAGTGTGTTTCTTGGACTAAGAACATGAGTTAAACTAGCATAGGATAGAGCCCCTATTACACCAGCAGCACCTAAAAAAATAGCATTAGAATATATATTCATATCTAAATTCAAATTTTTTATACATGAAGAAAATTTTATAATGAAAATTTATAAACATGATCCAGAGAATTAAAAATTTTCTGTGAAGTTTTCTATCTGTATAATTTAGGACATTTTTTTTTATCAATACCATTCACTTTTTAAAATTAAATTCCATTTGAATCACTTGTACCCTTTTATAATTGTAAATATTTTGAAGCCATAGTTCTAAATATGGAGAAAATATAATTATGTTAAGCGCTCACAAGTTTACTAATAACCTATGATTAAATAGTGTGAAATGAGAGCTTGTTCCAAAAACTTTTTAAAGAGAAATAATCAAAGTATACGGTATGTACTTAAAGTATGAAAAAAAGTCAATTACTTTTAATACTACATAGGTGAGCACAGGAAAATTGTATTTCTCTCTGTTCACGGTCAGATTTGTAGGTAAAGATTATATGCCTTATATGTTTGATAATCCTTAAACTCTTAAATACCTTGCTCATTTCAAATATGGACAGCAAATATGAATAAATTTTGTCATGCCTATATCTATCTCACTTGCTTTAAATATTTATGATAAAAAACCGTATTATTTATTACAGGATAACACAGGAAAACTATATATTTTTCTTATTAGGGTCACATTAGTAGTTATAATTTATATCTTATTTAATCTTACTTAATGTCTTATTGCCTAACAGTTAAACTTAATGTGTAAGGTTTTACATGTATGATAATTTTTAAACTTTTAATTATCATGACCGTATCAAATATGGTAAGCAAATTTCAACAAATTTTATCATGCCTATATCGGGCATGGCTTTCAGAGATTTAATAACAAATTTAAAAAATGGAAATATTAATTTTATTGTGCTTGTATCATTTTTGTATTTCAGTTATTATTGATATAAAAAATATCATTTGTATATAATACTGTACATTATTTCAGACCTATAGCCAGGATTTAGTTTTTTGGGTGAAGGGGATCAAACTGGACTGAGCCAATTATATATTTCTTACATATTTCACAATTTTTAATTTTAAAAAAAGCTAAAATTTAGTAAAAAATTCTTTATAAATTAAAGTTTGTATGTATGTAAGTAAAAAATTATATTTGAAAATGTATTTTCATTTCAATGTTAAAATATAATATAGTAAACTCCAGAATTTCAGTGAAGGGGAGAAGGAAGAAAGGCTCAGACCTGTTAGGTTGCAGCCTCTGGCCTTGCATAATTTAAAATGTACATGCCTTTTCTTGATACCAAAAACTGAATTTTTTTTTAAATGCCTGCATTAAAACTTTTCCCAATTAAGATGTGAAAGGGGAACCAAATATAAAATAAGGTAAGATCATGAACAAATTTATATCATTAAGAAATTGTTAAATTTAAAGCAAAATGTACTGTTTTTATATTATTCAGATTAGAATTTTATAAGTATTACAAACATCAGCAAAAACTTTGATGATTTTTGAGCAAATTCTGTCCAAAATTTTGTGGCAAGTACATGGTTAACTAATTGACTCTAACCCATATAAATATGCATTCAAAATTAGTGTATATATGTTAAAAATTAAAACTGTAAGTTCAGACTGATATTTTAGATAGTACACATCAGAAACTTATTGCTGTATAAAGTATAAAAGAACAAAAGAAAATTGTTTATTTCTCATATTAATTTTTAACTTCCAGTTTAAGATAATTTATATTTTGGCAAACCATAAATCCCTCACTTGAATATGCCTCAGAAATGAATTAGTGTAATACTGACAAGAGGTTAGCATGCTGAAAATTTTTTACTCAAGAACCATAGTAATCACCATGTCAGACATTTCAAGATAATAAATTAAAATTTAATGCGTTACAGTTTCTTACCTGTACCAGATGACCATGTAGACACAACATTTCTGAAATTGAGAAAAGATAATTTTATTATATTTTACATTAGCTGCTTAATATTATATATAAAAAGACATAAAAAACAACTGTAACAAATTATATAAAATCATATTTATGACTTTTAACAAAAGTGCTTATAGTGCTTTTCATTACTAGTATAATTTAACTACCTATCTGTAGTAGCAATGGCAAATGTGTGTGAGAATTGGGTTCAATTTTTGTTCATTACTTTTTAGTACTAGGCTGTGGGTCTCTCAATCAATAGCATCACTTAGAAAAGGGGGAGGATAGAGTGGTAAAAAAAGTACCAATGATTTGGAAACTTGAAAATTTTGTTAACAGAGAAGCTTGACAACTGACTGTTTCTTTTCCTCTGCTTGATAAGGCATGGAAATTGAATCACTTGTACTTATTTCTTTAACTGTCAACATAATACAGAGAATAACTAATAATATTTATATTTAGAATGAAATAACTTTAAAGGCAAGTCTTTATTAATGTACTTGACATAATATATCAAGGCTGTTAACTGGTTTAACACTGTGAGCTGGTACATCCCTGTCCTATTATGTAAGAAATACCAAATTTATGGCTGGCTGTCATAAACTCACAAACAGATCCAGTGATACAATAGAAAATCAATTAACAAATGTCCACTTTGAAATGTTTTTTATAAATTCTATATATTCATGCTGTAACTCATCAATATTTTCATTTATATGCCCTGCCTTTTATGTTATAAAAAATAAGTTTATAAAAATTAATGTCTAAGTCATTTCAAAAGCCTTCCTGCATAAAAGTTGAACCCACAGGTCATAGGTTTACCACCACTGATCTATAAGATTATTTTCAAGCTATTTAAAGGGTGTAATAATTTAAATAAATTATTAAGTAATAATATATATCAACTATTTTCATTGTTATTGGCAAAAATGATGCTTGAAATACTGCAATAGTTAATTTAAAAAAAAAGGTTTAATAATTCAAGATATTTTACATAGATGAACATATCTACTTTTATTAAATATGAATATATTGGGTAGATTGTATTATACAAAAAATCCTAAATAGTAGTTTAACATATGCCGTTTCTATATTAATAAGGTGGGTACTTATGTATCTTACAAAAAATTGCTAATTTCTTATATTAAAACTCTTTTTACATTTCAACACATCCTCATTCATAGTTTCATCTTAACCATGATTATTTAAACTTAAAAATAAATTATAGATATCATTATCTATATATTACTCATAATTAACTAATAACAAGAACTTTTTAAAAGAGAATAAAATAATTAAATTATTTTAATTTTTTCAAAAAAGACAAGTAGTAAAAGAAAGAAATTTAAACTCATAATTTGAAATAAACATTGTAGCATTTAATATACATAAGAGCATTATTAAAGTAATCTCACTTGTCAAAAAAGGAAGAATATGACAGAAATGTAATTTCTCCTAAACCACTTGACAATGAGGCACTTATGACACCTGAAAAAAATTATCTTACATAAATTTATAAGTTGATTTATTATAAAAATAAAATTTAAAAGATAACTTTATCATAAAATTTTAAAATTCATTGGTACATCAAACAATTAAAAGAAGTTTTCAAATATTAATTAAACATTCACATTTCAGTAATAAATTTCTCACTAGCTGTGTTAGATCATATAAGATGAGTTTTGCTTTGAATTAATATAATATTAGAAGTAATTATTGATTAAAAATCAGATATTTTATGTGGTTATTGTTTATAAACATTTACTATAATTTCAAAAGAAATGTGGTATGTTTATGAGTTTAAAACTTAAAATTTCAGTGAGTGCAACATTTATACCAAATATAGTATTAATGTACACTTAAATATTCTGGAAGATGTCATACTAAATAACTCAGACTCCTTAGATCATAATTTAGATCAGGATTTAAAAAATCTTTTTTAACTCATATAATGGAAAATCAAATTCTGATAGCTTCATATAATGTTCAATTTGTTAAAAATATTTCTGATAATGAAAGTAAATTCAAAATTTTTCTTCTCTTTTCAAATGTAATATCTCATTTTTGTAATATTTTTCATAATACAATATGAATATTATGCATATTGTATTCTTCTGCAGAAGGTAAGACAGACAATTCCCTATGGCAGCAAAATCCAGGCACAGCAAAACTACCAGAATTAAAGCAGGAAAAAAATAATTTTCCCTAAATCTGCATTAGCATTACTGTCTTAATTTAATTATATGTCATTTTATAGTTCCCTGTGGTTCTTTCATAATTCTTTCTTTTTTACTTTAGAGTTTTATACAAAGTTTGAGGACAGCAACATTTTCTTTGGTTTGTCCTCAGAATAACAGCCCATAGAGGGCCAGGGCCTATGGTGCCAATCTCTGTTTCCAAGATCAAGAACACTGGAGTGCAAAGCATATGTTCCAGTTAGGTGGTCAACCTTACACAGAATCCCCAGTGTTTAGCTCTCAAGCATACTTAGTCCTCAGTTTATCTGCCCACTGAAGGAATGAAAGGCTGAGTCAATCTTGCCCAGCCTGGGGATGGAATCTTGGACCTGTGTACCTGAGCCATGGAAGCACGAAGAGCTACCCCGAAGCCACTAGGATATATGGACATCTATAATGGGTAAATATGTATACATTTAGGAATGTAAGTATGTTTGAGAGATCTTTGACCTATAATTAATTTTAGCAATTAAGCTGAGATATTAATGCTGATGTGTCCTTTTTATCCGGAAATTACAGTAATTTGTAAAAAGAAATAATAAATAAATAAAAATTTTCAACAAACATACCAATAAATGTCATCCAATGAGCACTAGAGAAGGATGTGATAAGAAAACACATACAACTAAGAGTAACTGAAATAAAAACCCTGTAACTGAAGAAAAATATTTTTCTTAAAACAAGAATATAGTGCTTCCTTACAAAAAGAGTTATAAGCTGAGAAATTATTAGGCAGAAAAAGGATGAAAAGGTATTTTTCTTTAATACTATCTATGTAATTAACATCCAATATATAATGGTTTGTCAATACTGCTTTAAAATAAGGTTAAAGAAGTAAACTCTTTGTACAAAACCAAAATTCTTTTATGCGGTGTTAAAAAGTGATAGATACTTAGAAAAAATTACAACTTTATGCACTGTACATTTCCGTGTATAAGGCAAGAATTTTTGGAGCGTTTTAAAATCCTAGAGTCTGGGGGGGGGGGGCTTATATACGGATTCATAGAACAGATGTAATACATGTGTTGTTTGGGAACATTTTTTGCTGTTGGTGACAAAAATATGCCAAATTAGAAAAAATTAATGAAATGGTTTTTAAAAAAAGTAAAGAACAAAAAAGAAAATGTATAACGGCGAAAAGTAAATAAAGTGTGCAAAAATTTCAAATTGATAAAAAACACAAAAATTGAAAAATAAATTTAAAATGACTTTTATTTTGTGTTATAATCACTCTAAATCAACAGTATTATATAGGTAGCAGATTGACTAATCTATTAGTAAACACAATTCTATGAAAGCCGGAAGCAATCGATAAATTGCCAAACATAGCGTTTTCTTCTTCTTTTTATCATAAATTGCTTAAATTTACAAAAAAGTTATCTTTACAAAGGGTTACAACAGTTGAAACTATTGTCGTTTGCATCTAAGTAAAAATATCATTAGCAGCATGATCTAGCACCATGATTATCAAAATGTGCGTCACATCAGTAATCTTGATAAGTTAGTGTAAAATTGTTAAATAAATACAGACGGCATGAAGATAATTAGATTTTAAAAAGGAATTTGTTTTTCCTGACCACTTTTGAAGTGTGCTAAGAGATGTCCTTATATTTGTCTCGATGTGCGACCAATCCTCTACCTCCATGATATCATTCAATTGATACCGTGGCACGAAAAAGGTTTGAGAAGCGTTGGTCTAGCATTTTACTTTAAAGCAATTTGATTGGAAAATATTTCCCCATTTTACCTGTTTATTTGTTTTTTATTTCAGATAATATGCAGATTTTGAACTTTAGATAAATTTTTGAAGAAAAATTGCTCCCATGGTTTATGTATGGATACACTTATATTTGGAAATCTATGGTATATTGTAGTTTATCATTAGTAATACAATCTATACTGAATTCACTGAAGGACTATATAATTTATAACTGGTGATTAAAGGAATATTATATCATTTTTCTGAAGGATCTCTAAAGAAGGAATTATGAAATATATGAAGAAATACTTATAGTAGTTATAGAAAAAAGAACCAGTAACTGAATTCTATTGAGGTCAGGGGACTTCATCGGCCAAATTGGAAGTATCATTTTGTCTCATTGACTCAATCCACAAGTTGGCAGATCTACTGTACAGATATAACAGTTATGCCCATAAATGTCACTTGATAATGTAAATAAAGTTTCAATCCTATGATAGATCTCGTTGACTTAAAGTTCAACATAGAAATTCCCAGTTTCTTTTTCTTTCTATATGATTTGCGTGGCAGATATGTCTTCATGTTTCACACTTGGCAGATGGCAGTTATGGTCATACACTTAAGTTGTGCTCTATAAATATATTCAAAATTGAGGTGAACAATATGAACTAAAACTCATTAAACCACATCTTCTTCTATTCATCAATGAAGCATTTTTTAAATTCTTGACTCAACTGTAGACAATGTTTTGTATTGATATTCACCACAAGTGGATTTGGATTTACGGCTCTATCATAGAATTTCAGTTAGTGAAGCTCTCTTTTAAATTATGAAAACTAAAGGAATCGGAGGATTGCTGTTGAGCACTGAAGTCCTTTTGTCTGCAAATGTCTTCAGCAAGGCTAAAATCCACATAAACATTTGATACTAGCTTTTACTGCTGTTTGTCCATGATTGCATTTTTAATAGGATATTTTTCATGCACATGCAGTAATAACTTTAGACCAGATTTTGGGAAAACTGAAATTGATAGTGACATATGCTCTGAGCAAATAAGTGCTAATAATTTACAGGTCTCAAAGGTTTGACATCCTTCACCAAGTACAATACCCACAGTTCATAATAGTTACAAATAATGTAATATATACACTACTTGTACTCAAAATTACTGATAAAAGCAATTGATTTTGATGCCAATAAAACCCATTCCTAAATGCTACTGATATGTGTTATCATTATTTTAATTATTGTGTGTATATTGATAAAAACAAATTCACAGACATATTATTTGAACCAAATCCTTTAAAATTCATTAATTATTATGAAAATTTATTTAGCAAATAAATTTACTATATATGTTCATACATAGTATACATAGAACCATATACAAGTTTTTATTTAAAGGATTAAATGCTGCCACTGTCAGAAAAATGTTTGTTTTCAGTATATTATTTTAATATATAACAAAATTGTCTTAAATGTCAAAACTGAACTAGAAAACATAAGTAATTCATTGTAATTGTAAATACAAAATTTAATTAAGCATTTTCAGGTAGAAATAAATATTTATCTCATAAAAGACATTTAAATAATATTTTTTAATAAACAATCTTACAAAAAAATTCCTATTGCACATTTGAAGTTATTAAATCAAGAGAGGAATTTAGTAGTACATAATAAACCTATTAGTAATTCAACTATATTTTGAGTGATAAATAATACATACACTTACATTCTAGATCCTAAAATATCCATAAATTATTATGAATGCTCGTTAAAATTGTATAGCCAAGAGTATTTGATTTTTGGCCCTTTTATTTGAATAACATTTTCTACTAAGTATTCTGGAACAACAGAAACTCATACTACTACTGTACCACACTAGTTTCTACATTTAAAAGCTTTTGAACTGATTATTGATACTGATAATTTTATAATTTCGTTTGAAGATTTTTCAGAGATATTAGAAACGTATGCTATCAGTTAACATTTATTTACCAACCATTCCTTCTTTAAATCAGTACCAAATTAGTTTTAAAAATCCACTCTTAAGCCATGTCACATTTTGTAAAGACACTTCCACCCTAATTGTATAAAACTATCTTCTAGCTAATGAATTTTAAATTAATTCAGACAAAATTATCTTTCTGGTATACTGATATAGTCCTTACAAAATGGGATGAGACTTAAAAGCTTGCAAATCCTGTGAATTACTTATATACTTAAGAATTTTTGTTCCAAAATACTACATTTGTGGAAAGTATAAAATCAGAATGAAAATACCAAATTGTGATAATTTTAATTGTTAAAAAAAAAATCTTAAATGATATTTAAAAAATTTCTTGTATATAATATAGCTTCAGGATTACAGGACAGGTTTCTTGGAAAAAGATTAAGTTGTCACATTACTTCTTATTTCCATTACTTACAATGAAAATTAATAAATTTTATTAGCAGTTATGATTAAGATTAACTTAAAATAGGATCAATTTGATGATGAATACTTACTGTGTTCCTATGACAATAAATGGTGCAACTGACTTTATTAAAAGTGTTGGCAATATATCAGCAAGAAGTATTGCCTGTAAGAAAAAGTATAAGTAATCATCATTAATGGAGATAAACGACAGATCATTTTATGTCCATTTTCAATTTTCTATTTAGCTTTAGTTTTCTTAAATTAAAAATTTATTTGTTAGCATGTATTTTTTCTTACCACACACACATATTATTCACTATATTTGAAACAAACCCAGAAGTATAATAAATTATAATATTAAACATTTAAATATGAATCTGTGACCAAAAGCAAAAAGTACTTACTTTTTAACTAAAATTATGAAATATATTTTAATATGCTTATTTGAAAAATCTCAAAATTAATAAATATTAATAAAATAAATAAATAAATAACTTTCTAATATACTTTCTTCAAAATGAAAATTGAAATTCCTGAAAAAATCATATTTCAATCTCATTAAAAGCAGGCATTTATTTGAAAATAAACAATTCTTAATCTTTTGCAAGATGTTAATAAATTCTCTTTGTACTATTATGCAAATAGACTCACAAACAGTTCTGAAAGGGGTTCTATTAAGCTCTCTGGAAAAGAATATAATAGCTTTATGTCAGAAATTTTTATGAAAGGAATTTTAAAAAAATATGATAATAGCTGCATTAAATTCAAAATTGTACTTGAAAAGTTTTTAATTATTTATTTATTTTGTAAATATCTAAACATAAAAATTTTTCAGAACAGCATTGTTATCAATTTTATATTTATAAAAGTGCAATATCTTCTACTAATTCCTCTTTTACAGTTTCTGGCAGTAAAATGCACTGACTCAGCAGAAACAAACATGTAGGTATCAGGTTTACTTCTGACAACCCTAAAGAGTTATTTACGGTTGTCATTTTAGTTATCTCCTATTTGCCAACAAATTTGGCAACCATAAACTACCTTTTATGGTTTTCAGAACAAAAGCAGATACCTGTATGTTGGTTTATCTTTTGTCTATGAGCAATTTTATTGACAGAAACTATAAACAAGGTCTTACATAAAAAGTTACACTTTAACAAACATACAATTTGTAACAATGAGACTCGTTTCATATATATTGATAGGTTTGATTTATTGTCTGTTACAAGAAATTGTTGCAGTAGTAATTATACTTTAAAAGTATTTATTTATTTTTACTTATTAACAGTATAAAAGAATTTAAATATTTTTCAAATTTGATATACTCTTTGCCAAACTTTGCGAGCTTGAATTCTACAGCTGGCATGGATGTTCACATCCATTCGGAATTGGCTTGAAGCAGTAGGGTCTAGTCTCACTAGCCTTAGTATAGCAAAAAAGTAGACCATCTGACTCCAAATCAAACCCAAACTAATTATTCCTCTTCAATATACTATCCCTCCTATTGATTTATCCCTGTTACTTTTTTAAAAACAAAACAGAAGTGATTTTATTTTAATATTTATTAATTAAAAAGTTGAATTAGATATGTCTTCTGAAAAAATATTAAATGAAAAATTATATAGCTATATGCAATTATGAAACATTAATCTGAGTTACACTTACCCCAGTTGACACAGGATTGCAAATGGTCACATTTGTATTTGTTCCATTTACACATAATTTCTAAAAGAAAAAATGGCATGAAAAACCCAATGAAATAATTTTAAAATATCCAACAAAATGTTAAAAATGATACAACACTGAGTCTCATACATAAAACAACATGAAAGTATACCATTCTTCATATTTTAGGTATGGATAATGTAATGCCAAAGAGTTGAAAAACTAAACTAAAATTTTTAAATATTCACTTGCTTCTTATACAATGAAGAGTCAAAAATCTTGTGATCACTGATTTCGGTTCTTCAGTTTTATAAATTGGAATTATTTTCAATAAATCTGTACAATTACTTTCATTTGCTAACGTTATCCTCATAATAGTTAGAATACCTTAAGCGCTTAAATAGGCAGTTCTTTCTGTGGAAATTGAGACTAAAATGAACCTCAATATTAACCATAATAAAACCAAATATATGCCTCATTTAAAATGAAAATATAATCATCCGTTCCTAGAAATAGGTAGTTATAGAATTGAAATTATGGAAAAATTTGCATATCTAGATTCTGATATCAGCATATAAAAATAATATATCAGTTGAAATTCATAGTACAATTACTGCTGCTAAAGTCTAATTCCATTAAAAGAAAAACCAAACTAACAATATATAAGAGTTTAATAAGACCTACCGTATATTTCCGAATATTCGTCTATCCGTATATAAGTGGAGGGTTCGATTTCCTTTCAAAAATTTACCCAACGTTCAAAACCCGTACATAAGCCGAGATGAAAAAACAATTATTAGAACTTTCAAATATGTCGCCAAGAAGGTAAAACGGGGGAAATGTTTTCCAATCAAACTGCTTTAAAGTAAAATGTTAGACCACGGCTTCTCAAAACTTTTTTCGCAACGGCATCCAGCCGAACGATGGCCGATTGGTTAGGGTGCTGGTCTTCGATACCGGAGTTCGTGGGTTCGAATCCCACAATGGCATGGATGTTCGTAGCCGTTTGGAATCGGCTTTAAGCTGTAGGTCCCGGTCTCATTAGCCCTCGTGTTGCAAAAAGTAGACCGTAGCACTCCAAACCAAAACCAAACGGCATCCAATTTTAGTACCACGGCGGTAGAGGGTTGGTCGCACCTCGAGACAAATACAAGGGCAGCACGTTTCGAAAGAGGCGAGGAAACAAAACTTACATTTTAAATTTTAATTAATTTCATGCCGTCTTTATTAATTTCCCAATTTTATTTTTTTCTGCTTTTTTCCAGAAAGGAAGACAAAGAAGAAACAGAAAGGAAGAAAAAGACGACCTCCCCACGTATTGGCCGTGATTTAGGGGGATACTAGCCCACAAGGGGTTCCGAGGGCTCACAGCGGGAAGCCAAACACAACCCAAAAGGGTTGGACGGGTCATCCGACCCTGGTCCGTCCCATCGGCCGTCCTAATGCAGTCGTCATACGCTAATGCGGGTTTATACCCCCAGAAAGTACGAACAGTCGCCTCCAGCTAACGCCTTGACCACTTGAGTGTCATTCATCGTAGCAATGCCCTCCTTGATGGCCAGCAGATCAGGCTTGAGCACTCCAGAGCTGAGCCTGTAAATGGGCTCTGGAGTCACCTCATACCCACCTTGCCTGAGGCTGCGTTGAAGATACGACACGATGTTGTTGTACCGTTTTATCTTCAGACCGTGAGCACGAAAACATTGCTGAATATAATGGTTCGGGGTTTCTGAGGCTTCGCGTCGGTACGACACTTCATTTCATATTCGAGGCGGCCTCGAGACGTACGTGACCTGGTTGACAGCGCATTTATACGGGTCTTAACAGTGTGCAGGAAATTTCAACCAGTGATCAATGCCATCGATAATCCAGGTATGAGCCTGAGGCTCCAGATTAGCATGAGCTAAAGCTACAGAGTCATAAATATTTTTTCTTTTTTGTTTGTGGATAGTCCTCTAACTGCACAAGCCCCTGAGACTTCACTGGAAAGTATAAGTTTAAGTTTATTCTGTACATAGACATAGTTGGCGAACAAATTTCCAAATATTTTTTTGGAAATTTAAACAAATGTCTAAACTCCAAAGTGGTCCGAAAGATTTGACTCTTCAGTATGTACACTGTCTACCAATAAGTATTTGGACACCTATGCAAATGACGATATCTGCCGTCCTGAGGTACGTCACGGCCTCCACCAGTATACATCGTGCAGGAAACAGCATCGGCATTAGTCGCATGCAAGATGCCGCGCAGTTCGGAACTCTCTGATTTCGAGAAAAGTATAATTATTGGGTATCACAAATGTGGCCGATCCTTAAGGGTCATATCAAGCGAAGCGATCTGAAGTACCCAAAATCGACAGTGGCCTATGTGATTAAGAAGTGGAAGGTGAGTGGTGATTGTCGGAATGTGCCCCGAGTCGGCAGACCAACGAAACTGGGAGATAGAGACAGACGAGTGCTGTCCAGAGACACTCGGACGAACAGCACCCAACCGATGGCCCTTATCCGCGAGGAGTTTCAACAGGTATCCGGGAGTATTGTTTCAATGAATACCATCCGTAAGGAAGCACACGTGATTGGTTTTCATGGTTGTGCTGCTGCCTATAAAGCCTTTGATCACAAAGTCCAACCGCGCCGCTCGGTTAATGTGGTGCAAAGCTCATCGAAATTGGACCGTAGATCAGTGGAAACGGGTTCTTTGGAGCGACGAATCAAGGTTCACCCTTTACGTTCGGATGGCAGGATCTGGGTCTGGCGTCTGCATGGAGAACATCTCCTATCAGAATGCATTGTGCCAACAGTCAAGTTTGGCGGAAGCGGAATTATGGTCTGGGGGTGTTTCTCCTTGTATGGACGGGACCCTTGGTCCCCATTCATGGTAAGCCCAACGCCGATGCCTACTGCACTATTATGGATGACAATGTGCTTCCTACGTTGTGGCAGTTTTACGGGTTGGACCCCTGTTACTTTCAGGACGACAATGCCAGTTATCATTTTTCGAGGTTAACCAAGGCTTGGTATGGTGCCAATGGAGTTCATCGAATGAACTGGCCTGCCCAGAGCCCAGACCTGAACCCTATCGAGAACCTCTGAAACGAGTTGGATCGCCGAATTATGGGGTGCACTACCTGTCCAAAATCGTCAAAGGAACTTGTATGCCTACTCCAAGCCGAGTGTAAGACAATACCACTAGCTATAATACAAAGACTTGTGGAAACTATGCCCCGGAGTGTTTACACTGTAATTGCCTCTCGTGGAGGCTCTACCAACTATTGATTTTGAATAAAGTTAGTTTTTATTTTCTATCACAGGTGTCCAAATACTTATTGGTAGACAATGTATAAGGTTCAATTAATCTGGAGAATAAACTTTAATAGATATTTATGTTATTTTTAGTGATAATTAAAACATTATGATAAGTTACATATTCTAGTTAATAGACACATTTTATATTTAAAATAAAATTCAAAAGTCAAGCCACTGTTTTAATTGAAAATAACAATTAATATTATTTTCAAAATTTTTAATACAAATTTTTGATACCATACCTATAGTATTAGATACCATACCATAGGCATAATACTGAAAATAACAATTTGTATTACTCTCAAAATTTTTAATACCACAGGTATACCATATCTATGGTATTAGGTGCCCTACCATTGGTATATACTAAAAGTAACAATTTAGATTATTTTAAAAATTCTGAATATCATAGGTCAGTCTTTTCTAAACTTCTATTAAATTTTTCTTTTTCATATTGAGTAAGTTAGCAGAAAATATATTATTGGGCAATTATAAAAAGTACTTTTGATTCTTCCCATCGGACACACATTTTTATATAAAACTTTTGAAACATGAAAAACATTTTAAAGGTATATTTTTTGTAATTTTCCATTTCACAATGCCTGAAGCTTTGATACTAGATATTATTACAAAACCTCGTTAGTTTTACGACTGTGAAAAATTTGAAAACTATCTTTAATATTTAGAAATATTTACTTACAGAGTCGTCATCATCGCCATGATAATTGGGATGTAGAAAATCAAAAGCTGCACTTAACATTATGACATATCCATAATTATTGCACAAACCTAGGAGCCTGAAATTATTTTCAAAATCAGTTAGTGTCAGTTATTATAATAATACACTGGTATTCAAACTTAAGAGAATTTTCAGATCTGGTTAATTATATACTATTTTAATTTTTATTTTAATGATTTCTTTGTTATTTAATATGACAAGTACGCTCTCTTGAGCATTGCTTGTACTTTCATTCATTTTTGATGGTAACAGTATATTTTTTACAGTTTTAACCTTTAGCTGTTAATCTCCCATACTGCATGACCCTAAGCATTTTTAACACTCAGAATCGTAAAAGACCTTTACCTTTTTCAGTACTTTCCTGCAGTGTGTTGTCGAAGTAGACTACCAAGTTTCAACCAATTATTTTAAGATTCGGAGTCTAGTAGACTGCATCACAATAACTGAAGCAGTGGCGTGCGGTTCATATGTGCAGGGTGTGCACTGTACACCCTGATAAAATTATGAGGGACAATAATTTTCTGCACCTATGACTACTATCTTTATATGGTATATAATAAATATTATTTATAATATATTCAAATATGTTGATTTGCTTGCTTGTATTCCCGCAGTGCGTGCGGTACTAGGTGCTGAACCACGTAGCGCGCAAACGAACATAGGAAGTTCTGATGTGTACGTAGTGCGCACTAAATTGAAAATCACGCTTTATATGTATGGGCTACTGGAAAAGAACAGCATACTATGGCACTGAGGCAAGTGCAGCTATTTTTCCTGCACTTGGCATTCAGAATCATCCGAAGGTACGGTTTATTAAGCGTTGTATTAGAGCGGGGACTTACGTGCTCAAGCAATTTTGGTTTTTTAACGGATTAACTGGCCATACGATTTTGCAGACGGTTAATATTTAAATTTATATATTTTATATATTTTAAGATTTTGTTTTCATGGGAAATAAAAGAAGTATTTCATCAATATAAAGTGAAATGTTTTAATGTGGTAAAGTAATTTCGGTGATGTATTCTATTTATTGAAATAATTAGCTGAAAAACAAGTTTTAAAGAAACGAATTTTAACAGAACAGTCCAAATTTTACCATTCATTGTGTCTTACAGACAGTATATAAGTTATATCTGTAACACCATATCCCTGGTTTTGTTTTTAAAAATTGTCAAGATGTTTTTCGCAGAATATATGATTTCCAAATGTTAAAAAGAATTAATAAATATAATTTAATTCACTGACCGAACAAAACACAGTTCGCTCTCTTGTGCAGCGTGCAGCGAAATCCTCTGCAAGTGGAATAGACTTTCGGTTTGTCGGCACCAATGAGCACCCGGATGAGGCACTATAGCGGCGGGCGCCTTATGGTGCTATGTTTGATGACCATATAAGTTTTTCGTAGAAGCTCGAAGTCTTGCTTTTTCGACGCCGATATGACACCATACAATAAAAGACATGATTTTTGTTTCAGTGCTAGTAGAATTCTCATAAGTTTAGCTGTTTTTATAGTTATAACTCGACTACTAGTAGGTAAATATTTTATTTATTGTAATCTTTAAATTTATATTCATAATAAATAACCCATTTCAGAATGGAGAACTCAGATGTCTCAATAATTAACGATTTATTGGAAAATCCATGTTCTCTGCACACCCTGCATGAAAACCTACCGCACGCCACTGAGCTGAAGGGTATAATTCGTAATGCTATTTTTCCGGAAATCCCCTATATAATAATAGCCTAAGTTATCTGTCCGTCTGTCCTCGAATTTTTGAAGCGGTTGTACCTGGAATGGATAGAAGCATCCATATTGGATTCTTGAAGAGTTAGTGTTAACAACGTTCGAAATCCCCCCTTCCCCCTTTTCTAGCACTTAATGCCATTATATCAAGCCCTATTTTCCCCGGTTAAGAGCAGGCGATTAAGGGCCGATCCCACCAAAGTCGTTTAACGCTAAGTGCGATTAATCTCGGTTTAAATGGAGAATTGCGTTCCCTCATTGGTTGGCGCAAGGGTTAATCGTGGCTAATCGTAGTTAGCCGTTAAACGACTTTGGTGGGATCGGCCCTAAATTTATCGATTTGTCACATATAATAAATACTTAAAAATAACATTTTTTTCTAGCATTATGACGTCATGCCTTTAACCATATCATTTAATCATTTCTTATTTTAAATTATTTAAATATCGCCTGCATTATTTTCATATGTTTTATCACTGAACTTAGATATTACGTAAATAATATTCTTTTATATTTGGCTTAAATAATAGATTAGGTACATATGTGATAATTTTAAATTTAATCATAGATTATTTTTTGTTGCAATGAAAATTTTATCACGGGTATCAACTACAAATTCTATCTACCTTCAGGATGTAGTGGAAAAGATAGTTTCATTCCTTTACTTCCATTAATTTCTGTGGGAAAAAAAGGGGGGGGAGAACTTAACGATAATTTCGACGTAGCTAAGAAATCTTTGAATTATCTTTCTAAATGAATTCAACGTGATTCTAAACTGTATTCACAGTATCGGGTGACTTTAGAGGAGTATGAAGATAAACAAATTATTTATACCAGATAGTTCTCAACCAAATAACAAACCATTTTTTACCTGCCTCATAGGGTACTTTACAATTCTGGAAAATTAAAAATTTTACTGATCCGCGCCGTTAGAGTGAAATCCCCGGTATTCCAGGATATCTCCAGAGCAGAAACCCCCCTGTTTACAAAATCATTCAAAATCAACACAAAAAATATGCAATAAAATACGTACTGAATGCCTTTGAATTCTACAGCATTCCAAATGTATAATTTAGAGGAGTATGAAGATAAACAAATTATTTATCAGATATAAACTTTTATCACCAAATAACAAAAAATTTTTTCAATTTTACAATTCTAAATTAAAAATTTACTGATGTGATTTTTCCGAAATTTTCAAAATTCCTTTTCACGGTACCGAAAACCTCAAAATATTTTCGGTTTATCTGTTAGACTGGAAAATTAAAGCCAAAACAGTAAATATTATGGATAATCCGTAAAAGTTGGCAGGTATATAGAATGATATTTTGCAGAGCATGAAAATACCTGGATAATTTAATAGTTTCATTGGAATAAAATTTTATACAACTAATTTCATAAATTTTAACTGTTTAAACTGTATAACTGATTATATTTTACGTTCCTCTTGATTTTCTCATTGATTTCATTATGATTTATGCACATATTCGGGAAATTTTCTTGTAACTAAATGCTCTTTGTAACAAACAGTTGTGGTTTTGGTGTTGAACTTTTTAAGACTATCAAAAATTATCAAATATTGTTTAAGAGTTTAATCGAAAAAAAAAAGTGGCGTTTAAATGATTAGCAAAGAGATAGCATTCTCTTTATATATATATATATATATATATATATATATATATATATATATATATATATATATATATATATATATATATATATATATATATATATATATATGTATATATACATATATATACATATACATATATATACATATATATATATATATACATATATAGACATATACACACATATATGTATATACATATATATATATATATATATAGACATATACACACATATATGTATATACATATATATACATACATATATATATATATACATACATACATATATATACATACATATATATATATATATATATATATATATATATATATATATATATATATATATATATATATATATATATGTATGTATATATATGTGTGTGTGCGTGTGTGTGTATTTTTTAGCTTCAAATACTGATTTAGAATACGAAAATGACCAAAAAAATATCAAGTCGATGAAAAAACGCATACAATTTTCTACTCAAAAAATTTTAAAAATTAACATTAATTTATACAATTATTTCAGATTAAGACATGTGCAATTATTTATTATATACAATATCAATGGATAAAAATTATGATAGCATTATTAGCATTTATAAATATTAACGCATTTCTTTCTGACTATTTATTCTCTAAATAATGATATTTATTTGAAAAAAAAAATTATATCGTGAAAATATTCTCCATCAGTAAGTCGGAACTGGATGCGGCCTTGGTTGAGACGGTATTAAGATTGAATGAATCAACAATATTTCTCTGTTAATTATCGAAGCTTCTTAGTGCATAATTATACTTCTACGGCAGAAATAACGTTGCATATTGGTGGGATGTATTGTATATGCATCAAGTTTTCTTGAGTTTATTCCAGAAAGAAATTCTGAAAGCGGTTCTAACAGATTGCTCGATGAGAGTTTACTTTATACGTACTTCAAAAATAATTTATGATTCGCGGAGAAATTATACACTACGATGTTTATTTGACCTAATATCGATTACAGCAATCAAACCTATAAAAAATAATATATACTGAAAACAGTCATTTTAATTTTGGTTTGAAATTTTATTTTGCTTTCTTGTGTTCGGGTAGTGATAAATGTTTCTTAATGAAACGAGATAAGGTATCATAAAAATGATAAATAACACAATGTCTTATAATCAAGATAAGTGATAAATTCTAGCTACTTTATAGGTGAGATAACTTTCTTCAATTTGAGCACGAATAAAACTTAGCACATTCCGTTAAATCTGAAAAAGTGGCCACGGTTTGCACAGAGATAACAAATAACTCTGTACAGGAAACAGAGAGCTGGCGGTCTTTAACGAAAAGCAAGCTCCCGCAAATCGGAGAGACTAGTGATACTCTTCTCGAGATCACAAAAAATAACCGTCTCTTCCCCTCACATAAAATTTTCTTATACAAGGATCCCGTTTTCCCCTGACGTTATTCTTTCCGAAACCTTCCAGAAACAGGGTGACGCATTTCTGCTGTCAAATGACCCACCTGGACTCAGCTGAAGCTATTCCAGATGTGGCAGGAGTTCCTTTAAGTTTGCCGACCAGCAATCATCCGCAAATTAGCGAAACTATTAACTTGATCCATATGTGAGAAACAAAGGACTCTAGCCGTCACTGGGGGTCTATAGTGTCATCAAAGTCTCTTCGCACAAAGCGATAGACAGCTCGTCTCCCTCGTACTCACATCCTTAATTAAACTCGGGCGCTAGACACCAGCTTCTGCTTGTGTACGAAAAACCGGTACACACAGGGCTTTGTTCACACTGTTTAGTCAGCGCACGTTTGTTTCTAAAGGTAACAACAAATCTCCGCTTCTAAGGACCTTTAGGCCGACCTTGGGTTATTCTTTTTCTTTTGGACATGTATGTGTATGTGTATAAATATATATATATATGTATATATATATATATATATATATATATATATATATATGTCAGGCTTTGCAGACATAGGAAAACTCAGATGTCCATTAAGTCCGTTATAATGTCTTTATCCATGCATAGTGCAGTTTAACGGAAAACCATCAAACAGGGTAACAAGTGCCTAGCATCCACGTTTTAACAAAGGAGCCCTACTCAGCGAGGGTTCGTGCAGCAACTCTTTCTCAATCCTTACGTGTTAAGTGCTATTATAATGAGTTATTAGAGATTCATGAACCTGCATTAAAAGAGTGCGCTGTTTCTGCTCTCAAAACCCTAAATTATTAATTTAACGTTTTCAAACCTAACACACACACACACAGTCTAAAAATAAGTATTTCGACGCCTATGCAAATGACGGTATCTGCGGTCCTGAGGTACGTCACTGCCTCCGCTGGTATACATCGTGTAGGAAACAGCATCGGTATTAGTCGTATGCAAGATGCCGCGCAGTTCGGAGCTCTCTGATTTCGAGAAAGGTATAATTATCGGTATCACAAATGTGGCCGATCCTTAAGGGACATATCTAGCGATCTGAAGTACCCAAAATCGACAGTGGCCTATGTGATTAAGAAGTGGAAGGTGAGCGGTGATTGTCGGAATGTGCCCGGAGTCGGCAAATCAACAAAACTGGGAGATAGAGACAACGAGTGCTGTCCACAGACACACTCGGAAGAACAGCACCCAACCGATGGCCCTCATCCTTGAGGAGTTTCAACAGGCATCGGGGAGTATTGTTCCAATGAATACCATCCGTAAGGAAGCACATCTGCTTGGTTTTCATGATCGTGCTGCTGCCCACAAGCCTTTGATCACAAAGTCCCACCACGCTGCTCGGTTAATTTAGTGCAAAGCACATCGACATTGGACCGTAGATCAGTGAAAACGGGTTCTTTGGAGCGACGAATCAAAGTTCATCCTTTACAGTTCGGATGGCTGGGTATGATATCTGCCTGGAGAACGTCTCCTGCCAGAATGCATTGTGCCAACAGTCAAGTTCGGCGGAGGTGGAATTATGGTCTGGGAGTGTTTCTCCTGGTATGGACTGGGACCCTTGGTCCCCATTCATGGTAAGCTCAACGCCGATGCCTACTGCACTATTTTGGATGACAATGTGTTTCCTACGTTGTGGCAGTTTTACGAGTTGGACCCCTGTTACTTTCAGGACGACAATGCCAGTTGTCATGTTTCGAGGTTAACCAAGGCTTGGTATAATGCCAATGGAATTCATCGAATGGACTGGCTTACCCAGAGCCCAAACCTTAACCCTATCGAGAATCTCTGGGACGAGTTGGATCGCCGAATTATGGGGTGCACTACCTGTCCAAAATCGTCAAAGGAACTTGTATGTCTACTCCAAGCCGAGTAGAAGACAATACCACTAGCTGTAATACAAAGACTTGTGGAAAGTATGCCCCGGAGGGTTCGCGCTGTAATTGCCTTTTCAGTTAGTTTTTCTTTTCTATCACAGGTGTCCAAATATTTATTGGTAGACAGTGTATGTATGTATGTGTGTGTGATATATATATATATATATATATATAGATGGATAAATTCACGAATTTCTTAGAAACTATAAACTATATTTTTATGGATATTACTGGAATAATACATAACATTATTATGACACATAAATACAAAAGAGCATTGCTTAAGAAATATTTATGCAGTATGAAACAATAAAAATGGTTAAAAAATGTGACAAAGAGAATTAATAAAAAAAACTCAGAATAAAAGTGAATTTTTGCGAATTTAATATGGAATGTGATCTTTCCTGTTATGTACACACAAATCACAGCGTGTTTTCAGGCTGACAATAACTGTATTAACCACTGGTTGAGGAGTTAAGCTTCATGAAAGAAGTTTATAGTCGTGAGCATTTGATGCTGAGCTCTTGTCTTGTAAAGACGTTCTTTTTTTTAGCGTCAATAAAGTTAAGCTCCACAACGTTGGACTACGCAGTTTTTTAATGGATCCTCTCATTGCCCAGTAAACACGGGTAATCCAAATAATAGGGGATAAAATTTTGTGTAATTTGGCGACAATAACACACACATTATACATATATATATATATATATATATATATATATATATATATATATATAGTGGAAACTCATTTATACGAAATATTCAGTTATACCAATAATTTCTCGTTCCCTAGTAAAATAAAGTCCATAAAACCAATGTAATAAATGTAATGTCTATATTATACGAAATATAATTATACGAATATTTAATTTATACGAAACATTTACTTATACGAATTATTGTTCAATACCCCAAGTAAATTTCCTAACGTAAACTTTATTCAGTTTTACGAAGGGAGCAAAATTTTTCGCGAATGCACTTGTACTTTGTATAATATTAACATCTATCTCCCAAAGGTTTTTTCCTTTTTCTTAGAGAATTTTCGTTTGTACTATTCTTCAATCAGCGGAGTTTTTAATGTTTGTTTTCTATTTCTTTCAACATTTAATATTATTTTAGTTTAAAAGTGTTCATTGTATATGTATGTTTAATGAATACAGAAACATACTGTCTTAATATATATAATTATTAATAGCAATATAATATTAATTAACAGATATATTATTAATAATAATAATACCAATATAAATATAGTTTTTACCTTTAAAATACATTTATTTATTTTTTTTAAAAAAGCACACTAGTGCTTTTACGTTTTACGTACTAATAAAATTTTGAAAATGATTTCTATCTTTTGCCCAACATTTAACTGATCATTAACAATGCTCACATGAAATTTAGTTAACAAAACTCATATATTAAAGATATAAATGTTTCTGTAAAACTTTCGTAATTATTTTACAAGTTTTCGTACATAATTTCCACAGTTTATATCGCCAATACACAAAATTAATATATATATATATATATATATATATATATATATTGCGAAGTAGAAATAATATCAAAGAATTTGAACAAAAAGTAGAAATATTAATATGAAGAGTGATAATAGCTATCTGCGTAACTTAACAAAGATTATAAAAGAGATTTAAAGAAGGCATTTTTATCGAGATACAAAATGATAAATCATAAATCAATGGTATGTACCACAATAATGCCATATCTTAAGAAATCAGTTAAATTTATGAATGGATTGCACCTATAAACAAGATAATAAAAAATGTGCAGCAAAAATTACGCAAAAATAGCGTAATTTCCTTTTGGGAAATCAGACATATCGAATTCCACGGAAAGATGAAGAGTACAACGAATGTCCACTTCAAAACAAAATTTATTATATGGGGATATTTCAGACACAATCCAGAGATTTAGGGTCTCATAACAAGATTTCACAAACAAGATTTTGATACAGTGGAAACACACTTATACGAAGACCACGAGGAAGGGATAATTCTTGGAATAAGAGAATCCAGTAGAATTATCCGAGCTAACTGGGACCGCCAGTACGTCAGCTTTCAGAAATCTCGTTTAACACTAGATTTACGGATGTTGATCATATACCTATTTTTACTGAAGTCAGCCAATTTGACTCATACAAGAAAGTTGAAGTTTTTTGCAGAGAAAATAGCTCCAAATTAATTTAAATGAAATGTTTATTATCAAAAAATTCAAGGAAAACATTTTTTACATATAAAATCTGTTTTTAAAACACATTTTCCCTAAACATTTCTATTACATTTAGCACAATGATTTCTATATCTGTTTCTTTTGCATGATTGTTGAATTTGACAATTCTTCAGCGCGTCAGTAGCATGAATTTCTGTTATTGGAATGGAAGTGTTCTCGACTTCTCTATATTTACTTTATACTATACTTTATACTTTATATTTAATTTATACTATATTTATTTATTTTTATATACATTCTATTCATATTGGCTCACAACCGTGAAAGTAGATATACCACATTTGATAATGCGAAATGAAGGGGTCTCCAAGGAAGAGGAATGAAAGCTTACATATATTTTATTACTTAAATAAACCAACGTATGCTTTTGAAAAGTGATATTAAAGTATATATATATATATATATATATATATATATATATATATATATATATATATATATATATATATATATATATATGATCAAATTTTTAATGAGTCAAATTGGCTCGGTCTGTAAATCTAGTGTTAATAGAAACTGTGCCATTTATTTATTTGTTTTTCTGGGTGAAATGTGTTTATTAAATACTGAAAGATGCTTTTTTTAAACACAACACAAATTTCAAATATTTTATCACTTCGATTTAACAGGCATTAAGCCGAACGCTGGCCGATTGGTTAGGGAGCTGATCGTCGATACCGGAGTTTGTGGGTTCGAATCCCACTATGGCATAGATGTTCGTAGCCGTTCGAAATCGGCTTTAAGCAGTAGGTCCCGGTCTCATTTGCCCTTGTGTGCAAAACAGTAGACCGTAGGGCTCCAAACCAAACCAAACAGGCATTAATCTGTTAAATGTACAATATTATTTTAAACAATCTTTTACCTTTCGTTGCAAAAGTCCAGAATTTGTATCGGTTCTTGCCCAATCATGTTAATTTTTGAGCAACAGAAGATCTATCGATGAAAGATAGTTTCTTTGCTCAAAATATTTCAGGGTTTCATTATTTCAAACTTTAATTCTAAAATTAAAATATGCACGTATCTAGCATATTAGCTTAAATTAGTTTCTAATGCTATTTTTTTATTTTTAAGAAATCGAATAATTTCATCTCTATATTTATTTAATTTTTTTTCTTTAGAGCTATATAATTTAACAGCTATATATTTATTTGACATAAAATTTCTTAAACTCAATTATAATAACACTGTGTATGTTATATAACTATTATATATCTTTATATATAAAATTCTTCTGTCCGTGTGTTTGTAATAGAACTTCTCCTAAACGGCTGAACTAATTTTGAGGAAATTTTGTGTTTGTAATTAAGTTGGTTCGAGAATGGTTTAGATTCACAATTTGATCCAATAAACAATGTTTTTTATTAAAAATCTAGAATTGTGCGCTTATTGAAATTATTATAACGCCGCTTGAAACCCTTCACTGCCAACGTATCTGTAGCGCAGTGGTCCACGCAACGGGCTTCAGTACGAGAAGTACCAGGATTGAACCCCCGTAAAGGCGATGAGGGAATTTTAATTTAATCTAATTACGTTTGTGATGACTGTACGCATGGTGGCGTTAAGTACTTTTAAAATAATTTCTTTCCCAACAAAATGGTCCAATTTATAATTTATTTAAAAATATTTTACAATTTTTGGATTGATAGTGTTAAAACAGGACAATGTCTATCGAATAAGAAACCTCATAATCGAGGTTCTACTGTACTTCGTATATGTCAATAGCAGCCGTTTCTGCCTATGAAAGTATTGCTGTCATTTTTTTCCCTTAAAAAAATAAATAAGGAAACGTACTTTGAAGACAAAAACGATATTTATATTAATATCATTAAACTATAAAAACAATTTTTTCATCTAATTTAAAAACAGCATGTTTCTGTATTCATAAAATTCATATATAAATACGTATGACAATACAAATTTATAATTACATATATAATATAATTACATATAGAAATTAAACGCACCAAGTTTCTGTATTCATAAAACACATACATAAATACATAAGAAAAACACTTTTAAAGTGTTAGCAGTATGTATTTATGTAGGTGGTAGTATGGGTTGAAACACTTTTAAACTAGAATAATTTTAAATACTAATAGAAAAAGAAAAAACGAATTAAAAACTCTCTCCATTTTTTGAAGAATAATACAAACATTCTGTAAGAAAAAAAGAAGAAAACAATAGGGAGGTGTTAACATGCACAGTAAAAGTCTATTGGCGATAACTTTGCCACCTTCGTATAACTTAATAATTTTTATATTCGAAAATTTACGTTGGGGATCGCACATCCCTCGGCAGAAGTGAATGTTTCGTATAACTGATTACTCGCATAAATGAATAATTCGTTACATAAGCCTTCTAGAGTTTCACCGGGAAACGAGAAGTTCTTCGTATAACTGAATGGTTCGTTGAGTGAGTTTTCATTGTATTTTCGAATGTCATATTTTAATTAGATTGCAACGGGTGGAGCCATTGATAAATAACTAAAAGCGGATATCATCAGCAGAATATATCGTCTTGTTTAAAAACGATTTCTGTCCTCGGTCGATATAACTGAACTATATGGTACTTTTCTGGTATTTCTCGAGTAAAAAAAAAAAAAAAAAAAAAAAAAAAAAAAAAAGCCATTTGTTAGCTGGATATCAACAGAGGTAGTACAAAGTATCAACAGTAACACACTAATAGAGGCCCGATTGCGCTTGACAGCTAACTTGATGTCACCTACCCTGAAAGGCGTCAACAGATTCGTTACTTCTCTCCCATTTCGCAACCTTCCAGAGAAATGACGATCGGACCCTCTGATTTATCTTGTAAATACTCCTCTTTATATAGGGACATGTTTCAGAAGCCTGCCCAAATAGAACCGATACTACGATATGACTCTAGTACCAAAGATTCTGAGATCTAACGTCACAATGCCTCCTTCTATTCTTAATAGCCATATTATATCGGGTTTCCTAGTCCACAAAAAGGAGAGAGAAGTGGGGTTTGCACTCGTCAGCCACCGATAAACAAACTGTGTGAAGACTTACTTTCTTGTAGACCATGAAACTTTCCATTTAATACGCTGTTAAGAATACAACGAGGTACTGCAACATTAAGTCTGATAATCATAGTTACTATGGTAATTAATCAACAAAAACTATTACCCAGGGCCGTAACATGGGCATGGTAAAGGTGGCATTTGCCACGCCCATGTTAAATATAATGTTAATATATTTAACATTATATCCATGTTAATATAATTTGCCATGCCCAAAGTTGGCATTTGCCACTCGCACATCAGTCTTAGTGGCTCCATACCGTGAGGAAAATAGGGTCCGAAAGAGGGCGTTTGCCCCGAGTAGAAATAAGGAAAAGGTAAAAAAAAATTATTTTATTATAAAATATAAATTAAAAAAAATTTTTTAATAAATTTTCTCATTTTTTAAAATGCTTCTAGAGACTAAATTTGTTATAGATTCTTACAAAATATTTACCAAACACCCATAATATGCTTTAACGTAAATCCGGGTATTCCTTTTAAATTTATTAAATCTAATTTTAAATTTAGAAATTTGCCACTTTTTTATGAAAATTCAGCATCTAAATAAAAAATATTTCCCTCAAATAAACTATTCACTTTATCAGCAAAATAATATCCCTAAAGTGTTCAAAAATATTTTTAAGCATTAATAAGGTAAAAAAAAAAATGTTTACATATTTTTCACTATATTTGTTATAGGGCGCGGCAGACCAGTTTTTTTCGCTAAAGAACCTAGTTACAGCCCTGCTATTACCCACAGAAATAAACATGTTTCTGTTTTGGTACTGGTAGAGTAAGCAAATGAAAGGCATGACAGAAAGGCAATGAAAACCAGTTTGATTGGCTCAAAGCACTGCAGTCAATATTTAATACTCGGTAATTAATAACTCCAAGATATTCTACTTCAGTTGATTTTGAATGGACACAACTAATTGCACAGACTGGTCGGAAACTCTAGCGTCTAGCTGCTAGACAACGTTCGAATGAATAAGTGGGGTGTAAGATGACAAGAGAAAAAATATATATAAACTAAATAAGAAATCCTTGTGCAGAAATAGAAGAAAAGTGTGTTCAACGAATAAAAGTGTACAAATAAAAGGCAAGGAAAAGAACACAGCTGTTTCGACAAGTTTCTTTCAGAGCAGAAAAGAAAGAAAATCAATGGTAAAAAATTGTAAAATTGAAGCAATTTTCTGTCAAAGAGTTTCTTTCATAAAACTCAGATGACAAGAGAAAAAAAAGATATAAACTAAATAAGAAATCCTTGTGCAGAAATAGAAGAAAAGTATGTTCAATGAATAAAAGTGTTCAAATAAAAGGAAAGGAAAAGAACACAGCTGTTTCGACAAATTCTTTTCACAGCAGGAAAAAAAGAAAATCAATGGCAAAAAAATTGTAAATTTGAAGCAATTTTCTGTAAAAGGGTTTCTTTCATGAAATAGATAGAACAATGGCTGAATAGATAGGTCCCTACTCGGTATCACAGTTCATGGGTTCGAATCTCACTTATGGCAGGGATATTTGTAGCCCTTTGGGGTCAGTTTTAAACAGTCCTAGTTTCATTATCTCTAGCATAGCAGAATGTAGACAGTAACGATTCAAAACAAACCTAAACTTCTTTGCAATGGGCAGATATTTTAAAAAAGTTGTATGCTTTTCCTTAAATTGCCTGATATATATTCTATGTTGGTCTCACTTTTGTACAAGAGAAGTTATATTTTAAAATATTCATTCACATAATATGAAGGAATTATTGATGAAAATAATAATTTATTTGACATTGAAACAGGAAAACTGTATCATAATAAATATAATGAGCGGAAATAAAATTATGAGTGTTTTGATAAATTATGCTTTAGATTTAGTTTTTGATGGTTCTATCGATTCATAAACTTTTAAATTTCAAAAAATTAATAAATATTCTTGAAGATATAGATAACTAAATCCAATTCCAGAGCAATAATTTGAATAATTTGAAATGCTCCAAATCGATAAGTCACTACTAATGCTTTCAAAAGGATTGCATAATAAATGCAAAAGTCATAAAATAAATATCTATACATATTTATTTAATTAAATTTCTATAAATAGTGCAAAAGTATTTTAGCTGCATACATGCATTAATATTTGATTAAGATATGAACATAATATAACCACCATTGTGACTTTATGTGACCATGAAAATTTAAGAGATATAAATATCTTGTAAACAAATAAAATTATCATTATATAAACAGTGAAGTGAAAGCAAGTGTTTAAAATATGCCAAATTTGATTATTTCTTTCCTTGAAAATTTCATGCATGCAGGGCCTGATTATCACACGGGCACTTGGGGCACATGCCCTGGGCAGAAAAATGTTAGGGAGCACAAAGTTTTAGTCAAGTGCTTGAAACACAAATTAAGTAGGGAAAAATTGCAAACTTATGCTAACATCGTTAAGTTTTAATAAATTTTTGTACAAGGTAATTGTGTTTGTCATGAACTATATTGTTTCCTATTTACTTTAATTTTACTGTTATTTACCTGATAATTAATTCCCTCAACAAACCTGGTGCTCTTTTTATCCTATGGGTTATTGCATATTTATAAGACAGATTATTAGCAACATACCACTATAAACCATTAAATCATCTCATCAATTTAAATTATTTTTAATTCTATTATTATTTATTTTCTGCACCACAGAGCTTGTGAGTGTGACAAGGTAAAATAAAAAAAGTGGGTCACTCTAGGTCTTTAAAAGTCCTTAATTTTTAGCATGGCTAAACAGAGATAATAATGATTACTTAAAATGAAAATTTGGTGTTTTTGATTTTGAATATTACTTTAATGCTAACTTCTTAAATATGTTGGCTAATTCAATGCTATAATTTTATATGACTGTAATTATGACAATAACTTGTCACTATAAATTTGCAATGGGGGTGGAGGGCACAAAAGTTGGATTGTGCCCTGGGCACAAAAGTATCTTAGTAAGGCCCTGCATGCATGTTATTTAATATAGTTAATAACAATATGTTATTATCTTTTTATAATGCCTTCATAAAATATGAATATACTTTAATCTCATTTCCTATCATCTTCATTGATTAACTTTTTGATGGATAAATTTAAAAAAAATTAATTATAAAATCAGTCATCAAAATATGGAGTTCATCAGAAATGTTTCTTCCTATATATACATATTATACATGTATAACACATCCTATTATACAAATGATTAACAGTGATCTCCCAGATTCAAAGTTATACAAAGATATGGTCCTCTTTTGAACATCCAACATTATACTAACAATGAAAAGAGGTTATATGTTTAAACTGTGTCGATTTTGCCTACAGTTTCTTTCTGTATTGTGTTGAAAATATTTCATTCGTGAAATTCAATACATATAACAATATATGTTATTAACTTTTTTCATAATGCCTTCATAAAATATGAAGATACAACAACCTCATTTCATATCATTCTTCATGAATTAACCTTTCAATATATAATTTTAAAAAAAAATTGTTAATGATACAATGAGTATTTCAAATTTTGAGGTTTCAAGATATTTTTCATTCTCTCTATATATATAAGCAGATGGTAAACAGTGATTTCCCAGATTCAAAATTATATAAAAGTCATCTAAATCAAAATTAGAACAGTTTAAATGTACTACAATATAATAAGTAAAAAAAAAAATTACTTTACGTACTATAGAGATCTGTTTTAGCAAAGTGAAGTACCTAGAAACTTACAAAAATTTAGAGGCAGTTTATTATGTTTCTATTTGATGTATAAAGAAAATGCTTAGCAACAATAGCATCTATTTAGAAACTGTAACATTTTCAAATATAATTATGACTTTCCCATTTTCCATTTCAATCCTTAAAAGTTAACTGAGAATAACTAAATATGATTTTGAATCAACATTCATTAGTTATTTTATGGAGGGTTTTTTTTTTTTCTTTAAGATTTTGATACATAAGATAAGAGTACAGTATATACTAAAAGTAATAGATTAAATTACATTTATATTATTTATAAAATGGAAATATATATATATATATATATATATATATATATAATACATAATACATGAAACATTAATTTTGAGCTTTTACAAACTAACATTAATATATAAACAGTAAGAAAATGTCATTGCCTGAAACAATCGCATAACTTAAATTTGTTCTAACTGTTATCTACATAATTTTTACAATTTAAACTTATGAATTAAAGATTTTTGTTTGAAGGGGAGAGAATTTCATAACTAAAATACTAACAGGAAACAATCATTTAGCATCCTCTGTAAAGAAAATCTACTAATTTCACTCAATTAATAAGAATCATAATAAAGGTGTAGAACTTAATGAAGCCATTTTGAACTTGACCCTTTCATTGACAGTATCAATATTTATAAGCTGACCAATAATATGGCCACATAGTATAAAAAATATTTAGCACTACAGAGAACATGAAATCAAATCAAATGTGATACGCTGGAAGGAAAGGGTTAAATTATATATATGCTGTTACATGTTAGCAACTCAGCTAGAATAGGAAAACATCAACAAAAAAATATATTAAAACTTTACATTACATACTATTTATTTAGGAAAATTCTTATTATTGTGGAGCTACTCAGTTATCAATGTTATGACAACATCAGAAAAGAAATATGAATCAAACTAATCATATATAACTTTTTTTAAAACTTAATGATCTTACCAAAACCCAACCAGATTCCTGTAACTTTTTCGTGGTAATGGAGAGGATGAACCATCTATAAAATAAATATATACATATATATATATATATATATATATATATATATATATATATATATATTATATATATATATATATATATATATATATATATATATATATATATATATATATACATATATATGTGTGTGTATATTATTCAATACATTTATAAGAAACCTTAAAAATATATTCATGTAATACCCTTCTGTTTGGAACTAAAATAATTTAACCTCATGAGACTTAAAAAAATTAAATATTATATATCTAAAAATTTCTAAAACTTACAATATTTCATGACATAAAATTTTAGTAAGGCAATTTTATAATGCAAAGTTAAGTAATAGGTATAAATAACAATTATTAGAATATATTAGTTTTATAATGAACTTGTAATAAAAGTATAGGTATAATATAAATTGGGGTTATATCCCAGCAAAAGTAAATAATTTCTAAAACTTATTCTCCGTATATTTAAGAGATATTAATAAAATACTTGCTACCATTAGATTCAGCTTTGGTATCATCCATATCACCTGTATGACTTTCATACGGAATACTGGAGTCTGGCATGATTCTGATCGTAGCGATTTTAAATCACAGAGCAGAAATCTGTCATGTTGTTTATTTTCAAAACGGAGCAGATACGAGTGGATAGTGATCCAACATTATCATTTTCGTCATAACTCCTCGGACCAATAAGAGTGTGACACTCACATGTACGCAGAGCAAATCAGAAAAGTTAGAAAACTGGAACATTGAAGTGAGAACCTTTCTTACCAGAAACTTAAATCAGAGGCATGTGTTTACTCAAATAAGCACTTTTTATTGCCTTTTCAGTAAAATGAATCCTTTTCATAAGCTGATAATGCTATATATATATATATATATTCTTAGTGATGGAAATTAAGTTCTCCTCTGATTACTGCATTGTAAGGAGTAGGTATCAAATAATATATAGATTAGACGTAAATAATATATTATTATCTGTTATTTGTGGAATTTTTCTTTAGTTTATTGAATATCCTATAATTAACCCCCATTTATACTACCATATCATATCTTAAATTCAAAATCTATTTATACTACCATAAGTAGTGTGCAATCCAATATTGTATTTTTTTCAACTAAATTCATTTAAGAATTTTCTGATACTTTCCGCGAATCCTTATATATATATTTGTGTGTATGTGTGGGTCTACTGTAGGTTTTTTGCTTTCTTTTACTTTATTTTAAGGTAAAACATTTAAATGTCTTATATATTTGATTATTTTTATTAGTGGCAAGTCTTTCGTGAATATCTCACAGATAATATTTATTTTTGTGAAAACATATTAGTCCTATGGATGGTCATATTTGTTTAACTGGTAAAAGCGAATAAACTTTTATTATAAATTAATTGGAATTTTTGCAAAAAATACAAGTTATTTCAGTAAGCTTATTAATAATTTATTGTTATCATCTTTTATTACAGTAATTTAAATGTTTTTGTTTGATAGCTTACATTAATTAAGGCATTAATAGAACTTGAAATTCTGTCACAAAGTTGTATTGCTCAAAAAGTTCAAATTTTTAAGACTTCAGTGGCAGACATTGCCATAAAATTACAGATTGACAAATGTTTAACACTAACACTTGTTGGCAATTATGGTCGGAAGCTGTGGAGCGAGCTTATCCTAGCCAACAATACGGCGTGCTTAAATGAGTTCAATTTCAATAGCCACTGTCCTGCTAAAAAGTCATCACTAACAGAAAATATGAAAAAAAAATATGCTTGTATGGTGCAAATAAATAGACACCTCATCGTGGAAAACTAGAGAATAACGAAATACATACTTAGTTCCTCAAGGAACTAAGTACGTATTCTTAACAGTATGTAATTCCTAACTAAATGTCTAATACAATTCGGGTGCCGAACGCTGGCCGATTGGTTAGGGCGCTAATCGTCGGTACCAGAGTTCGTGGGTTCGAATCCCACTATGGCATGGATGTTCGTAGCCGTTCGGAATCGGCTTTAAGCAGTAGGTCCCGGTCTCATTAGCCCTCGTGTGCAAAACAGTAGACCGTAGTGCTCCAAACCAATACAATTCGGGTAATTTTGAAGCTATCTTTCTTGTTATTAATGACTAGCATATAGCCCATCACATGACGGAATCAGTGAAATTTTTAATTTTCCAGAATTGTAAAGTACCCTATGAGGCAGGTAAAAAATGGTTTGTTTTTGGCTGAGAATTATCTGGTACACGCTCAATAATTTGTTTATTTCCATACTTCTCTAAAGTCTCCCGATACTGTGAATGCAGTTTAAAACAAACTTTGAATTCATTTAGAAAAATAATTCAAAGTTTTCTTAGATACGTCAAAATTATCGTTAAGTTCTTCACAATTTTTTTGCTATAAAAATGGATGAATTATGAATTTATCTTAAAAGTTTAGAATTATCTCGAAAAGTTTTGGACATAGTAAATTATAAAATTAACATTAAAAAAACACTTCACCGACCTATGTTAGTTGCCAACTTTAATTTATCTTGTCATATTACGTGATAGGATGGAAAGCAGAGGTTTTAATATTAGAAGTGATTATTTGGCGATATATATGAATGATGTCCAAAATTTAGCGAATCGGTTGCAAAACGTGTGGTTATGTATAAAAAACAAACACACAAACGAAATAACTTCCTAATTTTCAAAGATATAGAACTTAAAAGCTAGATATTTAGTATTCCGTGAAATATACTGTTAGACTTTTATGAAAATAATTTGTTGTTAATACCGGTGATAAAATTTTCATTGCAACAAAAAATAATCTATGATTAAATTTAAAATTATCACATATATACCTAATCTATTATTTAAGCCAAATATAAAAGAAAATTATTGACGTAATATCTAAGTTCAGTGATAAAACGCATGAAAATAATGCAGACGATATTTAAATAATTTAAAATAAGAAATGATTAAATGAGATGGTTAAAGGAATGACGTCATAATGCTAGAAAAAATGTTATTTTTACCTATTTATTATGTGATAAATTAATAAATTTAATCTCCTGCTCTTAACCGAGGAAAATAGGGCTTGAAATAATGGCATTAAACGCTCACAAATGGGGGGGGGGACGGGGATTTCGAACATTTTAAAGAGACAGTATTTTCCGCTGTGATATGAAGCATATTTAAACTACTTTATTTTAAAATCTGATTGATTGTTTAGGAGAAGATAAACTTTACTCTCTAAATTTTGCTAACCCTAAATCCTCAAGAATCCCATAAGGTTGTCCCTATCCATTCCAGGTCCAACCACTTCATAAATTTGAAGACAGACGGACAGATAACTTAGGCTATTATTATATAAGGGAATCAGACTTTTATCTAATTTGTATTTCACGGAATCTGTTTCAGAAATAGAAAATGTCAAGTTGTCACCGCCACACGTCCAGAATTGCTACAGAGTGACTCCAGGAGCACTCTTCAGACTTTAAACACTTCCAGTGTCCACCAAAATCACCAGACACGAACATTATTAAGCATATCTGGGATGCCTTGCAACGTGCTTTTCAGAAGAGATATTAACCATCTCGAACTGTTAGGGATTTATGGACAGGATTCATGGTGCCACTTACCTCCAGCACTACTTTAGACAGTGGTCGAGTTCATGACTTGTCGTGTTGTGACCCTTCTGTGTGCTAGCGGGGGCTCTACACATTAGGCAGGTGTACCAGGTTTTTTGGCTCTTCAGTGGCTCATCTGTTACTGTGAGAATTATCGTGATTGAGAAGTAGTTAATTACATAACCTATCTTCCTACGAGAGAGAGACTAAGCGTTTTCACTGTGGCTTGTCAAAACAATCATGGTGGGAAAATTGCGCCCACCTGAGTAAAATTTGCAAGGAGATTCAGTTTTTCATACGAAAATTGACATCTTATTTAAGAGGAGATCAAGAAGGCCGCACGTAGCAGTTATTGAGCTAATTAATAATATTTGGATGCGATAAGTGTGAAAGGAAGGCAATCTGAAAAAAATAACACCCTTATGTAGTTTCGATTGCTGGGAAAATTAAAGATTGGAAAATTAGAAAGTGAATCGGAAGAATATTGAGGGACTCGGGGGGAATAGTTTACGACACAACATGCAAACACATATACAAAATTAAAATTTTTTTTCTAAATGTGATTTATTACTCATTTATTTTGTCAGATTCAAGTAATCGAATATATTTTGGGGGACTGCGTTCATTTTGTTTATTCTGAGCACTTATTTTGTGCTCCAAAATTTTTCCACTGTAGTCAGTAGCCAGAAATGTTAGCTGCCTAGAGCCGACCCAGAATTGACTTTAAACAGCCTGTTTCCTTCCAATAAGCCCTTTTGCAGTCAATATTGACTATAGTGGTTTGAACCATCCAAGAGATATATTTTCAACTATTCTCATGGTACACAAAGTAGTTAAATTACTTGACTGAGCAAGTTTGTTCATTGGCCTACACACAATAACAGATCCACCAAAGTGGTCGGGGAGCCCCGGTACACAGGAGGCTCTAAGTAGCCCAATAATAAAAAATCTGCCGGTGTCAAATCTGGTGATTATGAAGCCACTGAACCTTACAACCACGATTTGTCTCTTGGTCAGTTAAAGATGCCAACAGGAACTTCTTCACTTCCCGTGCAGTCGTCCTGCACGGTATCCTGCATGATGATGATAGTAGATAACCCATGTTTGTTCTGTAATACATGCACTTTGCATGGTCAAGTAGAAGGGTAAGATATACTGCAGTGACTCTCTCCTCGGCGCAACAGCCATAGGGGACCAGGGCCTACGGTGCCAATCTCCGTTTTTTAGACCAAGAGCCCTGGGGTGTGAACTATATGTTCCGGTTAGATGGTCAGCCTTACGCGGAACCCCCAGTGTTTAGTTACCAAGCATGCTTGGTCCTCAGTTTCTCTACCCACTGAAGGGATGAAAGGCTGAGTCAACCTTTACCATCCCGGGGATCGAACCTCAGACCTGTGACGTGGGAACACGAATCGCTACCCCAACGCCACTGGGCTTCTACTGCAGTGACAGTTCAGGTTTATTCTGGATACAGGTCAAGGCTCTTCAAAACAAAAAGAGCCTAGCAGGGCCGTAACTAGGGCGTGGCAAAGGTGGCATCTGCCACGGGTGCATCAGTCTTAGGGCCGCAGCACCATGAAGAAAATTGAGGTGGAGCAAATGGTATCCGAAAGAGAACGATTCGCCCCGAGTAGAAATAAAGAAGAGCTGAATAATAGTTTTTTTTTATTATACAATCCAATGCGTTTAAAAATGTTTTTTTTATGAATTTTTTTATTTTTCAAAATGCTTCCAGAGACTAAACTTGTTATATTATTCTTACAAAATGTTTACCAAACACTCCTAATATACCTTAATGCAAATCCGGGCATCCGTTTTAAATTTTAGATTTATTAAAGTTACTAAAACTAAATTTAAATTTAGAAATTCACCAATTTTCTATGAAAATTCAACGTTTAAATAAAAAAATATTCCCCTAAAAAACCATTCAGTTTATTAGAAAAATAATACCTACAAAGTGTTTAAGGCAAAAATAGAAGAAAAATTAAAATTTAATGTACTAGGAATATTTTAAGAATTAACAAAATATTATGCGAGTTTATTCTGAAAAAATGATGGGAAAAATCGTGTTTAGATATTTTCTTACTATATATAGAGGTAGGAGCGCAGACTAGTTTTTTTTTATTTTGTCACGGACTCTAAAGGCCCTAGTTACGGCCCTGGGGCCTAGAATGAAAGATGCAGTGAAACAAAGCCAGTCTCATGAGGAGAATACAGAGGCTCTATGCCTTACTCACGAAGGTTAGATTTAGTTAATTTCGGAGAACTGCGATTTTGATCACGAGGTTTAATGAGACCAAAACTTACTGCTAAACCCGATTCCGAATGGCTACGAACATCCATGTCAGCAGCGGGATTTGAACCCGTAAACTTCAATAAAGAATAGCGCCCTACCACTCAACCATGATTCTCACGGGGGTTTGACGTCACTCAGTTATAACTTTTTTGTGTATTCACATCACCATGTTTTAAAAAATGGGCAACATTCGATCACATTCCGTTTTGCCCCTGTTGTGGGTTATATTTTTACGAGAGCCCATGTAGCAAAGTCTTCTTTTGCATCTGTATCTGCCGGTGATACAGATGTACGATTGGCATAGAGGAATTACAGCATTCCATTGCTCGATTGAACACAGATTTCAGTGCAAGATTTCAGTTCAGGTTTCCAAAAAATCATGTAAACATTGTCAATAGTAAGATAAAAGCAAAAGTTACAAATTTTTTCCAGCTTCTTATGTTGGGTGGTCAAAAATAACCCGTTTCTTTTTCCATATATAGGTGGTCCCCTAAATTCAGGCAACAAAAAACACTACTGGAAAGAGTAAGTTTAAGCCCATTATTTCCATGGAAGTTACTGAACAAATAATAAAGTGTATTTATAGAAATTGAAATAGAAAGTTTAACATCTAAAGTAGCCAAGTTTTAGGCTATTTGGTGTACATTATTTTTTAATACACAATACAAATCAGTGCTGTCCTCAAAGGGGGAAGATTTTGGAGTTCAATCCCTCACAGATCAATAGGTTGAAAGTAGATAAATTTTTGGTTAATTTACAGATTATGCAGATGTATAAGTGTTTGTAATATTGTAATACCGGGTGATCAAAAAGTCCATATAAACTTTAAAAATTCATAATAACCAAAATAAAAAACAGTTTGCAGGGTTAGTATCGCTAGGGCATGAGATTTTTTTTAAACAGAAAAACAGTAACTCAAAAACAGCCGACAGATGGCGCTGGTACGAGCGACTTCGGTGGAAATATGCAAATGAGACTGTTATAAGAACTTGCGCTCCTATAAATACACAACCAGTTCACCACTGTAAACCATGTATGCGAACAAGGATGCTGAGTGCGAAGAATAAATCTCTGTTGGTGAAGTTGTTTTACGTCAACCAAGAATTGCGTAAGTTCCGAATTCAGAAGCATGCCAGGAGTGGAAAAGGCAGATTTGACCCCAGAAGACTTTTGGTTGTGGGAATACTTGAAATCTCAGGTGTATCGATCCAATCCATCCAATCTCTCTGAACTGAAAGATGCGGTCCGCCGAGAGGTGTCTTGCATATAACTGGACCTGTTGCTGGATTTGTGACTCGCCTGCAGTGTGTTATCCCCTGTGGTAGTGGTCATGTGGAACACATACTGTTGTAATAAACGATTTGGAGGCATTCTTTTTATTATTTGCGTTTCTTTTTCTTGGACTTCTGTACATCAGCACCCTGTATCAAATCTTTTTGAGTTATTTTTTTCTGTTTAAAAAAAAAATCCCATGCCCTAGCGATACTAACCCTGCAAACCGTTTTTTATTTTGGTTATTTTTCCGGTTATTATGATTTTTTAAAGTTTATACGGACTTTTTGATCACCCGGTATAATATGCACTTGTACTATATAATAATTTGACAAAATATTGAGTGTGTGACACATAAAAATTTATCTTTCTATAGAGCTTCTGTTTACCCCCACGCTATAAAACTACAGATACAAAAACCTAAGCAATTTACGAAAGATGATAGCAGAAAACAAAGAGGAAGAGCTATTGAAGCAAAAATTTTATTTAGGCAGAATTAAATTTTTTTCTCAAATTCTTTCTTTTTTAACGCACATTTCCCCCTTCTAAATATATTCTACTAAGGTCTACACTATACTAGTACTACTACAGTCTCTTCCTCAAACAGATACACTTTTATTTTAAAAAGCTTTGAATATTTGTAAATATATGCAGATGAGATGTGCAATTAAATCAAAGAATAAAAAATCTTGTACAACTAGCATAATTTATAACTATTTATAACTAAATATAAAATCAAATTTTAGGAACATATATATTTTTTACACATAGTAATATGTAATTTTTTTTAATAGGGAGGGGAGTTGAACATTTCTTTAGCTACAGTCTTGGTAAAGGGGCAACATTAACAGCAATAATTAAGACATTTAATGGGTGGCATTTTGAAGACTTGTAAAATAGAGAAAATTATACTGTATGGCCCACTATCATTTTCCTTTATGTACTAAAATGTTTACAAGAAACATTGATAATAAAACGGCTAAAACAGTATTCAAGCCAGGTGGTTTAAGAAATTCAGATCTTATAAGTTTTTGACCCAATATTTCATATTTCATACAAAGTAATCAGTTTTCCCAATTCTGTTCAAGCACCAGTCAACAAAACTTGATATATGAAAAAATGTTTCTAGTAGTAATCATGGTGTGCATATTACAGCAAGGGTTATCAAACCACGGCCTGGCCAAGATTTTGGAATGTAGAATTTAAAAAGAAATTACAGAAAAGCAGACATGCTAAAACAAGAAAGTTCAACATTCTGCAATAATTTATCATATTTATTAATTATTATAATGATCTTTACCATAATAAATTAATTCTTAAAAAAGTCAAATTCTATTTCTATAATATATAGTTTTGTTCCATATCCAAAAGATCACGATATTAAAACAATTTTTAAAAAAAATCAATGACAAGTTATTCAAGAATGAAAATAACATAAAAAATGACATTAAAAATAAAAAGTTATTTATGACATTATCATATAAAACATTTAAAATTGTTTCTTTTGTACTACATTTACTGAAGATTTCGCTTTAAAAATTCTTTTTAAATGTATGTTAAAGACAGCCTTTGTAGCCTTAATTTGTACATTAACAAGCTTTCAATTGTTTCATTTGTTATTGAATAAAGCAAATGTGTTGCTATTTTTGTGACTAAACTAAAGATCTGTTCATACTCTGAGAACATATTAAAATTAATGACATAAAATCCAGGAGTTTCTTGTATTTAAAATATCAATCACTGTTCTTTATTTGTTCAATCTAATGCCATTGGGTACTGACATGCCCTTCTTCAAATTACTAATGCTCTAGAGATTTCTTGTTACAGACTGCAAAATTGCAATTCCAATCGTATCTCATTGGTGCTGTTAGCTAAATTTTGCAGAGCCAGAGAGAAATTTCATTTCATTGTCGTAAAAATAGCACTAATGAAAATTTTGATGATTTCCCCTTTGAAAATCCAGCAATTTTTGCATCTCTCCTAAAAACCAAGAAAATAGTCAAACATAGTCTTGCCAGTTTAGTACTGAGAATTGGCAGGTCTGTTTCAGTATCTAAAATATGTTTGTACTAATACACACACATACAATGTTGCTTGCAATGCCTTCTAAATTGGACTGGAGCAACACCTCCTAAAGAAAGAAGGCCTGAGCACACTCACTGTGACGTCACGAGATTAGGCTGACTATCAAAGACATTCAGTTGAAGCTGTAGTTTTAACGGCAACAAAAAAATTTGATTTATTATTTACTGGCGATTATTTATAGCAAATTTCAGTTTTTTTTTATTAACATTAACCGTTCTCAGACACAGAATGTATTGCTTTTTGTTTACTCTATCAATTACGCCTAAAATAACACACATTTGTAAAACATATACACTCTAAAATTTGAATTCTCTAATAAAAAAGAATTAACTCAAACACAAATTATAATCCTTCCAGATTTTCACAAAAACACCTATCATCCCCATAATCAAGATATTATCATACTTTATCTAAAATATGGATAGTGCATTAAATGTCAAATGAAGAGTTATAAATTATTTAAAAAATAACAACACTTATTTAAATATGTTTATAGTTTTAAAAGAAACATAAAACATTCTAGAATTTTATTATTTATGCTTCTTCTACTACTTAGAAATACATTCATAAAATTTTAAAAAATTTCTACATTTAATCCAGGAAATATATTTAAAACTATTTCATCTAACTTCAAGTAGAAAAATTTCCCCCAAGTTTTGAAGAGCAAAACCCCAAGTAAACACTGTACTAAATAAGGTTAAAAAAAAAAAAAAAAAAAAAAAAAAAAAAAAAAAAAAAAAAACAAAAAAAAAAAAAAACATACATTTAAATGAAATTTTATTTCTCGAAAACAAAACAAAATCAGAATTTTTTTTTACATCTGATATTAAACACGAGAATGAAAATTTCATTATTGATTAACATATTAATAATTCTATTAATAGAAAATTAGACTTTAACTTTATTTCTCTACACTTGATAACTTGATACATACACAATGAAAATAAAGGAACTCTCATATCCCCCGCTCAGGAAACGAATTCCGCCAACGTTGACAATACGCACATTCCTTACATATATGTTGATTTTGCATTTGGCGGCGGAAATAATTGGAAAAGTGATAACTTGGAAGTTTCTAGTCAGAGTAACAGAACGTTGTCAGCCTAATGTCACTATGTCATCACATTTTCTGGTAAACTCTGCTCAGGCCTTCTCTCTTTAGGAGGTGTTGCCTCCACCGTTACTTCACCGATCTCGTCGGGTGTATGGTTCTGTCCCCGACGAAGACAAAAATTCTAAATCTTATTCAAAATTAATAAAAATTGTTTTTTACGTTTATTTATCCTTATTTAGGCCCTTTTCGGATTTTTAATGCAATTCATTTATTTTTAAAACATGTATTTTTATTTTTTCAAAATTTTTAACTTTATCGTTTCTGATCATTATTTTTCAATAAACAAAAATTTATAAAACCTAATCTAAGTTAATAAAAATTATTTTTATGTTTAAAAATTATTATTTAGGCCCTTTTTGGATTTTTAGTACAATTTATTTATTTTTAAAACGTATATTTTTATTTTTTTCCAATAAATTTTAATTTTCTCGATCTTGTTCAATATTATTCTACTTTTTCGGCTTTTGTCGTACGGATGTCACTGGCCACAAAAATATTTTATGTTTTTCTATCCCTAAACTCTCTACTCTCTAGTTTTGTGTTATGAACTCACGAATCCACCTTTCTATCTCTTTGCTCTTTTATGTGTTTATTTTTTCGCTCGTTGTCATTTTTGTGCTTACTGACAGAAACCTTTGGATTGACGGGCTCGGCCCATATGGTCCAGTTGCATCACCACCTTTGATGCCTTTGATGCCATATGGTCCAGTTGCCACACCACCTTTAAAGCCTTTAAGTAATCGTGAGTTCGTGTTGAGGATTCTTAATACACTGTGTACACCTTCCGTTAAACAATGGAAGGTGTGCATGAACTACTACGCATTTCCCTCTCCTAGTACATTATTTTCCAACGCATGAAAATCCTAAAACTCAGCTAGAGCACCCACGACTATCCCATTCTGATAAGAGAGCTATTGTTGGTATAATATTTATGCCATGTTTTTGGCTCTATTTTTGTACAAGTAACGCCAGGCCCCCGGAACTTGGATTCTATCAAATATTATACCAGCAATAGCTGTCCTATCAGATTGTAATAGTCTTAAGTGCTCCAGCTGAGTTTCATGATTTTCCTGCTTTGGAAAAATAATGTTTGGATAATAATGTGTAGTAGTTCATGCACATCTACCATTGTTTAACGGAAGGTGTGCATCAGTATATTAAGAATCCTCGACACGAGCTCACGATTATTTAAATAGGTTTAGTTAATATATTAGTGAATAGATGGCGCCAATGAACCAAGAAATTTTCCCCTGGAATTGTAGCACCGAAATTGGCTGTCCCGATCCACTCGTGCCCTAAACCTGTAACTTTTGTGTCAAGACACATATACTGTGCAGTGTTTACATTATATATTCTACATTGACTAATAAATCAAATATTCTACGATGGATTCTGCCATACCAGGGTCTTCTGTCGTCATTCTCCCTCCAGAAACCGCAAAGGAATTTGAGGATTCCGACAGCGACAGTTTACCGGATATTACTGAAGTTTTAAATACAAGATCCGGTTCGAAATCTACCGAAATTTTAAAAGGCGATATTGTGTGGGCTAAATATAAAAAGTTATATTGGCCCGCATTAGTGAGGTCGGTTTACAAGAAGGAAAAGAAAGTAAGCGTGTGGTATACGGACCAACCAGGTAAAACATTTAAACTACCTTTGAAGAATGTCTGTACGTTTCACGATACAGAAATGGTACGTAAAATTGAGAAAGACGTAAGGGAAGCTGGTTGCGCAGAGGAACACGAAGGTATCACTTCTCACGCCAATAGATATATACAAAGAAGAAGCAGTGGTTACGTGGACGATCCCATGAAATTTTTTGATCAGACATATCCATTTTTTCTGATGGAGGAATATAGTTGGAAGAACCCAGGGGCCAACGTGGATGGGATAAAAATTCCACCCCTTTATATCGATCGCAGAAAGAAAACTGCTAAGAAAACTGCACGGGAACTCAGTTCTTCATTAATGGAGTCAGATATAGAAGAAGTAAGTAGCGATGATGAATCGCAGAAAGAATCAAAGAATTACCTATCGAAAACTTCTCAAATACTTTCTGCTTCAACTGAAGAAGATGAAAATATTGATAATATTGTTAACTTTGTAAAATCTGGTAAAACAGATGACTACCTTGAAAAAATACTGAATCAAAGTGTTCCAAGTAAGCATCGAGATGCTTACGAAAAAGAAATTGCATCTAACAAGAGGAATACAAATCCTTTATCATATACTGGCCCTATCAATGACAGCAAAAAGTTATGGGAAATTATAAATTATTTAATACCTCTGAACGAAAAGATGTGCCAGTCTTCTAGTAGGCGTAATACTTCTAGAAGGTGCGAGGAGAAAGTGATAGATAGAGCAAATTATATATCTTCAGTATGGTTACCAGAGGCTATTATTTATGCTATGTCAGTTATTTATACTGTATCATTAGATGAAGCTAGAGAGTTATTTGAAGCAAAATCTACATCAGATACAAAAGTTATCCTTTTAGAATCAGAATCTTCAAATTTGAACTCTGAACTTTCTAAGAGAAGATTAAGTAATTTTCCCTCTGATACAGAAAAGCCTTTTAAAAAATTATGTGTTGGCAAGACTACATAAAAACAATTTATGGTAATTTCAAGATCCCTTCTGAAAATTCAATTGTTAAGTAATTGGTAAATCTAAACTGTATTATTCATTGTTAATTGTGAATAAATCTGTTTTCAGAAGTTACCCCAAATGTGTGCCATATATATAAATTATATACTAAAAAAAGTTATTCATTTTATACAATTGAGATATTCTACTGTTATGCTAGAAAATAATTATTTATGTAATTTCATTCATATATAGTGGAACTTTAAGAATTTTTTTTTTTACCTTAAAACATTTTATTTTTGTGGTCTCAATTTTTACTAAATATCAATAACTCTCCATTTAGAAGTTAAGAAAATGAATATTTTCCCATGTAAGAAGTTTGTTCTATTCCAAACTGCCCTTTTAACATTTTTGAGAAGTTTAATTTTTGAACCAACAGAAAAGGATTTCTCATCTCCATGAAACCAGTGTCGCAGAAGGAGGGAAGAGGTATAACTGGATGAATATAGTCTATTGAATTGGGTAATAAAAAAAAATTCTTATTGCATAAATACCCATAAATCCATAATATCCCATAAATCCATATTAATATATAGAAGAATTTTCTCGGTGGTAACTAGAATGGGTACATGTACAAATGTGTACATCATCCCACTAAAAGAAATTTTTTGTTGTCTTCAGTCACATTTATTTTAGTTAAAGTTTCAGAGCTTCTATTGCAGGCTAGAATAAGTTGAAAATCCAGTTTGCATATGCGTTGACTCTGTGCTATTTTAGGCTAGAAACATACAGAACTTTTTGGGGGAATTATTAAATTGTCAGAAGTTCCCAAATTATATTTACCAAAGCAAAGTTTTAATTTCTTATTAGTGGCTGTTTTGGGCTTTTTAGAGACTTCAATAGCGTTTTTTATATGCCCATGGGACAGAGTTGGCATAAACCTAGCCCACCCATGTTTTGCTAGATAGTTGTTAATACATATCCAATATTGTTCAAGTTTTTTATATTTTTATACTTGAAAATATAAGTTACCTTCCTTTTCAAACAATTTTAAACAAAAATAACTGAATTTGTTTTAACAATTTTATGTCCTCAAGTGAAGAGTGCAGCCTCTGCGCTACTGAAAACTGTATTAAAATAATGCACATAAATAAAACAGGTAAGTTCATCCCATATTGTTTGCAAAGGTTAAGGTTCTATGGAAGATCAGGATAAAATAGATTCCAGAATAAAGATATGAGGTCTAAAACAGGAATACAGTTGAAGGAATGAATGAATTAGTAGTCATAGGACGTTTCTAAGATAAACAAATATAAGCCGTCTTTGCCAGTTTGGGAATACTAATGCTTAACCAAGGTGAGGCTCTTCTGTAGAAGTTCACTGAATGACTATATAGAAGTGTAACAGTGTGCCATATATTCACTGAAATTTCTTAAACTTTTTTAATGGAGTATTTTTTTTACAAGCTATGATGTAATTTACATACATATTTACTGTGATGCCTCTTTAGATAAGACATTGATTTGTGGAAAGAGTCTAAAGCAAGTTTTACAATACATAGAAATACTTACATAGTCAAATTATGGTCAATAACACAAAAAAGGAAACATTTTAGAAACTGATAAAACTCAGTAATTTTTTTAAATTATTGTAATTTAAGAAATTTTAAAATAATGAAGTAATCAAGCATTTGTAATTTTGAAATCTGGTAGACAAACCCAGTACATTTTTATTTGTGAGCTCGGGCAAGCTTTCAATCAGTCACAAGATGATTATAACATAAAGTTTTATCTATTATTCAGAAACAGAAATCCATATTGAGATTGTAAAAAGTTGAATTTGCCTCAAACTGTGCTTCACGACATTTGACAGACTGAAAGATCATATTCAAATGTTCATTAAAATCTTTAAAGGGAAGATCTTTAGATTAAATTTATTTTATAGGTCTAAAAACTTCTATAATATATATACATATACACATGTATGTATACATATATATATATACGTTACAGTAAAAGTAATAAATTTAGTGATTATATAAAATTACCAGTGATTACAAATAATCACCCATAATTTGGTAAATATGATAAATTATTTCAAATTTATCAAATTTACCAGTTAGATAATAAAATCCCCAACTCATAATGGGGAAGGTAATAAATTCAGATTATTTTGGGGAAACAAACCAAACCCATATTCTATGGGGAAAAAATCATTTATTTGCATTTACATGTAAGTTTACTTCTTTAGATGTATTAGACTGTTGTAGAATTATAAGCCAGATTTTTTACATTTGCACTTATCATAATCACCACTAAATTTGGTAAATATCCAATTTGTAATGGTAAATGTGATGAATATCATGACTTATTGGGCCAGTATAATAGAGTGCAGATCTTTTTAGAGTAGTTACTACTCAGAAAGATCTTTTTTGGTTGGACAAGATGGTGTATGTCAATTAGGTCCACCTGGCATCTTGAGTTCATCTCCTGAAAGACCATTGGCCTAACCGCAAGTCCTTTCTTAGGTACCTTGGATTTTTTTTTTTTTTTGACAACTTTCACACAAATTTAAGTAAATCATGACTTTTTTAGTATTAATGTTTTGTACTTTTAACATCCTGTTTCTACCACCAAGGCCTATAAGTGTACCTCATGAATTATGGTAAAAATTTCTTCAAAGTACACATAAAATCTAACATTGGAGATGTCTTTAGTTAAGGGAGAGATAAGTTTTTCAACATTGCCTACTTTCATTACATATCTTTTTAGTCTCTGATAATCTTCTGGTTTTTTCTCAGTACTTTTGTTTTTACTATTATTCACTTTTTTTTTTTTAACAAATCATATCTTTCTTTCGTCAGCAAACCAGTTTATTTTCTTAGTACCCTTAATATTAACTAATTTGGAATTAAAACGCTCAAGCATACCAGCCATTATTCAATGTTTTATTTTTTACGAAAGAGGCAAAAAAACATCTACATGCAATGAAATGAGCACTTCTGAAATCATGTGTAATAGAAGCCAGGCAGTTGCGCAAATAGTACAATTTTTTGTAAAGTTAGGGACTTTTATTACCTTTCCCATTATGAGTTAGGGATTTTATAAACTAACCTGTAGATTTGATAAATATGAAATAATTTATCATATTTAACAAATTTAGTGCTGATTATGTATAATCACCAGTAATTTTATATACAGATTTATTATTTTTACCATAACATATATATATATATATATATATATATATATACATACATGTTATAATCAAGATTATTACACCTGGAATATCTCTCTAAAAATTCTCCTTTTCCCCTTCTCAGTCTTTTATATCTATGTTACATAGTCCTATAATATCTTATTTAAAGGAGTGTTTGCTGTTTAAATTTCTTCAAACCAGTCTCCCAAAGTTAACTCTGGAATAAATGCTAATTTGCTGTCTACTTGCAACATTTTCCAGCTATCTCAATTAAATGTTCTCTTTTCCAATGATCTAAGTTCCTTTCTGAGTGTTAATAATGCTGATTAAGCTGCTGGTTGCATGAAAAAAAAAAAAACACTTGCTGTGGGGTGAAATTTGTACTAGAAATGTGTCATTCAGTGCTCTTTTCTTGTCAGGTACAGATGATCATTCAGTGTTGATCTCTCGACATATATTTTATATAGTGTGAAATAAAGTTAAAGTTCCCCATTGCACTTGCTTATTTTTAATGGATTGGACTGACTGCAAATAAATCTGATACTTAGGTCTGTCCATTGCCCAGTAAGCCTCGGTAATTAAAAATAATATTGGTTAATTCATGTGCAATGGCAAGTAAAATTTGCACATTTCTTTCATATATATATATATATATATATATATATATATATATACATACACATACGTATAAATATATATATGTATGTTTCATGATTTCCCATTTAAGAAGTATATCACTTTTTTTTGGAAGATTTCTTAAGCAGGTTCCACTCTATATACATATATATGTATGTGTGTGTATATATATATATATATATATATATATATACGCATGTATACACACATGTTGTATATCATTAACCTATTGCCCTATAAACATTGTGTTATGATAGGAAACAAAATACTGTTGTTATGTGATAATAGTAAAAAGCTATAGAAGAGCAATTTTTATGGTTTATTCAAAGTCTGATGAATTAAATTAAAGCTTTTTTAAATGTTTCTTAACAAATATTCAACGTTTTCTAGTTGTGTTAGCTAATAATATTGTAGAACCGTATACTCACTGTAAAAAAAACCTCTTGTTTTAATTTGCAATTCAATTCTATATGTATAAAGATCCTTTTCTTTAATATTTCGATACATTTTATTGTTAATCTACATACCTTTCAGAGACGTACATAAAATATTTAAATTCTTAATTTTCCCCAAAATTTCAATTCAAGATAATTTTCACCTGCAAACAAAAGTAATATAGATTCCCCTCTTAATACAATAAAGTATATCTGCTACATATTTCTGAATACATCTATAAAATAATTTAATCGTTATTAAATTATGTTTTCAAATTACTTTAAAATGTTATTGTATTTATGATTTGTTTTATGGTAATATATCAACAACTCCATGTCTATGTGTATATATACATACAAAGTTCATGCCTTCAATGAGCTTAATAAGCAGTACATTAAAAACATCAATTATAGTACAAAATATGCATTTTACCCCAAAACTTTCCATGTGCATTTTACAATAGTTAACCAGTAATTTTTTTTAAATTTATAAAAATGTGTAAGATATTCATTCTAGTTCTCACAAAATTTTTTTTAATAAAAGAACATTAAAAATAGCCCTTACACAATACAGTAAAAACCTCATAATTTTTTAATTAAAAAAGCTATTGTGTTATGGAATCCAATCACTAAATTAAGAAAATATGCATTATAAACCTACAATTGTTTACTACTACTACTGTTTAGTTTCAAACAAAATTTTGAGAAAAAAAAAAAATCTCATGTTAATTTATATAGGGTACATTAGATAAAATCTTACTTCAATTTACACAGATCAGCATCTCCAAGTCCAGATTTAAATAGCCAAAACTAAATTTTAATGAGAAAATTTGCTTCAAATTTTAAATACAATATTTTCTATATAATTTGGAGGGGTTTTATTTTAACGCAGTAAACAATAATTGATATTAGTATAAAACAGATCATTCAATTTGCAGAAAAAAAAGAGTGAAAATTTGTATTTAAGATAAATAGGTGTGTATTAATTTAAAAAAGACTCCTTATGAGTGATAAGGTATATATATAATCCTCTTCAGTGGAAATACCAGCCATGGATGGGTCACAGCCTTCTCCACAATTCAATACCAAGCAGTCCTATCTTTGACTCTATACTTTCCATTAATAATTTTTAAAGACTAAGTCAATCTCAATAGAGTCCAACCATCTGAATTTTAGCCATCCTCTTTAATGGGTGCCAACTGTTTTAGCCACGAAATCTTTGTGTGGATCTGCAGTTATTCAATCCAATTATGTGTCCAGCTCTTCCTAACCTCTGAATGCTGATGAAACTAATTATATCTGGAGTTTAATTGTGCAATTCAATATCTATCCTTCTCCATGTACCATTTACCTGGATAATCTCAAAAATAATTAAGATATTTTTTAAAAACTGTCAAGGTTTCTTTATTTATTATTTTTTTTGTCAGTGTCCAAGTTTCTACTGAATAGGTAAAAACTGGTTTAATAAAAACTTATAACTGTTAGTTTGGTTTGGATACTTTAAGTAACTCATTAAAAAAAAAAAAAAAAAAAAAAAGTTGCCAGTAGAAATGAATCTTCAATATTATAAAATTTACTTTTGCATTCCATTTAAGAAGTTTACATTTCATTACAGCCTTTCTAAAAGACAGTGACTTATGTATATATTAATTTAATGTGTAAATTATGCATGAAGGTAATAGTGTTTGACTCTCAAGAAATTTAAATAAGTAACTGTTTTATTTGTAACCCAAGAGTGATTAATTACAGACTCTTAACATAAGTAATGAAATTATGGTTTAAAAAGAATTTTCTTATAAAGGTTTTATTTGTGACTATCAAAGAGTTCATGTAAAAGTTTAAAAAGAAATATGAAAAATAGCAAGTAAAGTAAAAAAATTTATTTTCAGATATCGGTGCTATTCCTATTATGCAAATAATATTCCACAGATAACACAAATTTACTATGAACAGTTTTTTGTTTAAATATTATGAATGACTAGATTTGATCTTCCACGACAGTTTTATATATTCAAGATTTAGGCTATTAAAACATTTTGTAGTATTTGCAAACAAGGAATGCTCAGTGATCATGTCCCTAATATCCATTCTACAAGATAAATATAACATTTTCACATAATTGATCATTAAAATAACTGCTGATAAAATTCAAGAACAAAAATAACTTAGGTCATATAAATCAGGAAAAATTTTCTGAGAAAAAAATTATGTTTTAACTCATAAGTTGTATATAAACTTTTAATTAGTTATAATTTAAACTTTTGAGAATGTACAACATACTATTCATCTAATTATCGTCGTTCATACTTTTTTTACACTTCACAAGATATATTTAAGAGTGTGTTTAATACATATAAACTCAGTATCACAAACAACAACAAAAACAATTGCGTCAAAACAGAAAGCAACACTTGTTCAAAGTAAATTACTTAGTTATAAAATGTCAAATACATGGATGCTTATGACCCATATTTATTATTTACGATTCATAAAATGCTGAAGCAAGTTCATTCAGTTTAAGATAAAACACTTTGGTGGTAAGTGAATTGAAAGAATTATTGTAAAATAAATGCACATTTACACAATATTAAAAATAGAATTAATTTATAAAAAAGTAAAAAATGCTTTTTAATGAAACAATTAAAATCATATATAAAAATCATAATGCTCAATATAAAAGACAATTTCCTACTTTTTCAGTGCAAAACATAAAATATAAAACTTTACGATTTAAATATAATTGCATCTCCCCATTATAGAAAAAAAAGGTTGATTTAAATAACAGGCAGCCTGATTTAAATAAACAGTCTTAAGAAAAATGCATTCAATTTTATCTCTTTTTATCTACACAAATTTTCCTATATTTTTTAAATTCATTTTTTGTAAATGATAAGTTTAAAAGTAACATGAGGTAAAATACACACTAATTTCACAGTTTAATTTATAAGTGAATCAGATGGTTGAAAATGTAATACAAAACTAGTGATAGGTGAGATTCAAAATGTTTCAACTGAAATCTGACTAGCAAGAATGCATTACAGAATGATACTTTTCATATAAGACTTACTCCACAGTAAACTATGATAAATAACATACATATTTCGATATGTAGCTATTACAAAATGTATATTTAATAGCAAAAGTTTTGTTTCAACATAATTCAATTGAAGTTGTGCTTAATATAAGGAACCAAGGGTATCAAAAAATGTTTCTGTTGACTTTTTCTGTACACATCACCAACAAGTAGCCATTCTGTACAAATATGATACCCTAATTTCACTGAGCACATTGTTTTAGGGACATTTTCACATACACAAAAATAAAGTAGGAAGCTGTAAAAAGGATAGTGCATTTTCTTTCACAATCTTTGTACAAAAAGAAATTTACATAATTGAATAAATGTACAGAAAAAGCACTCCACTTATGAAGTATGATGCTGTTCTGCCATACGCACATTTCAGCTTGGAGAGCAATATTGACTATGTTTGAACAAAATTTCTTGGTGCATCAACTGCCTTAAGGAACTCATACTGATGACTGTGCTTGCATACCATGAATTTAAACAACAATACCATTTTCAGTAATGAGCTAACCAGACAATGATATATTTTTACAGATAGAACTGGATACTGCAAGCTATGTAAAATAGATCATTGCAATACAATAGCAAAAAATGCATCCTTACTCGCTCATATGCAGCTCGTATTGTAAAATGTTCAATGGCACTGTATAGAAAGTAAATAAAAATATTGTAATCTGGAGACACGACAAAAACATAAAAATTTCATTTTGACACTCCATAATGCCACACCCATACTTTTATGTAAAGCTAGAGTACTTATTCTAGATACTGAGTCATCTACGAACATGAGAACACAGCCTATAGAAAGGCAATGATTAAATTATGTTTGGTGAGCTTTCATACTGTCATATTAAAGCATATAAAATGATTAAACCACTGATATGGCTTTTCCACTGAGGTGAAAGGACTATGGGCTTTGTGTACAAGTAAATAGGCATACAATATTTACTTTTGTAATTTCTTACTTTTCCCTTTTCTTTTTTTGCTATAAAGCAGTATAAATATACTTGGCAGATTCTGCACCAAAAACATATAGCATCTTCAGATTATTCTGATGGCAGAACAGGTGCATCCCTGGCAGATCTTAACAACTCCATATGATGATCATGAGACTTTAATGTAAAAACCCAATTTTAGTTTCAATTAACAAGATCACACCATCACAACTTCTTCTTCACCACAAAACAGAAAACGAAATTGATCAATCATAGTCTGCACAGAATCTTCCAAATGAGGCCGCATTCTTTCAAACATCATCATATCACTGAATTCTAAAGGAAGCAAAGTTGGCCACCAACAGATTGCTAAATTTTTGCTGTCCATGCTATTTAACCGACAATTATCTGCAACTCTAAAGAAAGGAAAGAACCAAATATTAATATGTAAAAAAAAAAAAAAATGTTATGAAACGACAGCATTATTTATGATAAAATAATGATAATTTCTTTCAATTTCCAATTGCTACTTAACCAGAAATCTTGAAGGGGATACATGATTCAATATTTAAATAACAGATACAATTACTAAATACACTTGCCAATTTTTAAAAATTAGCACAATTAAACTTTTCATGAAAAATGGGCTGGTTGGTTAGTTAACTTTTAGTGACACCAGCACCTATAATTAATAAAAGTTAATTTTTTTTCCTGTAAAATTGTAGTTAAAAATTCTTGTAATTAATGAAATTTTTATACATTCATTACATATAATAAAATACATTAAACTCAACTAAAATTTGATTCTAAAGAATAACCTATCATCAAATTGAATATATCAGATAAGATCACAAAGAGAGAACCAGAAATAATCCCATATTTGGCAGTATGTTTGCTAGTGCCATGCTTTTCCACAAGCATATTTATGAATCTTTTTATCAGTTATGTACATTTCTGCTGAAATAAGATTTTTTTACCCATTACTAATGTGGAAAAACACTGTTCTTTTAAGAAAATATCCTATCTGTAAATCTACAAAAGTTGTCGAGTATGACTACAGGATAATGTAAAACATATAGAAACTAAGGTTTCAAATTAAGTTCAACCAGAAAGTGTGAATAAATGTCAATATAAAAATAGGCCTAACTAGATCCATATATTTTATGACAAGTTTCTTGCATAAGAATTGGAAATAAAAATGAATAAATAAAAAAAGTTAGAAAAACTTTTAACTACAATCTTAAAAGTTCTTGGTGTTTCTGAGAGATGCTACCACTAAGTGCTTGTATTTTAAGATGGTGACATATCTATACAAAAATAGTATAAAGCAAGGCTTAAAGTCAGTGTAATGTCATTTCAGTGAATAGTACACAACTATATTAAATCACTTTAAATTCACTTCACTTCCAGTATTCTGAAACCAATTTTTAACCACCTTCCTGACTAGCTAGACATCTGAAATTTTGTACATAGGGTCAATTCCTGTGACAATACAATATTTAATCATAAACAAATTAAATTAGAGGAAAAAAATAAAATCAGTTTAGTATTCTTGAAATCCCAGTTGCAGATATTTTAAACTAGTACTGCAATCTTGTGGCATAACTAAAAACAAAGTTAACTTTTTAGTGCATATCTTGTTAAATAAAAGGCATTTTTTAAAAAATACTTAATATTTTTCTTGTTTCTGATAAGGATTATACATGTTACATTTTATGTCAAAGATGAATTCGTGGGAAATTTTATTGAACTACTCAATAAAAAAAATTGTAATATGCATGAAATGATGTATCTTTGCCATTTTATATGTCTAAATAAATGCATCAACAATAATAGGTTAGATTGAGTAAAAAATTTATAAAATTAAAATTAGTATTAAGTTACTGAATTACTCATTAAAACTATTAAATCATTTTTGTGACTTTTTTATAAAAACATAACATATCACTTTATTTATTACAAATTTAAAGAAAAAATTAGACAGGTACAAACATAATATACTTGCACTTCAAATTGTAAATTTGAATTAGATTTGATATTGTAACAATGACAAAATTCTATTTCTCATCCAATATTTAGATGTTTCAAAAATAACTATATTCATGTTGAAGATAGAGAATGGCTTAGATCAGGGGTGGGCAAAAGCCGGCCAGCGGGCCAGATCTGGCCCTTTTGTTTAGTTTATCCGGCCCATTGAAAAATCCGTTTTTGGAACTATGTTAAAAAATTCCTAGTTTTATTTGGTTCAACATATATTTGTGAAAGAACTTTTTTGTTAAAGATTTACACAAAAAATAAATATTGATCACAAATTACTGACGAAAATCTACACTTGGTATTAAGGATTACTACAAGTGATTTGGATCCACATTTTGAAGAAATAATATCAAATGAACATTTCAGATTTCTCATTTAGCATTAACTAAAACTATTCTATTTTAACATTTGATGTTTGTCTTTTCTTTTTATAATTCTATTTACTATTATATTTACAAAATGCAATATCAATATAAAAATGTAATAACTATGATCAAAATAAAACAATGTGTATCATTAAGATATAAATAAATATCAAAATAAGTTCTTTCATTAACTGATTTATTTAATGACCATTAATTTAATATAATGGATCATATTTATTTAAAAATTACATGACATTTTACTGGGCACAAATTGTTCGCATATACACTTAAATAAGACAATTTATTATTACTATTCTCTTTTATTAACTGCCAAATTTCTCTGTCCAAATGCTTTAAAATGATACTTATAGTATTTTTGTCAAAAAAATTTCTTGGGCAGGGAAAAAACTCGCCCCAAAACATTTGTGTGTGCACAGCATACGAGGTATAGTCCTCCGGCCCGTGAGATATTTTGAAAATTTCATTTTGGCCTGCACTTAAAAGTACTTGCTCACCACTGGCTTAGATCATCAACAAAGTATAAAGCTGAAGACTTTAAAACTGCATTTCATGAAGACTAGTTAGACATTAGCTGAACTTGCAGAACCATTTGATACAGAATACACCATTATCCCATAACAGTTTAAACATTAATAATGATTCTAAAAGGAATGTCACCAGTTGAAGCTGAAAAACACCAAATGGTATCTTTTCACATGTGAAAAGCTGTTTCAATGGCAGAAAAGAAAGGGATTTTTGCATCATACCCTGGCTAGTGATGAAAAGTGAATATACTATGATAACACTAAGCCCAAGAAATTGTGAGTGCAGTTTGGTCATGTACCAACATCATTTTCAAAGCCAAATATTTATGGTCTAAAGTTTCTGCTTAACACTTTGTTGGGCAGCTGGGTTTACCTTATTATGGCAGTTTCTACAGACCTAAATTGAAGTGCTAGAACTGAACATTGAAAGAAAATAGCTTCCATATGAACAGTGACAACAAAGTGATGAGAATACTAGGTCATATGTTGTGAGACCAGTAAAATTCTATCCTACCTAAAATAATCATCATACCTTGTTGCTTCTAATTATCACTAGCTCTAATTGATGACACAATGCTTAGCAAAGCAGCCATTCAAATCTTATAAAGATGCCAAAATATGAATATACTATAATAGCCTGTAACATCCACTTTTCCTTTCCTCCCTGAATTACTGCTAAAAAGAAAATGAAGTGAAGTGAGTGGATAGATGATGGCTCAAAAAGAGAATAAAGAGGGTTTTAAGCAGAAGTGATGAGTCGAATTCGCTTTTTGTTATTTTGTAGATTTAAATCTTTTTTACATACTTATATATTGTGTGTAGGGATGTAGATAAAAATGTGGATGTCCTGACACTGAGAATCTGAAAAGGGATTTCTACACATGGACATTATGTGTACATCCATGTGATATTGACTATACATGGATGTAACAAGCCCCTATAATAACTATTAGACAGCTCCAGAAGACATCTTTTCTGATGTGGAATTCAAGTGCTACCAGAGAGAAGAAAAAAGTAGTGCCTAACGATGAACTATATTGTCAACATGTCTTTTACTGATTTTTTTTTTTTTTAAATATAAAATATTAATTTTCAAATTAGCAAGAACTTATTCAATATCTTAATATTAAATTTGATCATACATTCTACAGTTCGAGAAAACTAACTTAAAAACTGTACTTACTTTACAAAATGTTGAAAGACAAATTTTAAGACTTCAAAATTACAAGATGGAAGTTTTTTCAAAAGATCCCTTAAAGTGAACAGTCTACAACTTTTATCCTGTATTCCTGAAGAAGAATATGATGCACCTACTCAAAAGAGAGGAACAATTTATCAGAAAGAATAAAACTTAGCTTTCAGAACTTAATTGAAAAAATTATTTTATACAGTACCTGAAATTTCTGTTAATTCATTCATCAAACATGTTGGAATTAAAGGAGGAAGTCTTTTGGAAAAGAAGTCCTTTAGAGCTGTAGCAACAGCATTTACAGGTATATCTAACTCTCTGATAGAAATTGAAGGATCTGAAACATATCAAAACAAAATTAAGGCACCATAAAATAAAGGAATGCCCAAATTTAAGTTCATGCAAATAAGAGTTCTAAACCAGAATTATGCAAGTTTAAATAATATTGCATGCTTAAATTCATTTTTACAAAAACAACTCAGACCAATATTAAAGTATCTAAATCATATTTCCAAACTCAATGACTACAGATAAATTCCTTAAAAACAAATAATCATTCCGTAGCCACCTCATATGACCATAAATGAATTTTATCTATACAAAATGCACTACAGTAGTAAATACAAAATACATTAAGGAAAAATATACTGTTATAAATAAGTATTAAAATATTTTTTAAGATCTTTAATAAAGAGAAGACTTAAAAATTATAAAAATATTGATTTGCACATTAAATTATAAAACTGATATGGATAACGATATAAAAGATTACAATATTACCAATATAAAGAAATACACTGACCTTCAATTAAGTCGTACCTAAATCAAACTAGTTACAAGAGAATTATAGTTGAATGAATAGGTCTGTACCAAATAAGATCTAGATTTATCTACATAGTATACTATTTTTAAGTAACATCTTCATAAGGACTCAAAGTGCATAACTTAGTGGTTTATAAACAATTAAAAAAGAGGCAACAGTTTGAATCAATATGGCAGAGATGTTTAAAATGACAATTATAACCTTTTTAAACACAAGAATATCTTTTCTCTGACAAGAAAACCTCAGTGACTACTATTGTACTACTATAGTACGACTGTACTACTATTATTTATTTAAAAAGCTATAAGTTATAATAAAGAGGAATTTGATATTACTAATACATTTGTTATACTTCACAACAGAAAAAAATCCAAATATACTCAATGTAAAATGTTTGAAGACTGCTAAATTATACTCATCATTACAAATATATTTCCTAGGTAATGGTAAATATCTTAGAAACCATAGATTACCATGGATATTCCATATTAAAGTTCTTCACAGATTAAAAGTATTTACCTTGCAGATAATCAAAGCAAATCTTTCTTATATACTATGAATTCATGATTTTCACTTCCTACAAATATTTAACACTTATTTACAACTAAGTTTAAGCAAAAATAATTACCTTCATCAAACTTTTGAAATAGCAAGTCAACATGAGCTCTATTTCCAGGAACACGATAGATGCCTTCTGAATCCAAACCTTCTTCTTCAATAAATTTAATGCATTTCTCTACAAACAGTGGAATGGGATTGTCTTCAGACTGCATAAAATCTTCAATACCTTGCATTTGTTGAGGAACTGTCCCTCCCTTACCCTGAGCAGCCTTCTTTTTCTTTTTCTCAGTCAGTCGTTTTTGGCGTTCCTATTAAGCACAAACATAAATAACAAAGAAACTAGATGTATGTGCAGTTCGTGAATTTTATAAATTTTTTTCTCCTATAGCGAACAGTATTAGACAGATGTACATAAAGGAAGAATTTGAAATTATACTGGAGTATTAAAAAAAAAAATCCAGTTCATTATTTCAACATAAATCTGCACATACAAACCTTTTACAATAAGGATTACACCCACATACATAAACATATAATAGAGGAGAGGACCCCAAATTTTGAAACTTGAATCAAAACTAAGAAATTTAATCCTTTGAATCTCAAAAAACCCAAATTGGAAACAATTTTTTATAAATGTTAGAATACATTTGATAGGAGTTAAGCACTCTTAATTGCAGTGCTGCATGACAGCAATAATCAACTTCTAAAACTAACTATGTAAACAAAATTTTTTTGGGTATGTTGCAGATCAGCAACATAGTGATACAAAGGGTTAAACAAAAACTAAATACTAAGCTAATTCAAACTATAGACACCAATACATACTTCTTCTTTAAGTCTTCGCTTTTCTTGTTTTTCATCTTCCCTATTTTTCTTTTTCTCATCTTTCTTTTTAGAAGTTTTCTCATTCTCAGATTTACCCTAAGAATAATAAATGATTGTATTAAAATATTAGAAATCAACACCAAAATATATTTTAATGTTCTCGAAAATATTACAGGAATTAAGAAAGAGAAATATATTACTCTTGCTGCATTAGTGCCATCTCTAGGTGATGCAATTTCATAACTAGAATCATCTTCTTGAGGAGGAAGTGAAGTTAAAGATTGTTCTAACTTTAATTTAGCTAAAATAGATAGGATTTTTTTTTAATGCAAGAAGAAAACACTGTAGATAACATAAAAGTACTTAAGCTGAACAAAAATGACATGCTTTTAATGGTGCAAAAGATGGATAAATGTCAAAATATATATTCAAAAAAAGAAATGCTTCTAATTTTGAAGGAAGGAATATATATATATATATATATATATATATATATATATATATATATATATATATATATCACTTGAATGAAATACCAAATGTTTATTGTCATAAAGAAAGTTAAGAGAAATAAGTATAAATGTCATGTCTAAAACAATATACCAGATTAAAATAATTTGCTGACAAGAACTTTTAGCACATGCTTTGTTCTTCTCTGAAGATTAATATAAATAACTTGGGAAAATGATAATGCAATTGACATAAAGCTGTTCTAGTTGAAATATTTCAGTAGAATGATACAGTTAAAGAAATTTTAATGTAAAATATTCCTTTTATTAAAATAAACAAAATTATACATATGGTTTAATTAGCAAACAATGTAATATTTAGTAAAGAGACATTCATCAAGTAATTTCATCACTTTGAAAATTTTATTTCTAATACTGTTAATATAAACTTTGATTTGTCTAAATTTAAAATTTAGGCATTTTTCTCTATGTATATACATACATATTTCAAAGATACAGCTCATACTAAGGTGTTGATTTCAATAATGTTATATTTTTATGAAATTATAACTGAAATAACCTGTGAAAACTCAGAAATGTTTCAAAAGGTCTCATTTTGTAATTTCAATGGTAGCTATTACAGAGGCATATGAAAGGCATTTTCATGAAGAGATAATAATAATAATAATAATAATAATAAACTTCCAAAATAAATTACCCATTAACAATGCCTATTCTTATAACTTTAATAATGATACTCAACAGAATACACAAATATGCTATCATAGAAATAATTGTTAGTTAGCATTAATGTAACAAGAAAAAACTTAGTCATTTTTATCCCAGGTATTTAAAATCACATTAGAAAACTACTGGTATATAACACACAAAATAACAAAATCATAAGTGAAAAATAATTTGATATTTGGACATCTTAATTTAATTCACTTTATTTAGTAAGAAATGACTGAAATATTGTCTTATTTTGAGAGTCAGATATAGGTATTTCCCAAATAATTATCAATTCCCTTAAAGTTTTTTTTTTTAAGTGAAAATATTTTACTGTTTTAATTATAAATAAAGTGTGAAAAGCTTTCAATTTGATATATTTTCTTTAGTGTGATTTGAGGAATTGTTTTATACAAGAAACATATGAGTCATTCTGAAGCTATTCATATACCTAAAATTTTATTTACTAACAGTATTTTACTATTCCTTTTAAAGCTTGATATAGTATATAGAAAATGATATTTTGTATTAGTTATGCACATATTTCATTGTGTTAGTCAAAAATTTACCATACAATTAATACTGCAATGTTTTTCTTCAATTTTAAGGCCTGTCTTATCTTTTAAAAGATGGATGGTCACTATTTCAACCAAGATGAGTAAGTTTCTAAGTATAGACTAGGTTGAAATATACATTCAGCAAACCTTCCATTGTCCAGGGTACAGCTGTCATATAAAACAGATCAAAGCTGTCATCATCACTTATTACCAATGTTTTCATAGCTACTTTTAATACCACTCTGTAATTTCCCTTTATTCCTGATTCTGTCAAATTGACAATGTCAAACAAATTACTCAAAAAGGTTTTAAACCAAGAATCCTGTTTTATCTACACATATGTAAGAAATATCCAATTATATAAAGGTTTAATAAAATCAATCTTTCCAGTAGTATAATCTACCTTTGAAGAAAAAGCCTTGCATTGTCTTTTTAAAAGGTTTATAGACATTCAACCAAATATTTCTGCAACACGAAACACAGAAAGGCATTAAATCTCCATCTCAACAATACTAAAAAAATGTACCCAAATGAAATATGACAAAGGAATAATACTAAAGGTGTATCAAGGGACACACCTTAGACTAATTAGAAAATATATATATATATATAGTGGCTACACAATAAAGAATTACTATAAGCTTAATCAAATCCATGATGATATTAATAAACTATCATGGCATCTTGATATACAGAACAATTTCTTATTGATGATTAAAACATTGTGAAAAGAAGCCAAATGTTTCCCTATGATACCTCTTCTGGTACAAAAAAGTTTAAGGGATAAAAAAGGATAATTGCTGAATATCTACAATAATTTCCAGACAAATGTGTCCTGCAAACATTTAACTGAGAAAAAATGTCAATTTTGAAGAAAGTTTAATAATTTTTAAAAAGTTTTATATATTGTCTAGGAAAACTATTTTGACTTTATATGAGAAAATCGGTGACTATAGGCATGAAGAATTAATATATTAAAAAATACCTGAATGTGTAGGTAATCACAGGGTACATTCTTGGTCCACTCCAATTTTGAATATTTAGAATGTCATTTAGTACTGCTACAATTTTGGAATGAACCAAATATTTTAACTTAACATTACTGCTATACAAATTGGTAATTAAGTGTAGAATATGCATATGAAAACCTTAAAATTTTTACAAGCCATTAATTTTAATTTAGTACTGTATCCATATGTAATTAATATTTCGTTTTCATAATTTATTTACTAATTTTAATATCTCCTAATATCTCAATAACACAGCTAAATGACACCAGTTCTTAAAATACACAATACCTCTGCTTTAACAATGTCTAAACTACCAAATCCAGCCCATGCAGAACAAACATGTACATACAAAATTATTATAAGTTGGAAAAAAAATAAAACTTCAAATTGTGTCCTAAAAGATGTACAAAAGACTTAGACACTCCTCACTATGATAGTTTGCAAAATAATTTTCTTTATATCTGTGGAAGGGAAAGAAAGATCAAGTAAATGAGATGAATTCAAAGAAATAAAACAAAGTTTGGTATTTTATGATAAACAAGCATTCAAAGCAACAAATAAAATGCCAGTCAATGTGTTTGGCTTCAGTCAAAAATTGAAAGATAATGGAATGTTATAAATTTCTGCTGACCCCAGCAGAGCATTACTCAAAAGTGGAGAGGGGAAATAGAGAAAAGGAGGAAACTTACATGAAGGAGAGAAGAGATCACTATCAGAAGTTAGCGCACTAAATTGAAGTGAATCTCCTAAAGGAGGAGGAGGATGTGGTTGTGGCTTTTCCATTTGTTGTGGCTGTTGCTGACCTTGCTGTTTCCTACGTCTCAAACGAAAGGATCGCTTGTGTTTATATTTCAGACGTTGAGAGGGTTTATATCGAGAATCATCCTCTTCAGATAAATCGCTGCCCTCAGATGAATTGTTGCCACTTCCACGAACTGAAATCATAGCAAATTCTCATCGCTAAATCGTCTACTATTATTACTACCAATCATATCTGGGGACTGATTAAAAAAATTTGCAGCAATAGGTGGTTACAGACGATAGGTGTATGGTAAACAGACTGCAAAATCAAAAGCTACGGAATAGCAAAAGTAAGAATTAAGCTAAGAAGGAGTCTTTGTCAATATAAAAGTAAGGTTATATGAGATGTGCTTCACAAGTCAAAAATCCTAATTTCCAAACATGAAAGGTGGGACACATATCTATGAAATGTTCTAATGTGCCATATAAAAGAATACCTTTACAAAAGATGCCACTAAACAACTCAGACTGGAGAAGCCTATTAGCAATGAACAAATTAACACATTACTGGCAAATTAAAACAGAACTTGAGGAATGATGCATTTTAAGGTAGCATTTTAACTAATACTACATTAGAGCAAAGGACAGCCACTTAAACAAATATCTGATCACTTTCTTATCATGCATGTGATTGACAGTCTATGGGGAGAAGGATATACAGCAACACGTATAGTTAATATAGAATAAGCCACATTCAGCACTAACACAGCACCATAGTCAATGTCTACATAAAATTACAAAATAGCTATTGGAAAGAGTACAATATCTGCAATAAAAGAGATACATTTTTTGAACAACAAAATGTATACTTTAATTAAAGCAATGAGGTATTTCTCAGTCACAAATGTAATATGAAAACTTTAAGCATATTAAGAGAATAAGAATATAGTGTTGTAAGTAAGAATGAGAATTCAACATATGAATTCATTAAAATACACACAAGTTATAAAAAGCAGTTCATGTTGTAACCTAAGTTTTATAAAACAGAATTTTATAAATACTGAATGAGAAATCATTTTACATGCAGGTGAAGACAAATTCTAATTTAAATTTATACCAAATTATATTAAAATATAGAACAGAAAAATTAAGATTAGAAATCAGGGAAGGGAAAATGAAACAGAAAAAAAAGCAATGCATTTCAACCATATGTTAGTAAAACCAAAAAATAAGCACAGAATTGCTAAAGGGAAAGTACTGCTAAGTGTTATTTTAAACACGTCTACTGCATGCATAGTGTAAAACTGTGAATATAAACCATGCAGTACCAGTGTGAAAAAATGCCTTGGGTAGTGATTATACCTTTATCAAGTGGATCAAGAGATTGAGCAGTCACAATCCTCTGACCCCCAGGAAATGGTGGGAGTGGAGGCGGTGGTCCCTCAAATGAAGGGATCCGAGGAGGAGCTACAGGTATGCCACGCTTTTTGCGAGTTTTCTTGTGAGGGGTAGGTTTACGATTTGCCTTAGTATAAACCTCCCTTTGTCTGCGCTCCAATGAACTCCATTCACTTTCAGAATCAGAGCCTAACAGTGAGGAATATAAGCACAGCGATTTAGCAAAGCAAGAAAGTTTAAATCACACATATCTTTAATTCTTCATCTAGAGAAAAGAAGGTATAATATTTTCCTAAATATATAAAACCAAAACCATTAATTTAAAGAAATATAAACAGAAAAGAGAATGAAAAAGATAAAAAAAATTCTATACTTACATTATATATTTAATGATAGAAACCATTGCAAAAAGCCAAAACTGAACATGAAATGATTAATTATTTAGTTATAATTTAAGTTATTAAAACTTAACTATAACTTGGAAGATAAGTCTTAAGCTAATAGAACTTTTAGCCAAAACAAAAAGCTTCTTGAAATCAAAGCAAATGCAGAAGCGAAAAGAAACTTAAATGTACAATTTGTTATATAAGAAAATAAAATTCATTCAATTTTGTCATAGTTACCTCTATCATATGTGTCTCTGTTCCCATGTCTTCTATTTAATGACTTAATTCTATGAGGTTTACTATCAGGCAAAGCATTATGAACTACAGCATATTCATACTCATTTCTATCAGTAGAAAACAGATGAACAGCATCCTAGATGTTTAAAAGAAATTATAGTTAGGTTCTAGAAATGGTAAGATCCATTCTGCACAATTTATTATCTTTCATTTTACCTTAACTTGGGCATATTCATTGCCCAGGTCCATACTTTCAGGTGTAGCTAAAGGAGCATGCATTAAACCAACCTTAGGAAGGGTAGCTCCTGACTTATGGGACGTTAAGTTTATTCTTCCTATAGCATCAGTCAAGTGTCCATATTGCTTGAGATCAATTTTCTTTGGCTAAAAAGAAATAAAATAAACTAAGAATCTGAGAAGGAAACATATTTAATTAGAAAGTCTAAGAACATAAAATTTTAATACTAAATATAAGTAATTAGGATAAAATAAAGTGCTTTCCTGCTCAAATTTGGGCTGCTAAAGTTAAACAGCAAGATTTTAAAGAAAAATGTATAGTTGTCTAATAACCAAAAATGAACTAACAATATTTTTTAAAAAAATCTTTATGGTAGCCAATAAAACTCAAAATATCAGCTAAGAGTAGTAACAGTTAACTTGAATTATGTATAAATGGCAAAGCTTTAAACTTTACATGAAAAGAAGGGAACATGTAATGCTCCGATAATTTGATGAAAAGAGCCACAGTGGCTCTGAATAAAAAAAAAAAAACTGATAAAAAAAGACAATATTTTGGCAAAAACTGCAAGTAAAACAAGGCAAAGGGTGAACTACACATGCTATCATTGACATTCTGCCAAAAATTGGTAGAAGTCATTGCTAAATGAAATCTTAATATCACAAAATAAAAAAATAAAAAAAAAATTTGGGACAAGCAATTAATGAATCCAGTGAATTGTAATTTTAAGTAAGAGATAAAAATTTTAAAACCAACTAAAATATATCAGAGCACTAAGTTTATATTTCAAACTAAGGTCCTTACTCAAAGATAGAGTACACTATAAAACTGGCTGTTTTAGGTGTGAAACTGCTTTATGAATTATCAGTAAGAGCTGATTTATACCTTAGTTTTACATTATCGAAAAAACAACAATAAAATTGGAAAGGAGATTTTATTAAAATGAATCAATTCTAACCTTTGCCAATTGAGAATAAACTCATTATAGGAACTTTAACATTACAAATTATAACTAGTAAATTAGTAAAATTCAGAAACATAAACCAAAGCCATAAAATATTTTCAACACAACAGTTATTTCTTTAAGTTTAACCAAGTAATTCTGACATTAGTCCAAAGGTAAAACACCAGGTTTAAAGAAGTACAAGCAATGTTATTAAATTTATACGAATGCCTATATCTACACCTAAAATTTTACACTTTAATATTTACTGTTTCAATGAAATTGGAAAATAAAAAATTACTTCAATTGGAAAGAGACTTTTAAAATCTTGCATATATTTTACTTAATTTCACGAACATTTTCATAACTTAAAAATAATCAGATAACATTAAAATAGTCTAAATGCAAAATAAGATCACATAAAATTATTCCAATCTCATAGCTTAAAAACTGTTAACTTGGAAATTTATCAAAACTCACCTTTGGTTTTCCAGGTTTAGGTTTAGTTGGAGGAGGCAACTTCTGCCGATCTGACTGGTAAGTATGATACATTTCATTCTCTGGCCAATCACGTCCATAAAGTCTGTTTTCAACCCAGCCTAGATTAGTGAGGACAACAATATTAAAAGTATGTTATTATTTATATCCATTATGATAAATAAATACAATTTTGTACAATTGAATGTGGAAGTAATAGTAAGCATTGAACATTGGACAACATAAGAACTGTCAAATGGAAAGCTTGTGTTTGACTACTAGATTACTCTAGTATTACTGAAATGAGAAAATTTTATTTATAACTCTCTTTAAAAGTTAACATTCTTTAATCAAACAATATAAAAATTCCACAGAAATTTTGAAGATGAAACATTAAGATATGGAAAATAATGCATAATCTTAGGATATATCTGCTAGCTGTCTCGTTAAAAAATACCCTAGTATTAAAAGGTTCAAAATCTTGATTTTAAAATCTTTTTCTTCAAGATTAACTTTTATTTTAAAAAAAGAAAGGGAAATCACAGCACACACAAAATAATATACTGAAAAACTCAAATTTAATGATCTATTATACAGGAAATGTCATTAAATATTTTGAACTATTAAATGTTATAAAAAATCTGATAACAGAATAAACAAGTTATATTAAATTTACATCTATAACAAAACATGTGAAACAGAAAAAATTTCATCACTTCACTATGAAACAAATGACAAGTTTTCTATTAAAAGAACTTCTACCTCACAGACATCTGATACTAATAAAGTATCGAATTACAAAGAAAAGTTATACTACAATATAAGCAAACAATGTCTAATATAAAACTTTATTAAAGTTTGAAATACGGAATCTTACTAGTATATATATATATATATATATATATATATATTTTTTTTTGGGGGGGGGAGGGTTCATAGTATCAACATTGGTCCTCTCAAACTAAATAGAAGTAGATAAGAATATATTAATTATGGGCAAAATTAAGCTTTTCTCTTTATGAACTTGGTACTTATCTCCCATTTACAATAACCTACCAGCAAGCATAAATTCTGATAATTATTGGGGAGAATTAATTGGGAACAGTATAAAAATAAAAACTACCACTCCACTCAGTATTTTCTAAATGGAATAATTTTACTGAAAGTATGGTAACAATTTGATATCAGGTAATGACTGGAAAAGCTCTTTTAAAAAGACTTAATGAGTACATCAATGTTCTAAGTTAGTGTTATTTACTTAACTTCACATTAACAAAATTTTTCGAACACGTAATACATTTAATACCATTGTGTTTTCTTCTCCCTCCCTTACCTAATCATTTTTGTTATTTTTATGAGTTTTACAATTTCTTAATCTACTTCTAAGAAATTAATAACATTAAAGTTATGAAGGAAATGAATAAGCTGCAATGACAAACATATGCCTCCTCTAAACTTAAGAATGTTTGAGATAGCTTTTTTTACTTAATGAAAACAAATATCCTGTGGCAATGGCAGATGTAAATCCAATAGACCATGTGCAAGACGTTCAAAAGACTATTATACATGCTTTCTTGGTACCTGTTACCCATACAATCGACTACTGGCCATTCATAAAATGCCATTTAAAAAATTTTTTGAAAAGGAAGAAATTGTGCTTTCTTTGGGAGTTCAAGTTAAAATGAACAGTTAGTTTAAAATTAAACTTCATGAGTGGACATGACCTGTCACAAGGCTGGATAACTTTTTTAGAGAAACAGTCAGGGCTCCTGCTATAGGTACATCTTGTTCCAACATAATTGTAAATAATCCCTAATATTTATTTTTAAATACTTCAATAAATCAGAAAAAAACAAAAAAGGTTGTGTTTGTCGATTTTTTACTGCGCTGACTACAGCAGCTATACTACTATTAATTTATTGATACAGAAAAAGCATATTAATACTGGTCATTAGTGAAAAATTGTAACATTATTTCAAACTTGCTATTTTAACAGACAAATAATGTACCACTGATAGATCTTATGTATGAGAGGATAATTTATAACAAATTTAATGAAAGTAAAATTTATAATTTTAAACTGTATTATTCTCCAAATTAGTTAATAACGAAATGTTTTTAGATAACCTATTAGTGACAATAACAAAGACAACAACCTACTAGCAAAAAAGATTTTAAATTCTTGTAAGAAGATGCTTAAAAGAATGCTGAAATTAGATAAATTATCAATTTAATCATTTTATAACATCAAATAACTACTTGAAACGTTGAAGATCCAACAAAATAGAATTTTTTTTCTTTATGGATAGTATTTTAAGCAGTTAAACTAAAAATTTATCATCTATTCTTATGTAGCTAACAGTAATGCAAATAAATCTTAAAACTAAAAATTTGTGCAAAACCCCTAGCATTTTAATTCTCAAATAGTTGGAAAATCAAAATGATATCCATAAGAAATAACTATATCAAAGTGAATAAATAGTATAGCATTGAGTACCAAAATAGAATATAATTTGGATCCAAGAGATAAAAGGTTTCTTTTAATCTTATGGACTCAAAACAGCAAATACAGAGAAGCGAAAAAGAAGCAAATGCTTCCAGCAATTTTTTAAAACATATTTAGTTACTGAGATCTCTCAAGACATTAAATTGTAATATACAAGGCGCTCAAAAGTGTCCCAATATCTGTTTTATAGATGGAACAAATGAACTCATGAAAGGTTAGTAGTTCATATGTAACATTCCAATGATGACGGATATGAATACATTGAGCATAGACCAGGTGGAAAAGAATTTACAACTGAAGTTTAATTTAAATTATGCCAATGTAATATTGGCATTTATATACTCTTTTGAAATTTAAAGAGTTAAGTAATCAAAAAAGTTATGCTTCTCAAAGAGTCAAAGAATCCCCCCAGACCCTAAAACATCCATTGGTAAGTTTGTACAATGAGAAATGATATAAACAAACAACAGTTTATTGAGACCATTTTTCCAAAATATAAACCAAAATCATGTCTTTCAAATGGATATTAAAACAAATTTTGAACAAAATTAATATTTGATTAAAAAAAGCCACATTAGAATTAACGACTGATACTAGAATTTTATAAATATGTAATAAATGTTATTTACTATTTACCTATATATGCTTATTGAATAATATATAACATCTTACCCAATATGAACTAGCAAAAAAATGTATTTCATCACATGTCATCAATGTCTTTTGACATTGTAAGATATATATATAAACAAAATTATGCAGTCAAGTTATTTGTAAAATGTCAACTTCCACTGTTTTAAAAATGTAATATTAACAGAATATTATGAATGCTACAGCTCCTTCCACTTTAAAACAAAAGGTGCATAGATATATAACTAAGAAAGATATTCAACAGAATTTCAGTGTTTTGCTTTAAAATAGTACTTTTATGTTAGGAGAAAATGTGCAAAATTATTAGAGATTTCAGAAAAGCACATATCTTACATTGTCACTCATATCAGGAGAGTATGATTTGCTGAATTACACAAATTCAGAATTTTTCTTAACACTAGAATTACAGAAGGGATCATTTTGACACCTAGCAAACTTTTATCTGTAACAGCTCTTTTTTTTCTGCAAATATCTTAATCTTTTTGACTTTTCCTAAATCATTGTGATTTACGAAATAGTACAGATTTGAAAAAAATCGTATCTTATTTTAGCCCTAGAAAATGATTATACCTAGAAATATGTCAGGTGTCATTTTGACACCTTTGAGAGAAAAGAAATATGAATACATTCCATTGTATTATCTGAACACTGTTACTTCTGTAAACTATTTTTATTTGCACCTGCTAAACAAAATACAAACAAAGGAAAACTATATGGTGAGTCTGCGTAATCACAACTACCAGTCACATGATTTGAAATATGTGCAATACTTTTCTTTGTGGAAAGAAAACAGAAAAGAGATTATTACGAGCTGAACGTTTGTAGATTTATCGTAGATATTTTGTTTATTATTCATAACAAATTTCAGTGGAATATTTTTTATTCTATTTACACGATTTTATTATAGTGACATACTAATGGCATGTAGAAAAGGATTTATGCATGAAGAAATCGTGAAACTGATACAAGAACTATCTGATGCTGATTCCAATTCTGAAATCAAAAATAATTCTGCAGATAAAGATGGAGATGACACATCTTGTGATTCTGAATTTATTATAGTGAGTAATTGGGCAATATCATCCTCTAGCTCATGTGAAAGTACAAATGAATTTGTTTCTATGAGTTCAAATTCTGCCGTACCTAAGAATGCCAGAATGGGAACTAGTATATGCTCAAAAGCGAATATGAAATTCAACATAATTCAGACTAACACTTGTAAAGAAATTGCTAGTGATGGAACTGTATGGAAAGTAGAAAACACTTCAATTACTTAAGGCCGACAATCCACTAAAATGTAAATTAGCAGATATCTTATCAAGGGGTCAAAATGACACCCACTGTAATTCTAGGTATATAAAGACCACCGTAATTCTAGTGTTAAATATTTACACATCATATCACTAATACAAGAAGAAAAAATAATTCAATTAAAACATTGTATATAAAATATAAATTGATCAACAATGTTGAAGCAAGTTTTTTTTGCCCTCGAAGTCAGAAAAATTCATATAAAATTCTAATTAAACTCTAATAAATGAAGCATCCAAATTAATCTGTGTATTATCATGGAGAATAAATAATACAATGAAATGAATTGGGGAAATTTTTGATCATGCAGTCTCTGTGTGTGTGTGTGTATATATATATAAATAGTAACTGAAATTTATACATGAGAAAATGCAATGCACTTTTAAAAGAAATTACGAAGTTAAAAATACCTGTTTCTCTGTTAAGAGATTCTTGAGATCCCCCTTCCTCTGCTGAGCATGTAAAATAATCAAACTATTAACAATTTACCCTATTAAAAAAAACTAAATCCTATATAAAAGAGTGCCTCAAATTTAAAGCAATATTAAAATATTATAATTAATGTGCATCGCTTAGCAAGACAAAGCAGAGCCAAAATTTAAGATATGAATGTTATTTCATCATTCAGTAAAACTATTTTTTGCATGTCAAATTTATCCACAAATCAAAGTAAATGTCACCAGACTTCTGCAGCACGAACATAATTAAAAATGTGAACATCAGATTTTTAAGTTAAAGAAAATATTAGAGGTACACAAATGATGTAAAGGACCATATTATCTAAACACCTAGAAAAAAACACTAAACTTGTTTTAGATGAGAACATTATAATATACAATTAATGTATGTACTTATATATACGAAAATGTGAAAATTATGATATGTAATGAAAAATGTCTTTCAAGAAAGGAAAAAAAAATGGATTTGTTTTAAATGAGTACATAAAAGACCAATTAAAATTTTATTAGGACATAAAATATTGCTTTATACTATACAGTTAATTCTATGATTTAATTTTTAAAAATTGATTGAAATTAGAGTAGCTTCTTTATCATTTTTAATGTGAATTTACCAGTGTTTTCTTTCTAACGAAAACAATCTTATTACTGAACACATCATTTCACTTGGCTAAATCAAGTGTGATTAAGAAAGATATCAAAGTTATTGGGTTATATAAAATTTTAAATGATTACTAATCCCATGTAGATAACAGTAAGAGTTATTAAATAAAACTTTAGAAAGCATTTAAGTTTTTCAAAAGGAACTGAAAATTTTTCACTAGCTAGTGTTGAAAATAAATTTATATTTGACTCTTAAATATGTTTTTTTTAAATTAAAATCTTTGAAATATAAATCATACTAAATTAGCATTACACAGAAGAAAATTATTTCAGGGTTTCTTTTTATGTTATCAATGTCCTGTTGACATAAATTAGCAAACTAAAATCTTACAAACTTGTATTTTAAATACTTCTGAAAAATTAATTATGTTTTTAAAGGGTTCTTCAAATATAAAAAATCATGCATTCATTAGAAAATCCTAGTATTTGTTTGAATTAATACTGTTTCTTTAGAATAGTATCAAGATGGTAATATGGATTCCACATATTGAGACGTATAACACACCTTAGATATAAATAACTGATTTGGGACTAAAGATATAAAAACTTCATTATTGTTGTTGGGACCATGTAGAACCAATTTTCTTTAACAGCTGTGCAATACAATATTTTGCATAAGATAAACACTATTGATACAATTTATACCAAGAAATGTTTAAAAGAAACAAAAAGCTACACTTTTGTGAATAGTTTTACTCTATTAGATCACTTATTAGACTTCAATCATCTAAAGACACATTAAAACAAAATTCTAATGTCTTTTCAATGCAAGTACTCATCTAAAATTTACATTATAACGCTATTTTAAGTAATTAAAAATCTTACAGTTCCATTACATTTAATGTCTGGCTAAGAGTGGTGTAACATCTTTTTGTAGTTTATTTTAATAAATGGGTTAAAAGCTTTACATGAAATGAGAAAGAATTCAATAAGGAACATGCTTGTATCTGAACACTGCAACAGGATAGACAATTTGCTTAAATAAATGTAAATGATCACAACAAACACTAAGGATTTATTAAGATTTTCAAAAGAAAAATGATTGTGAAATCACAAAAGATAAGCAAATGCTCAGATATTTGAGTAGATATGATCTTCAAGCATGCTTGTCAGAGAACTATAAACTGATTATAGTCTAAGTGTTATAGAGATACTGCATTTTCAAATTAAGAGTTTAAAATATGAAACCTTCATCACAATTATGAGCACATATTAAAGTCCACAAGAGTGCAATGATGGTCCAATTTATCCATATGCATGAGTCATTCATCGTAATAAGTGTTAAATACACTTAATACTGTAATATGATGTCATGTCCGAAAAGCAGAGAACATCTATCCCATTCAAGAGATTTGAACAAAAAATCCTATATCCTATACATCTGGCCTTCTTGTGAAAAGAAATGGGGATAACAAAGTGTTGCTCTTTACAACAAAAATAATTAAAAACATACAATTAAAACAAAATCACACAAGAAAGCAACATGCAAAAAATTCCAATAAAAAACACAGCTTTAAAACAATAAGTGACGATCATAATAAGAAAAATTGACAAAATGAATTTTTAATAAAATTTTCAACACAAAAAAAGTTGAATAAAAGAAAACCAATAATTAAGAAATATAAAGACATTAAGAAAAATTTTGTTTATAAGAAAAATATCTTGTATACATTTTAAAAATCTAATTTGCGCAAAAATATTTGATTCAGTTTGGTGATTTACTGATTCATACATATTACATAAGATATATTTTAATTTTTACAACAGTATTTTACAATATCTTAATATCTATGTCATATTTTGAACTTTAGACGATAAATGCTTGATGAATATTTATACTAGTTGTTAGTTAAAAGAATAATATAGACTCAAGTAAAAGAAAGGGTAAAAAGACCACAGCCACCAAGGACCCAAAACACAAAGATTGAAGGAGTTTTTAGATTTCAAATAATTAACATTTAAATTGCTGTAGGAGGAGTTTGAATTTTTCTTAAAAAGAATTTAAAGCATATTTGAGACTAATCACTGTATTAGTTATATCTTTATATGAAATGGAAACTCATATGAAGACCACAAGGAAGGGATAATTCTGCAAAAAAAGAATACTTTATGTATGTGAATAGTAATAATTTCAGCCAATGAAAAAGCTTCTGCAGTTTTTTTCTTATAGTTTTTTTAATAAATAAATGTAGTTTTAAGGTAAAAATGGTACTTAAACTTAATATCAGTAAATTATCTAAATGTAAAGAAAAATAAAAATAAAACTATACTTTTTAAAGATTAACCCAAACAAATATTTTCTCTACATATAAAATAGACAAAATGAAAAACAGGAAGATTTAATATACACAGTACAAGCCAAAACATTTTTACTTCATTCATTCAATAAAATTTGAGCTTCACATTTTATGAAAAGGATTGAACATCCCATTGTATAAGTGGATAAATCATTTTATAGGCCTAGTGGAAGATTTACTAGGGAACAAGAAATTCTTCCTATAACAAATCATTTTGTATAAATGAGTTTCCACTGTGTCTGTAATATCAGTAAATGTTTAAGTCTTAATTCCTGTAGATTTTTTATATTGTTAAAAATACTTTAAATAATTATATGAAAGATAGTCCTGTAACATAAATAATGACACCGAATACCTCTAAAATTGAGAGGTAGAAATATTTATACAATTCCTTAACTTTTTCAAATAAATACTTGTACTGGTTGAATGCTTTGCAGGAAAATCTTATATACATTGTTATAAATGAAACACCCTTACTGTTATCATACATAAATACCAGAACTAGCATTAAGATAAATTATTTTAATTCAACTGGTCACAAAGTATTTAAAACCTATTATCAACTGGTACCTTTATATATTAATAAAAATAGATGCAGTTAAACGATTTGACATGAACAATGTTTAATGTATTATGAGCATTTTATGTTACCTTTATACCCTTAAAGTTTAAACCTACACGTCATTTGAAAAACAAAGTCTAACATTATTTATACTTTAAATGCTATTACACTCACAAAGATTATATCTGTTTTATTTAGTGATATAGATAATTTCAAACTTGCTGACAGAAGTCCAGTGTATAGAAACAGTTTCCTTTCATTGATTTGCTCTTCAGGTAGTTATTAGTTCATGCATAACAGAAGCAGATAATTTTTCAAAATGCAATAAATGAGAAATAAACAAGAGCACAATTCATGCAAAGGAGTAAAATTAACATCAAGCTTAAGTAAATTGAGAAATTTCTCTATATGCTTTAGAAACGAGAATCAACATTTAATTACCAGCTTTCTCCCAAAATGCTTAAAATTAACAAGTAATCAAAAAATAAAAATTACCTTACAATTTAAAAGCCATTAAGTTATATTTTTGACATTTTTTTTTCAAGTAGTATTAGAATTAAGAGCAGAGTCTTTATTGTATTTAATATATGAAAAATAAAAAAATTGCCAGAGAGAAAATATGTAGCATAATGTATCCTGTAAATTTCAATACACACTACACATTAATTTGGGAAAAAAAATAAAGGGGCCTTTAATAATTTAGAAAATGTGAGCAAAAATTACACTGGTGATCTATAATGTAAAATCAATGCAGTGTATAGTTAAACAATCCAATGGATAAAGTATAGTGTTTCAAATGCTAAAGATTGATTTCAAAATAAATCAAGATTGAAACATTAATAAACAATTATGAAAAGAATGATATTAATGTATAAGAATGTTTAACAACATTCTTCAGGAGTAAAACATAGAAGAGTAACTGGTACTCTAAGACATTCTACACAATCATAACTTTATATACTATTGTTGTTTATCTTTAATTTCATTGCACTAATGCAATATAAAATACCTAAATAAGATTACTGAATATAAAGAATTATTAATTTCCAATATATTAATTTTAAACACAATGTATTTTTTAAAAACTTGTAAGTTTTTTTTTTAATATAAAAGAATAAAATGCCCCATATAATGTGAGCTTAGAAATATGCAATGAAATTTCTTATTTAAAATAAATAAATAAAAACAACTTTTATAAAGCTGGTTATTTAGTTAACTTGACGAAGTAAAAGAAAAAAAAAATTCAAATGCCTTAAGTTGACCTTTAGTTTTTATTTTTAAATGAAGAATATAAAAGAATAAATTTACTTTACACATCCTATTAAGAGTTCAATACAAAATTAGGCTATAAGATTATTTTTTTTTCATATTTAAATAATGTCTAACACAAGCTATATTACAATAAAGCAATAACTTTATTTTACAACTCGCATTGATAAAACGAATTTGCAAATATAAAACTGAATAAATGCAAGACTTAAAAAATATTAAGACAGCTGAACCTTTAAATATAAATGTCATCAAATTTACAAATAAGCCACTCAATACACAAACTGGAATGAAGCAGTCACTTCTTGGATATTTCTAAACATTCATACTAAATGTGTTCTTAACTTGCAAAATATTACTTACTATAAAGTAAACTTTTATTTACACACTTTTTCTTTACTATACATTATTATTAAAATGCGATTTTTATTATAAACTACATAAAGGTAAATTGCATCAGTAATTATCTAAGACAATTTATAAAACCTATATTGCATAAAAAAAAGAATAAATGAACTTTATAAACACTAGTAGAAAAATTGAGATTTTTCCTCCTACCGGATAGAAGTGTTAGTGAATGACACGCGCCCAAGCTGCAGTCAATAACGATAGCCATAAAATTTCTATTAACTCAAAAATTTAAGATCTTTTAATATTACTTTTATATAATAAAACTGATAAAATGTGCTATTGTTTATTTCAAACATTATCACTTAATAGGAAAGACTATAGTAATTTATGCTAATAAACAATATCACAGAATGCTAGTGCTCAATATTAGGTACTTTTTAAGGATAATTGAAAGTTCTTGTTTTGAGATTAGAGTTAAAAGGTGATAGAAGAATGAAAATTGAAGTTTAGATACACACAGTTAGGTTTAGAAAATTGCATTAAATACTCGTTTAAGTTATAGTAATAAATATCCCCATCACCAGAAGTGATACAAACTATCAACTCAATTTACCTACTTATAACTACATACTATAAGGACATATATGGTAAGTTATTGGGAAAACAAATACAAATTAAAATTGTCCACCTGTAAAGGGACAAAAAAATTTCAAATATTTTTAAATGCTCAATTTTAGAAGTTTTGAAATGGCATTTATTAAAAATAAATTCAGGACCACTGCCATAAAAGATCTAATAAAATTTATGTTATAAATACTAATACAATATAATTTAATGATATTATAGCTAACATAAGGGCTCAGAGTAAATGAATGCCATTATAATGGCCATATAACTTATTTTTCTTAAGATCAAAATGAAGATACTGTTAATATATATTACATATATACTTTTAGGGAAAAATGGTAATTGCAAATTCATAAAAATCTTAGAGCAGATGCCAAAACCATTAGTAGTCAATATGATTGAGTTCCATTATTGTTATAAATATTTTAAGAGTAACTTAGCTTATTACAGGTCTTCAGAATCATTCATTCCATTAGAAAAATAAAATAAAAAGCTTATATGATAAAAATCATAAAATTTAGAGACACAAGAATTTTTTTCTTTAACATTAAAGAATCATGCAAGCATATGCAATGGTTCCATGCAAAAAGGGCTAAAAATAAAAACACATAAAAACAAATAAACAAAAATTTCTGTAATTTCTGAACCTTCTATAACCAATGGGATTTATAAAAAAATTGTTAGAAATGATAAATTATACTAGCAACTCCATCTGATTGTTTAAAGAAAAAAATCAAATGGAGAGCAAAGGAGAGCAAAACCACACACACACTTTAGCTAAAACTAATACATAATGAAGATTACATTTTAAGCACCTAGCAAAAAAAAAAAAAAAAAAGAAAAAAAAACCCAGCAAAAAATGTGTATAGAAGGTCTATGTACTGAAAATATTTCATATAGAGTTAAACTGAGTCAAAGGATTAAAAGAAAAAAATATCTAATTCTATACACAATACTGAGAACCAACAATCAGGATGCAATATGGCTGCATGCAAAAGTTTAGTAACATACATACAACTTATTTAAGATTTTCCAAAATGTAAAAGTAAAGGAATGTAAAAGAGTGGGTAGAAGAGTACCCTCATCCAAGCTTGTACGAGAAGTATGGTGACCAGCAGTTAAAGATCCCTTCTTCATTCGTGAAGGGGGTAAGTCAGGTGGTGCAGGTTCTGGTGGCGGTGGATAGGCCCCATACCCTATATAGTAGCACAACACAAGTTGGAGGAAAGAATATACTTTTTTCCTACGTTACTACTTACAAATGAAAAAAGTGTTCTAAATACATTTTAGAGATCTTGGTTGAAAGCAGCAAGCTTATATTACAGAACTATAAAAAGCTAAGATAAAAAGAAAACAAAAATAATGCAGGACTGTTACCTTTCCTATAACAGTTTCAAGAACTGCCATAATAATTAAACAATGAAGGAATTTGAGCATAACTTGGATGTTATGTGGTATGGCTATCATAACTATTTGGATGTAATAAAATGAAAGTGACAAAAACACATGGATATACCTATCGCCTTAATACCAACAAAATGAAATACACAAAAAAGGTAAAAAATTAATTACATTGAAAATCACTTCAGCCATTATGGAATAAAAAAAAACTTTTTTTTAAGTATTTCAAGATTATGAAAAATTGCTGTAACAAAATAATCAAAATATGTCAACCAAATTTAGGAAATTACAAAATGTTGCTTATTAATATTCCATGAGGATTGAAAAATTTAGAATAAAAGAATAAGAAAATGAATAAAGCAAAAGTATTATCACATGTTCAATGCTTAAAAATGTGACCCAAAGTAGAAAAATAAAATGCTAAGTTAATTCATTTTATTTTTCCTGTACTTAATGTTACAGCAAGAATATCTGTAATGATATTGAATACTTGATAATAAATAATTGTGCTAGAACATATTTCACTAGTGAAGTTATGAAATAATCTGGTGATCTGAGTAGATTAAAGCATTTGCAGGAAAGTTAAGTTAAATAAGCTTGATGTGCATACAGCAGGGATGTGCAAAATAATTGACACCAAAAGTGATGCAAAATAAGATTTTAACATGAGATTTCTGAATGGAGACAAAAAGGAGAAAAGTAAAAAAAATAATAAAGTAAGCATTAACTATCTGAAAACCAAAACAAAATACACACACAAAGAAAAACATTCTCATGGAACTGGATTAAAACAGGAGGAAGAAAACCCAAATTAAACAATGTTTCAAAACCATGCTAATTTAAAACAGTGCAAGACAAAATGCATGCACTTAAGAGCCAAGCAGGGGAAAAATGAAATACTCAGACTAAAAACAAACATGAAAATAAATGCCAGTAATCACCACTAAGGCCTGAAGAAATTGTGTCATCATCATCTGTGATGCTGTCAGACGCATCTAAGTCATCTGGTATTCTTGACCCTTGGCCAGAGCTAGGATGGCTCAGACTTGGAGCTGATGGAGTTGAAGGCATTCCAATGCCACAGGATTTCAAACTGCTGGATTTTTTCAATTCATATGGAGGAAAAGGCAAAGCACGCTCAGGAGCTGGAGGTCTTCGTCGACCAGTGGCATAAAGAGATGAGGGCAATGGAAGAGGGTGAGGAGGGAGGCGTGGAGAATAATGCATCTGACTATGGTAAGAAGGAGGGGGTGATGCATTGCCTGTAAAACTATCGAGAGTAGGAGGAGGATATGCAAGATCGATTCCAGAATGAGGATCCCTGTCATGACGAGAGGGGGGCAAAGGTGGAGGAGGGCCATTGCTGTCACGGGATTTCATTGAAACAGAACGATCCAAAGATTCGGTGCTTGGAAAAGACTGTCGATACAGCTCTGCAAGAAAAATGTAAATAAAGCAAGATAGGCAAGGTTTAAGGTGTGATGTCCATTATAAGCATGCAACCATGCATTTACCACATATTAAAATATATCTACAAAAAGACTGCAATAAATTTGGTTAGCGTACATGTGCAACCACACACTTTCTATGAGAGAATAGAGCTATTTAATACTTTAAAACACTGGTCCACAACAAACTAAACAAAATATAAATAAGAAAACCAAAAATTCCTTCAAAAATTGTAGCTATGCATCTTAGTTTAGACCAACACCATGGTTCTGAACAGTTATCATGTTTGCCGTATTAAAATATGACTATAACAGGTACTATCGTCATTAAGAGACAAATATAAGAATATATTTTCTGTAAATATAAATATATATTTTCTATTAATTGACAGAGGAAAAACTTTCTCAAAAGTAAAATAGCCATATTTTAAACAATATAATCTTAGTCAGGGTTTCCTTAAAATTAAAATAAAAAGCTACTGAATGAGCAGCAAATTTAAAAAGAAAAAAAAACTCTACCTGCTTGAAGACTCCGCCTATTTTTAATTTGACTGGGTTTGACCAGATGTTCACCATTTTCTTGATTAAATACACTAGCATACAACTCACTATCATCACTTGGACTCAGCGGTGGCCCATCAATGAAGCCAGTAGGGGATATAGAACCATCATCAGGACCATGCCCACTCTCCACTGGTAGTTGTTCATACAGACCTTCTGAATCACCACTAGAAAATAAAACAATTTCTTAACTATCCCATTTTTATTTGAATGCCAGTCTTTTAAGTCAATATTACTTTATTTCAATTCCTAATTAAATATCAATTTAATTACATTAATAGACGAATCCTGAGCTACATGTACCAGTCTTTATTCTGGTATTTAGTAACATTTTATCTTTCAACTACAAAAAAATTTCTTTTAATTCCAAGAAAGATTTTATTTTTTATTTTTTTAGAAATCTAATTTTATTTTACAAATAACCTGAATAAGAAAATTCTAATAAACAAAATTCACAACATTTATTTCAACTGGCACTCATATTATATATATATATATATATATATATATATATATATATATATATATATATATATATATCTTAACAGTTATGGAATAAACATAGTTTTACCCTGCAACATAGGATAAGAAGTGAACCTAACATGTTTACTAAATATTAGAAAGGACAAAATGACAATACATGAAATTTTTTATGGTATATAAATTTCATTATATTTAATAACTTTTAAAATTCAAATGAAACACTTAAACAAATTGCTCATAACTACTGTATTGGAGAAATTTATCCTCTAAAACTTAATAACATATTCGAAAGATATAGTTTTAGGATCTTATAAAAAATGGTTGAAAGCAAGCTGAAATCTAATTATGACTCAATCATGCAAAATCTCATGAAATATATAGCTTACCCATCTTCTAACGATCCACTACGTATGTGATAGGACTCCTGCCTAGAAGGCACAGGAGGTGGAACAGGGGTACGGCTGCCAATGGAATAATCAGAATCTTCTAAACTGAAAGCCTTTTCTATTTGAGGTTTTCGCTCCCAAACCTCTTTGAAGAATGGAGTGTAAAATGCAGCTGAAATGGAATAACAAGATCAAAAATTACCATAAAATATTTATATTAACTCATACCAAGTATATTCATAAAATAATAAATAGAAATTCTAGCATTTCCATGCATACTCTTCCTTCTAAAATTTTATTAAAATAATAGCCAAGCCTTAATTATTTTAGCAGTCATATTAAATTTATATTATTGATGACTTATGAAATACATGCTGCTTAATATAGCCATTTGTAATTACCTAATATTCTGTTAGTTACAAGCTTGGATCTGAAATTTTACATTCTATAGATTAGTATATAAAACATTAGCAAAATATTAGTTTGCTTTAAATTTACTTTAGTAAATTGGCTGTTAAATTCAATAGTAAATGATTAAAATTAATTCCCTATTTTGGGAAAAGGTTAGAATGACTTAATTTTAATTTTTTTATGATCATAGAATAAATATAATCCAAATTTTAATTAATAAAAGGAAAAAGTTTAAGCTTTGAAATTAAGTTCTATTTTAAAGACATTTTCAGATTTTTCCTTCAAAAATACCTAACACATTATAAAACAATCATGAAAATGAGTTACTTTTCTGCTGACTTGTTGAACTGGATGTCATAAAGTGAGCTTGTAACTTATCTGCAACAGCATTGCCTTCTGTGATTAACTGATGCGATAAATCACTTGAAAAAAATGCATTTGCACTACCAGTTTCAGTAACTGCTAAAATCTGTATAGGAATGTTTGGAATATTCATCGAGAATGCACTATGAGAAAAATGAAAAATTTTACTTACATATAATAAATTCAACTTGTTTCAAATTTTACATATTAAATACACTTTTAACTTTTTATTTGAATTATTAAACTAATTTTCTTTTGAGATACTTTTTAGAAATTCTAAGTATTTATACATTATTACACATCAAGCTCTTTATATCATAATATTAATACTGGTTTAAATCTTCCTAGAATCTGGAATTAAGCAACATTTGATGGCACAATACATTTGAAATTGGCCAAGTTTTAAAACTGCATGAACTTTTATATTTAAACATTTACAGGAATACATTTAAATTTCTTTACTCCAGTTATTATACTAAAGAAACACTAATATTCAATAGAGATTAGAGTTCTATGCCAAAGTTTAATGAGAATAAATATGACTAAATTGTTATGTTCAAATTATTAAAGAAGAAACCTAAACATATACTGTCAATGTGTAACAGAGTAAATATTAAATAAAAGCTGCAATATTAAAGCTTAAAGAATGCTGGAGAGAATAAATATGCATACTATGATTAATTTAACTTAGAAACAAACTGGTAATATAATTCAAAATAGAAATATCAACCCAAAAATTTTACAACTGAAAAATGCATAGATTATGATACCAGTAAATTATGCACTCTGTTTTTCATTATTGCAAAGAAATTGTATATTCAGACACAGAAGTGAAAAACATGGTTAAAAAGGAAAGAAAACAAATATTAACAAAATATTTTGATTTACATGATGCAAAAAGAAGTACCTAATATAAAATATAGAATAAACTAAACATTACTAATTAATATAAACAAAGTACCCACATTTTCCATAAAAAAAAAATGTATAAATGGATTCAAATGGCAAGTTTCTTCAATATACTTAATTTCCATCTTATTTGTTGAATTGGAAACTTTCAGAAAAATGTTGCATCTTACAAAATAAACTCATAAAATATATGCAGACAATGATAATCATGATGCAATTGAAAAAATATTATATACTTAAAAAGTTTAAATTAGCTAAAATCAACTGAATTAACTTGACTAATTGCCTATTAAAAAGTGATGACAAATAAAAGAATTTTTTCCCAGTTGTTACTTACTGTTTTGATACAGAATAAATTAGTAATCTTCTGCTGATGAGAAATCGATATCAAGACAATTTCATGAATTTTTTTTTGTCCAATGAAAAAAAAAACAAAAAAAAAACCTCAAACTACTTCTATTATCATTTGTATGAGCAGACTTATCAATTTCATGCATTTTGTTACTAAATATAAAAATTCTGTTTATATAACTGCAGAAATTTAAAAAAAAAAATTGGAAAAAAATATCAGTAAATGACTAAAAGGGATCATATTCAATTACTATGTTATAGAAGATTTACTATATATAGATTAAAGTAGCATTATAAACAACAGGAAAATGGTAGAACTGAAATTTCCTTTGTTACATGTTGGCTGGCTAAAACAGGGATTTTAACATTATACTAATATTTTAAAAGACATTTCAAACAGCATAATTTTCAAACATCCACAAGTATAACTTTTCAACATTTACAGCTAAAATATAGCCTAAGATTGGAAAGGGAGGGGGATATGAACACCATGATGAATGAAAATAATGTTGTCAAAACATAAGTGAGGACACAAGCGAAAATACCATGTTCCATGGATTTACAATTCGCTTTCCTGTTCACCTTTAGGAAGAAAAAAAAAAAAAAACCAGTATAAAAAGGAGTGAATGGCTGAAAAATTGAGGAATGCCATGAACAAAGGAAAAAAGAAGCAAAATGTGCAGTTAGTGTATTTCATACATTCTAGTTTTATTAAAATAAATTATCAGATTTGTAATATGTCAGTGATATATTTATATTAATATTCTAATTTTTTCTATATATTATCAACAATGAGGGTTTTAATACTTACCTCAGCGTAGCTAAAGAAGCTTTTCGCTTTGTTGAATATACTAAGATAAAACCATGTACAAGTTCATCACGATAGGAATTGGCACCATGGTATGATGTTACTCTAACTTCAACACTTCTTTTTGATTCACCAAGATAAGTTTCTAATGTGATTGTATGAGGAATTGTAACAAAACAGCATTGATGACTTAGCAATGGCCCAAGAACATGATCTACAGTATATGGATCACCACATAACATACACATAATGATTCTGAAAATAAAATGGAAATTAATATTTAAAACAATATGAAATACGATGTGCTTTCCTTAATTTTGGGATATTTCAGTAAGCAAATTTGAGAAAAAATTATAATCACCTAATATCAGGATTAATAGCCTGTTCCGGTAAAGTATGATATATTTGCAACAATCCAGCTCTCCTTTGTATACTTTCAATTAATGACTGTAATGCTTGAACAAGTGTTGCAACATCAAATCTTTGGCCAGTTGAATCATCTGGACAACTTACATCCAGAAATGGGCACTGTAAACTAAAAGGTAAAGGAGATCATAAATTAAAATATATTAGGAAGATTAAATATTTTAATATAAAAATAGTTTTATAACTGATCGGGGTAATAATTTTTTAAAGGAAAATATTTAAGTTATTAGTACAGAATATAACTTGCTATTAATAATTTGAATGTTAAGTAGGAAGTGGGAGAACGGAAAATGAAATATCTATAAAAAGAAAATTTTCTCATCATAAAAGAATATTTTCTAATCTAAAATCATTAAACTACTCCCAAAAAGCTTAATAGATATTAATTTTAAAAACAACCTGCAATATAAATAATTCTAGGAAATGGTGGGATAGATTTATTTTTTGAAAATCAAAAACACTTTATTTGTGGTATAAAATTAAATTTTTATAGCTTTCATAATTAACTATGCATACCTCAATTCAGATGGAAATATTTTCTAATTTATGATTCTAATTTCACAATGACACAGTAATATCTATCTCTGCATGTTTAAACATGACAAAATTGGGACAAAATTACTGAGAAATTTAAAGAACAGTGACAACAGAACCATGAAGTTCTGTAGCTATTATATTTAGATGTTAATACCTCTTGGCTCTGTTTTGTCCTTCTTCCCTTAAAAAAATCAGATCCTTTTCATTGATGCTATTATCAGCGGCAAATAAAATAACTATTGGCAGTCCATGGAAAGGTAATCTATCCTCCTGTTCTAAGTTTGAAAGTAATGTCTTTTCCAAACTATCTCTAATATATTCCAATGTTTGGTGGTTTGAATATACACAAAAACAGCCTAAAAGTTTAAAAATAGAATATAAAGCCAATATATAGATAAAATATATAATTTTCAACTCTTATTATATAACTCATAATTTTAAGATCATTTTCCTAATATACAATTAAAATAGAAATATTGAAAGAAAATATATACAGTAATAAATATATATATATATAGAAAGAAAATACATAATTATTTTCCTTTTCCAATATGTAATACATATTTTATATTGCTAATCAAATTTACAACTGAACTCTCAATTCACTTCAACAAATGGCAAAAATATTTTAATATTAAAGAAAAATTTGCACTTACAGCATTTCTTTATTAACCAAAATTTGGCTTTTAGTGAGGCACAAAAGTACTTTTAAAAGATTACAGGTTATAAAAATTTATGACTGACGACTAAAAGGAAATAAAACAGCTATTTTCAAAACATGTTTGAACTAATAAGGTATGCATATCTGAACAATACTAGGGATTACTATTTAGAATGTCCATTTAGATACATACAGAAATACTGTATAAATGTTAAATTATACACATACACAAACATAAAAAAGTCTTTTAAAACACTAACCTGTTGTTGTAGCTATCCAAGAAAGCAAAATTAAAAGAAATAAATTACTTTTTAGCTCAAAGTTAATGAAGTAAATTCTGTACTTAGAAAATATATTTTTTCATATGACAAACACTCCAGATTCTGTGTTTTTAATTAATCAAGCCCCCAAAATAATAATAAATTTTTTTAACTTTATTTTTATGGATCTTATAACATTCTATAAAATTGCTTAAAACAGATGTTAGTGGACACTTCTAAATATTCCTCTTATTAAGTAACAATGTTATTAATAATATGAGAATATTCTGGAGAAGATGCAACTTGGAAGGAAAAACAATTAAAATTTCCAAATACATACATAGAATAGATTTACTTAATCTTTTGAAATGATACTACAGAAATGTCATTATTTAGAGAGCTAAACACTGCAGTAGTTAATTTCAATAGGTTTAGAATACTGGAATATATTATCAAAGGATACAAGGAAACTAGAAATAGATTAATTTATTTTATTGGAAATCCCTAATTTTAAAGGAATTGAAAATCTACAATCTAATTTAAATATAGTACATTATTGACAGATCATAAGTTTACTAGTGTTTCACACATACTTGTTAAAAAAAAAAAAAAAAAAAAAAAAAAAAAAATTATTGGGTGATTCAGTCAAGTGTGCTATACAAATTTTTCATAAAGTTAACTCAATATTGAAGTTAATAAAAATAGTAATTTTATTTATAAAAATTTTATAGTAACATTCTTTCATTATCTTATTTGGTGGGGGACTAGGAGTAAAAAAAATCTGCTTGGACAAAACAGCCACTGGAGTTTGAGAAAAAAAATATTGTGTTAAGAACCGAAAGCAGTTCCATATAAGTGTGTACCTACTGATCACTAATTTAGGATTAAAATTGAATCATAAATGATAAATAACTTAAAATCCTTTTGGATTTTTTCTACCAATGTCCTTGTGTGTAAACATTTTTGATTTCAGAATTTATGTGATAGAATAAAAATGGATATAAAAGTTCAAAAACCATAGTTATACAGAGATATTATTAAGGTTTGAAATTATGAAAGTACTTTAATCCCAGTTAAAATAAATGCTACTGAACACAAGCTTTTGGGTGAGACTTAAAATTAATAAAAATAAAAGCTCATAAAAAATACTATTAAGAAAAAATAGTCTAAAATAGATGTTTATTTTAAAACTCAATAGTAATTTTAAAATTATACTTAACTTGAAAAGAGGAATAAAGCAATATTTTCCCAACAAAATTTCATTATATCAAGCAAAAATTCTTATTAAAGTAGGCTAGTATCATTGATAAAAATTAAACATAATAAATAAGCTTAACAATACTTAAATATGAAAACAGTTTCCTCGAAGTGTTTATTAGAGAATTCTTTCCAGATGTATTTTAAACTGGAACTATTCTCCTTAAACTTCACGTAAAATAATAAAATGAGCATTTATTAGATTTACTACTTTTATACACTGTAACAGAGATAAATGTTAAATTTCACCACTAAATACTGACCATGAGGCAGAAAATCTGAGGTTCGGAAAGAGTTTTGAGGTAAGCCAACATCGCCTTCAATAATTCTAAAGTCTAATGTATACTGAATTTTATCAAATTCAAACATATCATCTGTACACTGTGCCTAAAAAAAAAGTCAATAAAAAAGTTAATTATTGTTTTTAATTAAAACTGTATTTCAGTGTATAAGCCAGTGTATATATTTATATAGAGCTAAAATTGAGTGGAAGAGGAAGGAATCATCTTGTATATGGTTCCTTAAAACATGTAGCAAAGATCTTTTTTTCAAATAGTAAAGAAAGTAATAAAAAAAATGTTAAAAATAGAGGAAATTTCAAAATTTTTAGCCAAGAAAAAACAAAAATTAAATAAAATATAATAATCTTTGTGCAATAATCTTGCTAGAATAGGAAAATAAATAATTTGCATTTATTTAGATTTATTTTGTAATTACTAGAATTGAAAATTATCACTGTTGGCACCGAATAAGTAAAAATATTATTGGTCACAAAGTCTAATGCTGCGATTCTAAAACTGGGAATATATTTGAATGTCATGGGGAATTTTTGTTTTTAATTTCAACTTAAATACATTTAAGTAATACATGTTTTGAATTTTGGATAAATATTTTAACAAAAAAGACTCTTGGCTTATGCACATGTGGGCTTATATTAGGAAATATTACAATATATATATATATATATATATATATATTTGCTATACAGAAACAGACAGGAATTAACACAGGCTTGCAACTGCTGAGGCACTTTCAAAAAGGTGAGAAAAGTGACAAATACAAAATAAGTGACTAAACATTGAAAGAAAAATTAGATTTTTTTCTCCTCTTGATTACAGATGCTATTATTAAGATTTTTCTATTTATTTTAACTCTAAATCAAGTGATTCATGCAAGACATGATTTTAGCATAGAATATAAAAAGGTTAAAAGTTTTGTTTAACACAACTCAACATTGCTTTTTATTAAAGAAAATCTATAAATTAGATTTTAATACATACATTAATTTTATAATCACAATTTTCTGCATATATTAATGATGTTTTGAAATATGTACAAAGCTGGATTAGAGTGTCTAAACAAAATTGGGAAGAAAATGTGTGCTTTGACGTAAATTACTTTAATGTATTAAATGTATATTTCAGTACAAATGTAGATTTCAGGAACTTCTTTACGCCTGTTTAAAATCACTAAATTCTTGAAACCATATGACTAATTACATTTTAATAAGAAAAATAAGATTAGAGCATCACATTTTTGGTCTTTAATTAAAATATTTTGTTATTAATTCAGATTTTCTTTTTTCAACAATAGACTTTTGCTATGATACACCATGAAAAAAGTGACTGTTTACTTAAAAAAGTGACTAAAAGTGATCAATTGTAAAAAAAGTGATGGAATTGCAAGCCTTTTAATAGTAAAAAAAAAGAAAGAAAATTAATAAAACTTAAGGGATTTGCTAGACAGTTATGTTATATGTTTATTTAATCACCTTAAAATAAATTTCATTAAATTTAAAAATGATAATAAAAAGTAAAAATTGGACAGATTTTCTGAACAGGAAATATAATTTTAATCCGTAGTTCTTAATTTGATGCTAAATGAATGCTTTTTAGAACATTAAGGCTATTATTATACACCTAAAGAAAGCACCTATTTTACATAGCTACACATAAAAGAACAAGTAAAGTTTACACAATTATAAATCATTAGCAAATATTGATACTTAAGTATATACCTTTATTATGCCTGCTAGTTCATCAGCTAAACCTCCAGAACCTAGGAGCACTAAATTAAGTTGATTATTTTCAGTATCTAAAAGCCAATGACTATTTCTTTGCCATGATGATGGTCTATTAAAAAGAACAAAATAATTCAAAGCATTAACAAGTCATTATGTTATGAACAAAAATAAACAAATTATACTATTGAAAAACTAACCTATGAGCTTTTTGAGCAATAGCTTTTTCAACTAATGTGTCCATGCACTTTAGAGATGCAGGACAATGTTCTCGTATTGGGCCATGGACAAATCCTAGATGACGCAACAGCATAAGCATGCGGTCTTGATCAAGACGATCTAATGTTTTATACCTAAAATTAAAATTCATTATTTTTTAAATTGTTTTAAATTACAAGAAAAAATTCTTATAAAGCTATAAATGTTTATTTAACCAGCAATAGAAAAATACATGAAAATAATTAAAACTGGTTAGATGATGCATAATACTCAGTATTATAATTACTAAAAAAAGTACAAAACATAACAAATTTAAGAAATTAATGTAACAAACAAATAAGTCTAAAAAATTAGCATAATATATTTTACATTTAAAAAATTTGTGTGTCCCATTAAAATTATACACAGTAAATCAAAGGAGCAAGATGAAAATTTACAAAATTTCATATTCTATTAGGATGAGATGTTTAGTGTATAACACAGAAAAGAAATTTTTTTTTCTTATGCTTTAGATGCCAAAATTAGCTTAATTACTAAAAATAATCCCTTAAATGAAAATATATTTTTCATATATATATATATATATATATATATATATATAGAGAGAGAGAGAGAGAGAGAGAGAGAGGATCTTATTTTTCTAATGTGTTCGTAAATATACTTTGAAAATATACAAAATTATATGAAGAAATGTCAAACCCCAACACACCTTAAATCTTCTTGAAGCTTTTCAGTTATTTTATTGATATCTTCTTGTGTAATGACATTGCTAGGTCCACTACTAGTGAAGTGATAAAAGATTTCTGCATTTTCAAGTAAAAGTTCCTGAAAATTCTGTTTGGCTTTTTCTGTTATTTCTTTTTGATGCTCATCATAAATTTCCAATAAATCTGGCTCAGATAAGGATTCATAACATTCACGTCCCATGAACAAAACCTGCACTTCAGATAAAGGCTTTCCTGGAGTAACATAACCAGTTTCTTCTAAAAGTTCTTTGAATTGTTGACGCATCCTAGAATTACAAGACATATTAGTGAGGAAACACAAAATTTGATCTTTAATTATTAAAAGCTTTATATGAAATTAAGTGTTTTCACTAAATAATTTCTAGATCTTGTAATTTTAAACCACATACAAAAAAACTACCTTTCATTCAACTTTAAATACAAAGCAGTATAGTAACTTATAATAGTTAACCAATGTCCAAGTGTCACCAGCATAAAAAATGTACTATTCTGATGCACCCACACATCTATGGTAGTGAACATGTTACTGAATATTAGATTGAGTATCCAGAGCTCAAGAACTAAGTGTCCAACCAAAGCCAAAGAATAAAAGAGCTGCATGTCTTGTCTTCCTGGTCAGTCCTTTTCCAGCCCAAGACCTATAGGTAACTATCAGATTACCTAGTTAAATTTTTATATACTTTCCATACATTCCCTGGTCTATTTCATTTTAAATTTTGAAAAACCATTACTCATAACTCCACTAGATATTTGAATATATATTTAATAACTGAATATCTTGGTTTTTAGCCAGATATCCAGGTAAGGTGAAGGATATTTAATTGGATATCAAATATTCTTTTTGTCCCTACTAAAACGTAAAATTTACAAGGATTACACAGTTAAAGATTTATTTTCATTACCATTTACTTAGAAAAAGAAAGGAATAAACTTAAAACAAATTTGTGTCAAATGCAGTTTGAGAACAGGGGTTAATAAAATCTTTAAAATATATACTACAATATAAAGAGGATATTTCATGTTTGTTCAACATAACCCAAACAACTACTGAAACAATAACTAAATTTTGATATGTTTTTTTGGTATAACCCTTCAGTGCTAACCTGCATAGAAAATCATTGTTTTATCCTACTTTAAAAAATAAATAATAAAATTTGATATTTCACAAGCAACAATACAAATCATTCTTATCCTATTTATTTAACTGTCAGCATGAAAATTAGCTCAGCATAAAATGCAGACCTTTCAAACAGGCTGCCTATTTAAAGGATATAATGAACTAAAATATGTTATTTGATTTATAAAAATAAGTTTTTATTTTTTAAATTGTTTTTTTGCTGCTACCTGTATAGCCTAATAACTAATAGATTTTGGAACAAAAATTGCCTTATTTGGGAGAATGTTAATAACCCAGACTGAAGACTGGACACAAAACAACTTGTATACATAAATATGCATTTTTTATCATCCATACAATTTTAGACAGAATAATATATTAACTTACTCATGTGTAAAATGAAAAGTGATAGGTGAACAACATATGACAAAGGTAGAAAAAATAAACAATTGTCATAACTTAAAAACAATAAATCAGTCTCATAAAATCAAATTTTATATTAAAAGAAACCAGCATTTTGCAGACCTTATAGCAACATTAACCTAGGGACTAATTTTCTTAATTTGGTATTTTTTACACAAAATATCTTTCTGAAACATGGCTTGTATTTAAAAACTGTTACATGGTATATTACATACTCTTTTCTTCTTTCTTCGGCTTCTAAGGCAGCTTTGTGTTCTTCAAAGCAAGCTTCAGCTTCTGAAGAATCTAATATGTCTAGAGGAATTCGCGTTTCATTGCTATCCACTAAGTCACTTTCTTGCCAGGGCTGTTCATCAGGACTTTCTAAGAAATACTGATTGAAGTCTGGATGCTGTTGAAGTTTTATTCGAACATTTTGCCATTCCCTAAAATAAATAATTAAATAATCACATAAAAAGTCTTTTCAAAATTGAAATACAAAAATCAATTTTAAAATAAAATTGAAACTTCCTACCATCGTCTAATAAAACATATAACCAAAAAAAAAAAAAAAAATCTTAAACTTAAGATATTTTAAATTTTTACTGAAGTATATTTTCTATTAAAAAAATTGAGACAAATGAAAATAATTGCTATTGTCAAAAGTCTAAACTTTGGCTAAATGTATGAATGAATTTAACTTTAAGGTAGATCTTGGGGAGCCCTCATGAGTTGGATACTGCAACCAGGTCTATGTGGTGTTGAGAAATTAAAATGCCATTTTTTAAGTTGTCTTCAATTTTTTTTTTTTTTTTTTTGTCTACTTTATACCAGAGCTTAGTCTAACATACTAAGCAGTTCAAAAGCCAGCACATTTACAAAATAACAATCATCAGCACCAGCAAGATCATAGCAAATTTATAGGTTTTTTACCAGCTACATCAGCTAGACAAAGGAGCACAATAGTAATTGTTAATTAATCACAAATAAGATATTCCTATAAATATTGGTCACTTCTGAAAAGAAATTCTACAACCAGAAGCTTTTGTAAATTATGGAACCCATGATGAGCTTACATAACCTATCTTTAACACATTTTCTACTGATATTTAATGAATACATTAGTGCTGGGCTAAATAAATCTTTCATCAAGAGTATCAATTCAATAAATTTGTTTCTGCCTTGGTCAATTCCTAAGTCAAGATTAATTTCTATTAAGAGGTTTAGGATCCTTTTAAAAGTAACATTACATTAAATTTCAACAAAGCTAGACAAATTCAAGAATGCCAAACAAGGAGAGTGCTGCTCCTTGGAACTGAGTCTTCAGGTTTAAATTCCACTGCTGCAGATAGCCAAGCCACAATACTCTAAAGAAGAACAGCAAGATATAAGTTACAGATTTTATAGTGATAAGGATCACAGAAGAAAATATAATAGCCTGGGATATACGAAGATAAAATTTGGCTTAACTTTTAAATTTCCCGTAAAGCTAAAGAAACAGCTGTTAATTTACTAAGAGAATTTAAAGTGTTTTATAAATATAATGTATTTCAACAATTTTAGTGACATCTACAGTAGACTAATCTATGTAAATATTTAGAATGTTTTACTTAATCACAATGGCCCTATTAGTATAAGTGTTTTCAAATAGAAAGAAAAATCCAAATTGTGCTGCTGACAGTAATTTTTACATAAATGTGAAAATAGTATTTACCCTATTGTAAGTTCATAACACTATCAGTAATATGATAGGAGTTTATCAAATATTTCTTCATTTGACAAAGATTGACAAATGAAAAATATAAACAAATAATGGGATTTTAAGGACCAATAATTATAAACAACTAAAAGACCAGGATATGCTTTTCTAATAGTTTAAATGATCCTACATTATACATTTCAAGACAGTAGATTATTAGTTGCCAAACAGTATAATAATGATTTTCAACAAATGAATGGGAAATTATGAAGCTATTAATAACTAATGTATTGGAAAGTTTCAACGACTTTGTTTTAATTCTACTAAATCAGAGGTGACATTCTACTGTATATATAGGATCTACTTTTCATCTTAGAAAAGAAGTCTTTACTTATGATTACTATAATATATATATATATATATATATATATATATATATATATATATATATATATATATATATATATATATATATACACACACCTAGATAAATAATTTATTACAAAAAAAAGTTGCATTTAAACAGAATTTATTATTTTTTGCACTATGCTATGTCTTTCATCTAGAACTACATTTGTTTTCATATGCTTATATTAAAAAGTAACATTGTTTATGGGGACACAAAAACCACATCTAGGCACATGAAACCAACATTAAATACTATTATTAGTAATGATTGATTGAAAGGAGCCACAGAATACAATATAGATTCCGATTTCATTTTAGTACCTTCACATTAATGAAAATGTTATGTATACATAGCTCCAACCAAAGATTTAAAATTTGGTGTATATACAGAGAAAAAAAAAACAAATCTTCAGTATGGGATAAAACACAACAAAACTATGCTTAGCTTCCATTATCTGCTGTTGGCTGAAACTGGTAACCATTTGCTCTGCAATTGACAGGTCAAAAGTAATTTATTTGTTGGCCACCCATATGCCAAAGAGTAGTCAAATTATTCTTCATAGAGATTTTAAGGTATATATAGAGTGAATGTATTATCTTTAAGCATGAATGAAAAAGAAATATTAAAATATAAAGGATAACACAGTCCAATTAACATAAAATATTGTAATATCCAGCACATTCAGATATTTATAATAAATTACAAAATTAAAAGTAAATTTCCCATGTATCTAGTTAGATAAAAGGTTTTAAGTATAAGTGATGATGAAATTTTGGTGGAAAAAAAAAAACAAAAAAAAAACAAAAAAAAGAATAAAATTTAGAAGTAGACCGAGATATATAAAAGCAGATAAAGGAACAAAAAAGCAGGAGAAACCAAACTGAAAAGAATTCTGCAGAATAAAATCCAAAATATTCTTACACAATGGCTTTTTTTTTTTTTTTTTTTTTTTTTTAAGATGACACATAGATAACAGCATATAAAATCTAAAACACAAACTATCAAGGGCAATAGCTTAAATAAAGTTTAACAGGTATATAAAGCATAGTATACTGGATTCCACAGTTAACAAGGAAAATATAAAAAAAAATATTTTTCAACAAGAAAACAAGAAAAGTGATAAAAAAAATGCACTAAAAAGTAAGGGTTTTGTTTAAGTTTTTAGTTGTTCCGCTAGATGGTGATACTAGTTTAACACTAGACATACCATAATTGGTCAAACGACTGGTAATTTATATGTAAAAAAATGTGATATGTAATCAATTAAAAATTCTTATTCTTTTAGTTCGTAATACATAAAAATTGACAATATACAATTCTGTTTAATAATAGTTTATTTCCTTCCCAATATCCATATTTTATGCATTCAATCAGGAAACAAAGATTGGTTATTTGACTAGCTATGGTAGAAATAGGTATGTATTAAGTATGTTTTGTGTTAAAATATTTACAACTGGGATTCTAAGTACGTTGAACAGCTTTTTGCTTTTACCAAACTGATTTTTTTTCCTTTCGCCAATCTAACTTGTGACTGAATATCAGTACTGTCACCAGAATTGGAGATACATGCAAAATTTCAGATCTCTAGCTAATCAGGAGGGTAGTTAAAAATTGTTTTCAAAATACCAACTGACACACAAGTGAAGTAAAGTAAAAGTGATTAAGCAAGCAATTAATGAAAAATTGAAGTACAGATGAAGAAACAGTGCACACATACAGTCAGTGAAAGTAAAACTTGTACACTGTGATTTCAAAAAGAGCAAATCAAAAAGAGACACGGATGATACTCAATAAACTACTTAATTGAAAAAATATTTTTACGTTTACTTTGACTGCATGTATATATATTAACATTAAATGTCTGTTTAAAAATTAGTTTTATATAACCTTTTTTTCTTCTTCTTTTAGAATTAAGATTTAACTAAAAAGAAGTGAAAGTTCTCATAAAATATGTAATCATTAAAAAGTTAACTAATAATTGAGAAAAAAAAATTAAATACTTACCCATCACCTATACTGGCCAAATCAGGTAATAATTCACTAAGAACTTCAGGTAATATCCTAATATACATTTGCATCTTCCTACCAATATATTCTTCTTTCAATTTTTTTACATGTCTTCTAAACATTTTTTGGGCATCATCATGGCCAAAAAGTTCACAATAATGAATGAAATCTTGATTCTGTGCAAACTTTTTGCTGACAGAACTCCACAAAGCTCTGTAATCAGTGACCTGTGCTCGAATAAGTGATTGGTAAGCTTCAGTACAAAAGTCTAGGACTTCCTTTCTTGACCTAGATGATTCTAAGAAGGGCACAAGTTTAGCTTTACCTTTAGTCCGATCAATCATTTGTGCTGTAATTATAAAAGTTAAATCAACATTTACATTTTCATGTGCAGATGTTTCGACAATTGGAATGTTATTCTTAAATTCTTTTCGACTGACTAAACGTTCTGCTTCTTTTACATACATTTCTTTAGCTTCATCGTTTTTTGTAGTGGCAAGTACAATTGGTTTCTTTGTTTTTACGAGATTATTCAGAATTAAAGCTGTGAATTCAACCTGTTTTTCTATACTCCTACCTTGAACTTCACTGACATCAAAAACACAAACAAAACCATCAATATTAATTTTTCCATCAGGTAAAAGCTTTTGATCATATTCCTTTTCAATACCTAAAAGATAAAGGAGAAGTCACGAAATCGTCTAGAATTTTTTTACAAAATATAATTTTAAGATAAAAAAAAGAAATGTTAAGCATATAAATAAATATCAGGAATTAATTGTTTCTTTAATATAACATCTAACAGATATGACTATTTATGTGAAAAATCCAAAAATATAGCCCAATGCAAAGTTTCACATCAGACTGCTTACACAAAAACCTTGTAAATAATCTTATTTTGAATACAGAAACAGTTATGAAGTACAACAAAGGTATGCCAGTAGAGACAGATCCTCTTTAAATGATAGAATTTTCTCATTGTTGAATGACATGCAATGCTTACCAAGAAGGGGTTAAGACTGTTGAGAAATAAATTTATGCAAGCCTTAATGAATATATCAGATACAATTTTCAATTTCTTTCTTATTTAATATGTATATATCAAGAAAGAATAATAAAGTCATAGGAGGGACCTGCCAAAACTGTTTTAGAAGTTTGACAGGCACTCCATTCTACATTTTCAATACCTTGTAGCCCTTAAAAGAAAAATTCATAAATAAAAATTACTTTTGTGCATACAAACATAGTTTGTATTATACATCTGCTCTTTCCTTAAAATTTTCCCTAGTAGTTCTTAGAAAACATTTTGCATACTTTTTTTCTATTACTGCTTTAGACAACTGCTATTATATAATTAAAAGAATCTAGGCTGTAAATGCATACATGAAATAAGGAAAGCAAAATAATTATTGACTTAACAAGGGTTTAATTTGTATAGCTACAGTCAACATTTTGCTACATGAGAGCAATTGGGATTTACTGCTTAAGTAGATTACAAATGGCTATGAACATTCATGTCAATGATGGGATTCAAATCCATGAACACTAGTACCAAAGAACCATACCTCAACCATTTAGACTAGCAAGCTTTAGAATGAGACAGCAGGAAACTCAATGGCGGGAAAACAAAACTGAATTGCTCTCCATACTTCATTTGTATTTCTTGCATTTATTTTTTTTTATTATTATTTCTGAACAGTTATTTATTTGCTTATAATATCCTTAATAATTCCGGTTTTGTACGAATAAAAAAACTAGCGTCAGCTATAAGGATTCGAACCTTCGGAATCAGGTACCGCGCGGAAGGACGACAATTCCAACTTGTTAAATATGAAAAACACAGAAAGATTTGATTTGGATAATTTTTGCAACCTAGGAACCTATTACTCAGAGCCGGTTTCGAACGGCTACGAACGCAGCCGACGTCTTCAAAGTGTGTCAAACCGAACGAACTCCAGAACAGTAAGACAGTTCCCTACACAATCGACCATCGTTTGGGTAAAAAATTAAAGAAAAACCTCCAAAAATTAAGGAAGTTACTTCAAAGCAGAACTTATAACTATACAACTCAAATATTGCCGTGAAAACAGAAATTTTTTTTTTACTTAAAAACATTATTTTAGTCTATTAACAAAAGTCAGCCCCACACTCAACAATTTTTAAATATGGCCTATTGTTTTTTTTATTTTAAAAACAGTTCAAATGAGTAAAAGTTATTGGATATGATCATTTTTTCAATTTAAGTTCAATGTCGCCAATAGATGGCGCTACTTTTATTCTTTCTACTATATACGTGTATTTACATATATACACACATACATTACTACTATATACTTTCAACCTTAATTACAAAATCGTTATATTATAAGGTTATGTGGAAGCGTGTCTTAATGTCTATAAACTTCAAACCCACGGTATCCAATTGAGTATCTTTATAAAATGTATGCAAAATTAAATTATGTTTCCTAGTCTTCAGACCCAAGATGGAAGAAATGCTTAGTTTTCCAGCAGACGGCACTGTTCAGTGCACTCGTGGATGGGGGTGAACGTCGGAATGCAATTGTTTTGTGTGCCCCGAATAAAACCCAAGTCAAAATAGTAATAACATACTCGTCTATTGAAACGAGAATTCTCATTTTGTGAGAAGTGTGTGCTTTCCTGATAAATTCTTAGATAACGGGATATTTGTGGTGGTACTTAAATAGGTTGGTGCATATCTTCCCATTATACATGAATTTACCTCAGTCGATTAGTTATATAGCAGTGGTCAACATGTAAGTTTAATGTTTTGATTATTACCGTCATGGATAAATTTGATGAATTTGAAAATGAAATTTATGATGAATTATCAGACGAAATTGATACTGTACCTGCGAAAACAAAAATAAGATTCAAACCTATTTTATATGAAACAGTGGCAGTATTTCTGATGCATTTAAATTCTGTAAAATACCGTTACACAAAGGAACTTTCCCCGACTATCATACTAAAAAACAATACTAATACTACTTAGGTACATCTTCTGAAAATATCAATAAAACACATTACAAATTAATGTATTGCAGTTTTAATACATATGTTAAATATCTTTATATCATTAAAATACCTCTATGAGAATGTACTAAAAATCCGACATAAGCTGACGATATCACTGAGCTATACTAGTTTGGAGCGATCGACTAAATGAAAAAAAATTGCGCCATGACGATTTTCCGGCAGAAAGGGAAAAATAGAACTAATGATCTTTTAAAAGAAAATTTATCAGAAAGTTTACGTTGTAAAACAATAAAAGTTCGCAATATTATGTTAGTTTAATGTGTTTGTTATATTGGGCAAACAAAAATAGATAACGTTATTTGTCCTTCCACAGGTAACTTTCACTTCACAAGATACCGATCGAATTTGCTGCCCCTAAATTTTGCCGCCTGCGTTGGGGATATTCGCTGCATACCACCTACCCACCCTAAAAACGAGGGGGGGGGGGGTACGCAGTAGTAAAAAAGACTGTTTTAGGGAGTGGTGTGCATACTCGCTGGGCTATGTTACTGCGGATTTCTTTATATCGCTTGCAAAAATATATTCATTATTTTTGATTTCCCGGATGCGATGTAATTTTTTTTATTCCTTTATATATTTTGACGAAAAATATCTTTCATGGGAAACCTCGGCAATTGAAACAGTGGATTTACCATAAATTATTCACTATTTACCTTAAAAGGATATTGAAGCTTTGCTTGCTCAAAGCGATTAAAATTTGTTTGCATACACCAGAACCCAATTTTGAAACGACTGTACATGACGAAAATGCATTTGATTATGGCATCATATGATGTTTAAAATGACAGCTGATCACTATTAAGTATAGCTGAGATAATCAGGGCTGTTTAAATTTCATATTTCCTGTACGGTCCCTAATAACTTAAGCTAATCTATATATTTAGCAGAAAAAACTTGGGCATTAATGAGTTACAACTGTTTAAAACTGTAAAATATTTTTTTAATTTGAAATAAATTTTCAAAGTGGTTTTCTTCTAAGTTTTAGTTACACTGAACCTAGAATTAAAATTTCCCCAAAATAGTAAAATTATAGAAAGTTTCGAGATTTTTACAGGATTTTGAAAAAGTATCCTGAAAAATCCTCGACATTTTCTAGTATGGTAAAGTACACTAAGAATCCCTACCAATTTCCAGTTTTCCCCGATGTGTGACAACCCTGTCTGTGTGTGTGTGTGTATACATACACAGGACCGGAACTAGCAGGTGTGCATGCAGACAAATTTCGAAGGCGGCCGACAGAATAAATAACATTAAAATATGCTAACTGCAATTCTCTTTAGATAAAACGGATTTTACTGAAATTTAGTGAAAAAAAAAAAAATTGTCTTTTCGCGTCTGGGAATAATTTTAGTCAAACCTGGGTTAATTTATGTTTATAATAAATACTAATGATTTGCAGTATATTAAGTCACTTTAAAAGCAATTCTTACTTTTAAAAAAATTCAGAAATATCAACTGAAAAATCCCAAACAGATCTGTAATAAGCGGTAAATTGTAAGTTATAATGTTTAAGTCTGACATCAAATTGTACCGTCTATCTACATAGCATAATTTAGCGATTGAAAAGAAATTATGTAAACGTTTAGAATTATCAGACAATATTGATGAATAAACACATAAGAAAGCAAAATGAATGTAGTCTTTTTTTCTGGTCGGGGGGGGGGGGAAGCTATCATGTCCATTTTGAGAATTTTAAATAAATATGATGCATAAATTTTTCTCGGTGTCCAGTCAATCCTATGAAGCAGTCGAATAAACATAATAAGCTTTGAGAATCCCTGTTAGTAGAACTGTCAAATACAGTCTTGCAGGCAGGTAGCTAATAGCCCCTGTGTATATGTATACATATGTGTGTGTGTGTATATATATATACATATATATATATATATAATTGAATAAATAGAAAGTGCTTAGCATGAGATATATTTTCTACGAAATCAGGCTGCTCCCAACACATTTAACTTGATTTGTAAGCAGTGCCACTCTAATCACAGGGTTAAACCAGCTATGTCCCCTGGGCACCAACCTTTTGGAGATGCAATTATGCTTGCACTCAAATCAGTTTGATGGATGGAATACAGAAATATTTAGGCGTATTTTGTTTCAACGGATAATGGCTAACTTCAAACACTGTCCTATGGAACAGAGGAAATTAAACGATAAGTATTGTGTCTATGGAGAGTGCTTCAAGGTTATTATAAATTTAATGATTTTATAAATTTAATGATAGTGTGATTATACTAATTTGTTAAAGAAAAAAAGTATTTAAGTTACACATGCCTTGGGATGGTATACTTTTGTTCGTGTTCGTTACTATACTTTTGTACGTATTTTATGTTTTGTTTACTAGTCGCTTCGCTCACAGTCATCTTAGGTCTATTGTAAATAATTACTTGTGTCGCATGGTCTTTTGAAAGTCCTTTTACGAGCTAATTTAATTTCAAATAAATTATGACGAATGAAAGTGCTTCAATTGACAATAGTTGGTGATAATTTCTAAAGTGGTTTTCAGAACCTAGAATTAAAAATTCCCAAAGTTCACGAAATTTTGAAAAAAATAAATTCCGCAATTTTTTTGGGATTTTGAAAAGCACCCGAAAATTTCGATATTTTTCCAGATTTGTACAACATCCTGACAATTTCCAGAGTTCTGGTTCCCCCTCGTGCGTGTATACATATATACAGGGCGGGGTAAAATAAGCCCCCTGCGTGCATGCACGCAGGGGGCCAAATTACAAGTCTGAATGCCATTATTTTCTTTTACACTTTTTGAGTCTGGGGACAATTGTTGAAATTAACCTCGATCAGTTTTAAATGAGTTTCTTTACACATTTTGTTAATTAAATAGACATTGATTTGCAATATAAGGTATTCGTAATTAAGATTTTAAGAAATACCAAATAAAAATCCAATAAGAGGCAAAGTGTGTGATAATGTATAATAATTGTGATATCAAATAGTACTATTTATATATTTAGACAGTATTATTAGTAATTATTAGTTTCTTTCAAAACATTTTTGGAACTTAGTCAATTATATGGAGCAGTTACATAAACATAACAGTAAGCTTCTATGCACTGGGCTAAGTTATGTATCCACTGGTAATTCGTATCGACGGGGGGCGGACAAACACTATCTTGCAGGCATGCGGCTAATATCCCAGAATCGGCCCTGTGTGTGTATATATTTCATATACCACAATCTCTTGTTCCCACACTGAACAATCGATTTATTAGGTCTAGAATTTATCCCTGTTAATTTTTCCTGCATTTATCCCGAATTCTTCGATTTGAAGCATCTTCCTTAGACCGCCAGAGGGTTAGCAGCCTAACAACTAGTGGACCGCAAAACTGGACGACATATGCATAGATCAAAAGCAAGATCATGAGAAAAGGGAAGAGGAAGGCGAAAATTAACCAGAATCAGTACATAGTTTTTCTAAAGTACACGAACTTTAACAAAATTATAATCATTCATATATTCGCACACCGACAATGTTCCTGAAGAGGTACTGGCGAGAGAACACTTATTCTTTGCAGTTACGGTAGTAAATTGTAGAAAGCCAGTATCAAGTTACTTTTAAAATGTTAACTATTCTAAATATATTTTATAAAATGTTAGATACTTACAATTGGTACTGTCAATCATTACTTTACCCATAGTCGCACATTTAAATCGAATTTCTACATCGATCGTTTTCCACATTCGTTGTTTATCATTTCTGCCCCTTGAAATACGGTGCATCTCGAAGTTCCACTGTGTATATTTGTACATTCGAAGTAAATTGAATTTCTGCATATTTGTGTATTATTTGTATGTAACGAAAGCATTATCCCCGCTTCCTAAAGAGATCTAGCTAATTGGAAAAGGAACTATGAACCAACATGATCGAAGTAAAGCAGCTGGCTCCAACCTGGCAGACATACCAACATTCAGGCCCTTCTGTCAAGAGCAACAGCGTGGTTTGAAATTTTAACATGCTAATTACAGATTATACATAAGTACATATCTTATTAGATTCTAAATTAAAATTTATGGGTCAATCATTAATTTACCCATAGTCGCACATTTAATCGAATTCCTATGTCGATCGTTGTTTATCATTTCTGCCCCCTTGAAATACTGTGCATCTCGAAATTTCACCGTGTATATTTGTACATTCGAAGTAAATTGAGTTTCTGCATATTTGTGTATTATTTGTTCTCTGTTATGTGATGAAAGCATTATCCCCGCTTCCTAAAGAGATTTAGCTAATTGGAAAAGGAACTATGAACTAACATCATTTCGAAGTAAAACAGCTCGCTCCAAGCTGGCAGACATGGCAACAATGATGATATACCAGATAAAATGTTACTTATAACAAACTATTCCATGTATATTACAAAAAAATAAAACAACAATTAAAATTAGAATTCAGAAAAAAAAAAATCAAATAAATCTGATTTTTTATTTTTTACTTATTTATTTTTTTATTAAATTATGATTTTTTTCCAACCCTGTTTACACAGTAGTAAGTTGTAAAAAGTAAATTAAAATTTATGCATTTAAAAAATTATGAGTAGCTTTATTAGCTTTAACAACTTATTTTTTAGAACAGTGTTTCTTATAGTAACACTGACCCTGATTAAAATATTTCCATTTTTTTTTATCAGCAGAGATTCTAGATTTTGTCTACTGAAAGTGTAAAAAGAGTAATATTCCTCATTTTTTGCAAAACTTTGTATTTATTGCTGAATTGTAATCTTTTAGCTGTTAAAAAGTTTTATTTTCCGGAGAAATCTGAAGTTTCTGAGTTATCAAATTTTCTCATTGCTCCGGAGAATCCGGAGTAGTAGGCATGTCTGACCTGAGTTTGTTTTGGAGTGCTACGGTCTACATTTTGCAACACGAGGGCTAATGAGACCGGAACCTACAGCTTAAAGCCGATTCCGAACGGCTACGAACATCCCTGCCACTGTGGGATTCAAACGAACGCCAACACCCTAACCAATCGGCCTGTCTGACCTGGGAGGCACCAGAAAGTTCCCATAAAAATATTTTTATACCATATCTACAAATAAGTAAAACTTCATATCGTAACGTAACAATGAAAAATCCTATTAATGAATGATTAATTTTATTTTTCATACATTCGGAAGATTTCAAAAATGGCGCTTATCAAAACGCTCTATTTCGGGAATGCAAAAAACTACTATAGTTACATAAAACAATAACGAGTTTTACACATTGGAAGCATGCTTGTGTATGTAATAAAATCTTGTTAATTATTATGTTAATTGTAGTTGCCAGCAATTTTAAAAAAAAAGTATTGATTATTTAAAATGAAAATCCATTATACCTAATAAAAATAAAAGGTAGGGAGGCGCAGAAAAAAACAAATTTGGGAGACGTAGTAGCATATAGGTTGGAAATCGAGGTAAAGACCCCACCATTTGGATACAAAACTGTTTATATCTATTATATTTGTATGGTTTATGTCTTCCCTATTATCAGGAAGACGTTTATAAAGCTTTTTACAAAAAATCGCCAACTCATACAAATCTGCAAAAAATATGTTCTGCAAAATTTGAAGTTTGTAACAAAGTAGCCTTTACTTCTAATGTACAATTATTTTCCGAGATATTTCCCTACCGTCGAGGATCTGATACTATTGATAGAGAAAAAGAAAAGGAATCTTTTGTTAAGGGAAGAAACGCGGAATGCAGAATTTAGACAATAGAATATGTAATGAAGATAGATACATTCCTTTAGAAAGCACATTAAAAACCTCTTTTGGAGGACTAAATCCCCCATTTGTTCGGTTAGTTTTCAGTTATTATGATTTGTTCAGATTTAAAAGGGGAACCAGACCGTATCACCCCTCCCTTCTTGCCTACGGCCCTGATTCTTACCAAATGCCAATTTACAGACTGTTTAATATTCTGTCATTTTATTAAAGACCTTTGTACAATGGGTGGGTAAGTGCCTACAACTTACAGAACACTCAAAATTATTTCAACAGCAACATACTGTTAACGATCATCTTATTCCATAAGAATTACACGACAGTCCTTTGCAAATACAATAAAATTGTTTGAATATGTTAACATATGCTAATTATATACAACATATTGCATGCAAACTGAACTCGAAATAAACATTTACAACACAATAAAAATTATAAAGATAACGAAAGGACATTAAACAAATCTCTATTTAATCGAGATGTACAGAAATCGCTGATCCAGAACTAACTTTCACAGCTTGCAAAAAGCACCTTTTAGAGTGTGTCAGACATAACGTTTGATCTTAAATACAGCATTCCTTTCTTTTTAAATACCATTTATTATCTCCTGCCATCTTTGTGGATAATTACTAGTCTTATAATTTTCGTTCCAGAATATCATGCAAGGTTATATTGAAATGATCCTAGTGATGTGTAAAGGACGGTAAGTGTGTTTTACGCTAACCCGGCCGGAGCCATACAGCAATGTAAAGGACGGTAAATGATTTGGCCAGGTAAATTATCTTTGTAAAAAATATTTCATAAAATCCTTTTTGTAACATTTGATTATTCTTATTTTGATTAGTTAATCTCTACATCAAACACCTAGGGCTAGGGCTAAGCCCCTTCCAAACCCATGAGCGAAATGTATGCATGAGTAACTTATGACCCCTTATGATTATTTATAATCATTAAATTATTAATAAATCTTATAGGCAGGGTTGGCAGGGTTTAAATCAGTTTATTTTTTTTTTTAAATCATTGATTTATATAATTTTTTTTTCACTTCTCTTAAAACCTACATTCGAAAGACAGGAGAATCGGGAATCAGTCAGAACAGAAATACCAATAAGTAAATAAGTGTAAATAGATAGCATGTTTTCTAAGAATTTAGGGGTTGTTATCAGAAAGTATGTCGTAGGGGTAGGTACAATGACTAGTTATGACTAGTGGTATTTATTTTACGTAATGGGGGGGGGGTAAAGAGAGTATTACAGAACTTGAAATCCAGTTTGTCTAACAAATAACACATTATCTGCTAGAATGGAAAGACAATTTTCTTCTTTTGGTATTGTTCATTCTAGCCTTCGTAACCAATTTGGAGTGGATACGACATAAAAATACGTGTTTTTATTGAAACAGTTAAATCCATAATTTGATGCTTAAAAAATATTGAAATAATTGTGATTTGTCTTTTTAAATAAATAGTTTGCATTAAAAAAGAATATTTAATCTGTTCTTTAAGTTTACATCTTGTTTAGTTTGCACCATCCAATTACAAAATAATCAAATGTATTTAGATTAAAATTTATGTATTTAATTTTAGGTAATCAGTGTGTAGATTATACTAGATAGATCAGTTGTTACTTATAAGAAACTATTCCATGTATATTGCAAAAAATATAAAAACAAAACAATAATTAAAATTAGAATTCAGAAAAAAATCAAATAAATTTGATTTAAATCGAAAAAATCCGATTTAAATCAAATAAATCTGATTTTTTTTATTTAAAAAAAATCATGATTTTATTCCAACCCTGCTTATAGGGTATATGCCTGAATTTGTCGCATGAGACTATTTTTAGTTTCAAAAATGAACGGCCGGATGTTTGTGGCATAAAAGCCCGGTCTGTTTCAAGGCAGAGTGGCGATGCCAACTGAGACGGCTTAATTCCAATGTGCGTGCGTGTGTGTGTTTTGCACATTATATATATATATATATATATATATATATATATATATATATTATATATATATATATATATATATATATATATATATATATATATATATATATATATTATTCTAATCCGGCACTTTACCGTTCTTACCCTTAACGAAATAACAAAAGCCTATTTTCCTTCTGTGACCTAATATGCCACATATCTCACAAAATTACGAACATTAATCACGCAAAAATATTCGGAGTGGAAATTTTTGCTTTGACGCATTTTCATAGGTGAGGTACAGGACAATAGCGTAGAGAATGGGTTGTGACCTTCATATAAGGATTGCTGTGATAATTTTTAGATATGAAGTGGGAGCACCCACCTCCCCTTGGAAATTTTCTCGCTACGCCCCTGGTGGAGGCATATATATTCTGCTTCAAGAGTTAAGAGGGCAGAGGGTAAAAAATTTCAGAAGTTTGAGCAACCCAAAATATTTTCTTTAATGCAGGAGTTTTGAAGGAACATACGAGCCCTGCAACCCAAGCTATGACAGCCTGCCAACGAGAGCACAATATGTCCCAAAAAGATTCAGAGCCCTAAAACTGCAGACAACTAATATAATTCTTCTTAGAACCTAATGGTGATAGAAGTATAGAATGGGGCACTACATTTTGGTACCGATATGCTTGGTTTGAATCATGCTGCTAGCATGAATGGTCGTAGCCATTTTGAATCGATAAATTCCGGTTTCATTAGTCTTCGTCTTACCCAAAAAAATTACTGTTGCGCTCCCAACTAACTATTGTTTGAATTTTAGACGCCGGATGTATACCTCGTCAACTTTAAATTTCTATAACTTTCTTCATTTCCGAAAGATTAGGAGGGGCATCTTTTTTAATAGGAGCCATAATTCACCTAACAATATTGTTAGGCTGGTAGCAGGAAATATAAAATTCTTTCACGTATGCCGCAGAATTGAAATTTCATCTTTTAAACCCATATAAACCACGGCTCAACTACACGAAATTAAGGCAACAATTCGGTAAAGTGCGTAACTACGAATAAATTGATTACTTACAACACTGTGTAGAAGTATTTAACAATATATATATATATATATATATATATATATATATATATATATTGTAATTGATATCTACTTGTACTAGGAGATCGCGTGACTACAAAGAATGAAATTCTGTCACGTCTACCTACCTCTGCAAGTGCAATGTCACTTTCAGCATACATATAAATGATTTTAATTTTACGAACCTTCTCTTCACGGACAAAGCAGAAGTGAAGGAAAGACAAATTAGTTCTTATCTATCGGTTTAGCTCAGGGATTCCCAGACTTTTTAAACCCACGGTTCCCTTCTCATAGCAGAAATTTTGCCATGTGACCCAAAGATATACAAAAATATAAAATTACAATTTTAACTTTGATCTTTTTTTAATAGTAACGTGAAAATAATATAAAAGCTTTTAGATACTGTAACATCAGATGAAAATATTACCTTGTATTTTAAATACTTAAAATATTTTTCAACTTAGTGTTGATCATAAGCAAATAAACCATCTAGTTTTAAGTAAATAGAAAAAGGGGGGGGGGTACTAATTTATTTCTACACATTTAACTTTCATTACAACAAAAATGGTCCCAAATATTTTACTTTATATTAAACCTTTAGAGGACCCCCAAACGTTGCCAACGTATCCTAAAATCAATTTCTATGTACCACATATCCTCTCAGTTGCAGCATGAACCCTTGGTGATCCGTAGGAACTTTGGGAACTAATGGTCTAGCTAATATGATTGTTCTTTTCATCAAACCAATGACCGTTCTCACGTCATCTGGTGGTCCAGAGAAGACCCCTGACGAACCAGCCAGCGTTCACACTGAATCGTTTACCAATATATCGTCAAATATTGATGTACTTTAAGAATCGTGATAACAATATTAAAATTTTGCTATGCCAATATATCTCTATCGGCAATACTGTATTCTTCCTCGCACGGGCTAACGTAGACAGCCAAAAGACATGATAAATATTCCGAGTAAAGTAATATTTTTTTCAAGTAATTGATTCGTTTGACGTCTGCTTCGTCTGTGAACTTATAACAAACACAAGCCAGAAAATTTGTTCTTGAAGATTATCACGTCTCCATCCAGGTCTTCTGTAGTATATCCCAATATCTTTATAATGAAGTCCCCTGGTCAAGACCGGAAATTGCACTGCTCGCAACCGGCGTAGATAATTTGGTTGTTTTTTCACCTGCTCACTGGTTTATTGGAATAATATAGGGATATATCAAAGGTATTGACCTTCAGTGCCTGATTATAAGTCACTTTTCTCCATAACGAAACATTCATGTCACGACCGAAAAAAAAAAAAAAAAAAAAAAAAACCACTGTTCGCATTTGACACTGGTTTATTGGAATAATATATCAGCAACTGCTTGATCGAAACAGTCAGTGATATATGCACATGTTGATATCTTTCGATGGTTTGCTGCTTGCTCAAAAATGGCTAAAACGCTAAAGCTATTCAAAAATAGTACTATCTGAAATAGTAAATAAAAAATAATACCATACCGTCCTACTTTAAAGTATTATCGCGATATCAATATCAATTTGGTGATATATCACATTAAATTTCTGATATCTACCAGCCTTAGTCCACACGTCTTTAAAAATTATTCTCTTCAACATAAAAACTTATTTCCCAAGCACGTAAACAGAGTACAATAAAGTGAAAATTTATAAGAGGAAAAAATTGCCACCATTTCAGTCGATATACCTGCAAAAATGTAAACTTACATACAAGACTAAAACAATTCTAAAATGTCCGTCCAAACGGCAAAATTATAAACGATCAAAGATACTAAAAAATTCGGTAGGTTGCTTATTACGAACGATTGTCGTCTATCTCAGATGGAAAGTTACACTTGTACCGAGAGAACAATTCTACAATTATTCTTTTCTACAATTATTCTTTTATCTGTCTCTAAAATGCGATGCTAGGTATTATGTTTTAAATTATACAAAAACGATACATCCGGAATACACAGCGGCGAGATAGAAATATTTCGATGTCGGGTGCGGGAAAATGAAGATTCCGGGAACTGAATACAGGAACGATAAAATTAAAGTGCGTGAGTTTGTGTAGGTATGTGCGCGTGTGTGCGTGCGTGTGTGTGTGTGTGTGTGTGTGTGTGTACAGGGTATCTGCCAAAATAAAATGTTTCAAATCCATGACTTTTCATGCCTTTCCCTGATTTAGGAGATCATTTTCCATGACTTTAAAAGGCTTTCGTTAAAGTATATATGAATAAAACTTCTGATGTACATACAAATAAAATATATGCTTTTAGAGAAATTATAGGAATTTTATAAAAAAAAAACTATAAACTTACTTTATAAGTGTTAATAAACTCACATACATAAAAATAAATTGTTATATCTACATACCTAAGTTTAATCATATAGCAATTTTTCAATCAAAATGTTTCCAATTTGAATTCAGGGTACTTTGGTATTATCCAGGTGACCATGAATAATAGCCAAATATAACTCTATAATGTTTATATACAGTATCCCTAGAGATAAACTTATATTTTGTGCAAAAATCTTAATTTTTATTAAAAAATATTAATTATTATATTAATAAAATTTTAATCTACAATTTAAGAAAAAAACCAGAATAATATACATTTACCCACCCATTAAGCTTTCTTGCTTTGAGTTTCCTTGGTGAACAAATTTTACTTGGTAATATGGTCAATAGGATAATACATAAATACCAAACTCAATAACTTCAGCCAAATGACAAGTAAAAACAGAATTAAACAATTCAATGCATTTTTTTTTAATCGGTAGTTTAGCGGATCCATGACTTTTACTCATTTTACTTGAAAAATCAAGACTTTCCATGACAAAATTAATCCATTGTCTAAATCCATGACTTTCCAGGTGCGCGGAAACCATGTATATATGTATATGTATATGTGTGTGTGTATGTGTATATGTGTGTATATATATATATATATATATATATATATATATATATATATATATATATGTATGTATATATATGTATATATATATGTATATGTATGTATGTATGTATGTATATATATATATATATATATATATATATATATATATGTATATATGTGTATGTATGTATATATATATATATATATATATATATATATGTATGTATATACATACATACATACATACACACACACATACACATTCAAACGCACACCCAATGTTTAGTTGGTTTGGAGCGATATGGTCTACTTTTTTGCTACACGACAGCAAATAAGATCGGGACCTGCTGCTTAAAGCCTATTACGAATGACTAATATCCAGGTTAACACTGGGATTTGCACCCACGAAGGCCAGTACCGAAGACCAGCGCCCTACTTATTCGGTAACTGTTCGGTCACGCAAACAGAGGACGTTCTAAAGAATGCTACCCAGACGACCAAAGGATAGCAACTTAACGTTTTATTAACTTTCTAAAATGTTTCTTTCCTTTAATTTAAATTTTATCAATTATTTTATTGTTTAAAAATTCTTTTAATATAACTGAGTATTGTGCAGATAGTTAAAAATATATTTCTTAAAAATATCTGTATATATTTACGTCTGTTTCATTCTTATGAATATATCAGAATTCTCTAGATTAAACTTGAGTTTAAATCTAAACGAAGTCGACATTTTAAAGTGGATACAAAAACTTATTTTAATACGATCACGAGAGTGTGATAGAACTTAGTAGAAACCCATGAAATATTAAGTCGTAAAGATCATTTGAAAAATAAGCAAAGAAAATTTTAAAAATTGCATTTTTAAAATCCAATGTGATCAATTACAATTTATTGCGCTTTTATTCCAAGAGTGGAAGAACAGTGGAATAAATAGGTAAAAATCCGTTCAGGCAAAAATGCTTTTATACCAAAGAAGAAAATAAACATGTTTTATGTAAGGAGATCTAACGTATTTAAATTTTTACTAATCAAATAAATAACTTTAATGTTTTTAACTCAGGATGGTCAATGCATAATCGAAACAGTAATCTACATCTATCAAGTTCGTATATACTTCATTAATAAATACTATGCATACGAGAACGAAAAAAGTAAATTTTTAAAAAAAAGTAAAAACTCGCTGGTTTAAACAGTTGTAACTATTAAACAACTGATTTGTTTCAGTTAATTTATAACAAAATTATTACCAATTTTGCAATGCTATCACAGAACAATAGAAATTTGAAGATATACAAATTAGTCTAATATAAATATGAAAAAGAGAGTACAACTCAATATTAAAGCACAAATTTAATAAAAAGAATTGCTCATAAAATATTTAAGTAGATTATGGTTGTACTTCGTATTTTAATTGCTATTATCAATGAAAATTATTTTACATGGTTTTAATAATCAAATTAATATTAATGAAATACCTAATTAATATTCTTAGTCTGAATTGTATGATGTATAAAATTATATATAATTTACATTTTCAAAATACAGCAAATTTTCTTATTTTTGCCATTTTAACAAGTTTTTTTGCTTTTGCTGGCACTATCCTGGCAAAAATAAAACTATTTTGGCTGCAAAATGACGAACCCAAATTCACGTATAAAGTTGCATCTCTTAAGTTAATAATTTACTTAAAATCATTTTGTAACCGTCCAGTTCTCCTTAACATATAAAAAGCAAGATCTTTCTGAAACTTTTTTTTCTTCTCACATTGGCTTTTTTTTTTTTTTTTTTCTTCCTGTCTGTACTGGTTCGTACGGCGATATATCTACTCAGCTGTTTGAGATGCGCGAGCACGGAAAAAAATGATAGTGAGATCATTTATGAAACATTCCCCCAGTTAGCATTATTAGTCACCCAGAGCAGCGTTCAGCAACCTTTTTCTAAGGTAGGGCCAGGAATAAAAAAAAATACGCTTGGTGACCCAAGTTGCAATTTAAATCAACTTATATACAAAACTAGCATATAGCCAGTCATATGACGGGATCAGTAAAATTTTTCATTTTCTAGAATTGTAAAGTACTTATAAGGCAGGTAAAAAAAAAAAATGGTTTGTCTTTTGGCTGAGAATTATCTGGTACACGCTCAATAATTTATCTTTACTGACCGCATGTTAGTTGCCAACTTTATCTTATATTATGTGATACGATGGAGAGCAGAGGTTTTAATACTGACAGTGATTATTTGGCGGTATATATTAATGATGTCAAAAATTTAGCGAATCGATTGCAAACCGTATGGTTATGTATAAAAAACAAACACAAATTTCTTAATTTTCAAAGATATATAACTTAAAAGCTAGATATTTATTAGTCCTTGAAATAAACTCTTAGACTTTTGTGAAAAGAATTTGTTGAAAATTTTCATTGCCACAAAAAATAATCGATGATTAAATTTAAAATTAGCCCATATGTACCTAATCTATTATTTAAGCCAAATGTGAAAGAAAATTATTTACGTAATATCTAAGTTCAGAGATAAAACGCATAAAAATAATGCCGACAGTATTTAAATAAATTAAAATAATGATTAACACTAGATTGCCCAAAGCAGTCATTTTGACTGTTTTTTAATTTCAATTAGGAAAACAATTATGAAATATAATGACACAATTTCTTAGAATTTGGTGACTTTTTCTATAACATATAAATGGGTTTATGAATAATTGTAGTTACTTCCGCCCTCCTTTATTATATAATATTAAAATTTAATTTTAAACAAATTTCTTTACATATTTGTTATTTTTTCACAATGCAGTCATTTTGACTGTTTTGGGGCAATATAGGTATACAAGAAATCTCGGGCAATCTAGTGTTAAAGGAGATGGTTAAAGGAATGACGTCAAAATGTTTTTAACGTTCTGCTCTTAACCGGGGACAACAGCACTTGAAATAATGGCATTAAACACTCGAAAGGGGGGGGGATTTTGAACATTTTCAAACTCTTTGAATTTTGCTAACCCTAACTTATCAAAAATACAATATGGATGCCTCTATCCATTCCAGGTACAACCGCTTCATAAATTCGCGGACAGATGGACAGACAACTTAGGCTATTATTATATAGGGGATGGTGAAAATTTGCGGTAACGTGAAGAATGAAATTGTTTCTTCTAATACATTATTTCATCGTATGGAATTTTGAAATTAGCAATCAATATTGATAACATTGCTTGTAAATGGTTGGTCATAATTATAATAATAAACGTAATTTGACAGAGAGCTCAGAGAAAGGCTGGTATAACTGATACAGCGTACCCAATATTAGTACCATACCAATCCTTACTAAGTCACACCACGCATGCCAGTAATATTTTGATTAAAAATATAAGTCATCAACGCACACTAGAAAACTTTTGAAAAGCTAGATAAAATTTTAGTCTATTTTAAATACATGAATGAATAGGTAAAAGATATCTTGAGAAATAGAAAATATTTTAACGTAGAGTAATAAAATGCAACATACAATAAATTAAAAATGCGAACATTTGTGATCATCTATTCATACAGTTCTAGAAAACAATTTAAAAAAATGTCCACATTATAATTTCGTAATTGTGCAAGATATTTTAAATTAGATTATACAGTAAAATACAGAGAAAATGTACATATTAGAAAAACAATTTATGCTTTATGAGGTGTACGTATTTCGGGAAAAAAATGTCTCGAAAATCGTGAAATCTGTAATTCTTAGCATAGATTTGTAATTCCATAATTACTTCTGATTTCGGATAATCCATAGCAGTTGGTGGGTATGATTCAGTAATGCAAAACTAACAACACATACTATTTCATTTTTCGCTGAACTTATAACGCGGAAGTAGCACCAAGTGCGGTCGTGATTCAAAATACGCTTAGATAAGACTGGCTGCACCCCCAATTTGATTTACTTGTGCGTGCCAGATTAGGCCCGCGGGCCGTAGTTTGCCAACTCCTGATCTAGAGCTTAAGATTTGGAAGAGGCGTGTATCGCAGAAAACTGGATGTTGCTAAACTTATAATTTGTAGAAAAAATGGTTGTCATAAATAATAATACAGTGGAGTTTTCTCATAAAGAAGGCTCACGATCCTCCAGAAACAATTTTGCTATACAGAAAATGCATCAAATAAAATTCACAAAAGCTGCTTTGAATCATTTCTAGCAGTTTTTCAACAATATATCTATATTTCTCGTAAAATCTAAAACATTTAAATCTTTCGCATATTACAAATTAATATAAAATCACTAAGACGTCAAAAACACTATTAATTTAATCCATAATTACAATTGAATTCCCCATTTCAGTGAGCAAAACAGCAATAAGCCATTATATTTTGTTTGGTTAGGAGGTCTTTGCAACACGCGGGCTAACCATTATATTTTGAAAGACTGAAAAATTTCTTTGTATCACTATGGAAAATAAATAATGTTTCATTACTGCAAAGGATAGATCGATCTCATTTCAGTTAACTTATCTTAGTAGTGCAATGAAAAGCAAATTTGGCTGTAACTTTTAGAAATTGTCCACTCATCATATATTATGTAGGAAAACAAAGAAAATTTTCTCTAAGAAATGTATATAAAAAGCAGCATCCACAGAAGATTAACCTTTGTTTACAGTTCATTTCATTCTGTGAAACACTATAATCTGAATGTATAGATCGCTGTCTCTGGGTACTTGTGTTCATGGATTTGAATTCCATTGCTGTCATGGCTATTGCTATCCATTTGGAATAGACTTTAACACTAGGTTCACGGGACGCGTCACTGAAGCATTTCTAATTTTATAAGGAAAATTACAAAAACCTTTTGCATTTTTATTTTATTCATTGAAAGAGGTACATATTATACTGAAGTCTTATTTTCTTTAAAAGCGTTGAAATATTGAAATTTTCTATGTAGTATACCTATCTATACGGATATGCGTCAATTTGACGCGATCGTAAGGTTGACAAATGTTTTAGTAAATTAGTTCTACTCGTGCAAACATTTCAACAATAATAAGTAGGAATGTACCGACAATACTTCGAACCGTTACCCGATATTGTTAGATCAAATGAAACAAGCAATAAGCAACAATAGAAAGAACGAAACGCAGAATGTCAATTGAAATGAGAGTGTGAATAAATTTTGAAGGTTTTGATTGCTTGGTTCGAGTGTTGAAAAATAATATACTAGAATATTTTTTTAATAAGTAACATTGTAAACCTCAATATTATCTAATTTTTTATAGTGTACTTAGTGTTACATTGCTTTCTGAATGTTGTTATATGTATTCCTTCATACGTCAAATTGACGCGAGTTCATAGAGATGGATATATAAGAAACATCTGTAAACCTAGTGTTAAGCAGTAGCAATGTACGAATCCGGGATCCGATTTGACAGTACGATTCATCATGTTTGTTCGTCAGAAGTGTGCGAGTCTGTGGATGGGTAACTCATATTATTGGGCCACTCCGGTAAGCAGACATCGTTCAAAGTACCCCGGCGACGGCATATGGACGATAGCAGTAGAGTTCGAGGTGAATTAAATGCTTTAAATAGTATAGTCCAGTTTGATTAATTAGCCCTCGTGTTGTTTTTTTAGACTAGAAAGCAGTGCTCAAAACCCAACCAATTGTTAAGAAAACTGTTATATTCGTAAACAATCTTCATAATAATCGTATCTTAGTATTTTTCGAATGCAAATGATTTTTGGAGGATATTCGTCGAAACACCGTGGAATAGTAAGCCATTTGGGTTCCTGATGTTCGAAAACTATGAAGAACTTCATTATTTTGAACTTAATGGAGTTGGTTTGGCTCGCATCCAGTGGCGTAGACTTCTCATTTGATGGGGGGGGGGAAGACGACAACGTTGCAGACAGATAATTTTTGTACGTGACGCCTTGCCACTTTGTCAAATTATAGTATATTAATGTGCATGTTATAATTTGATAAAAATATAAGTACGTAAACCGTGGCGTAATCTCAGTTTAAACAAAAACTTGAGGATTTTTTTTCAGTCTACCATTTTATGCGAAGTTTGAACTCCCTTTTCCCTTGTGTACGCAATTGTCTAAAGCTCTACTGTCTATTCCTGTTACAAGAGGACTAAGTGTAGCGGGACCTATATCTTAACGTTAATTCCGAAAAGTAAAGAACACCCACGCAAGAAGGATTCGAATCCACCGAATCCAATACCGAAAGGCAGTGCTATATTTTTCGGTCATCGTTCTTGATCCCAAGTGAGTTAATTTCAAATACATTTCACCAATTTCTAACCAGTAGGAAAAATAAAATTAACCTTCAACAATATACAAATGCGTCATAATAGAAATATCGCTTTCTATCAGGTATGGCGGAGGGAGGGATAGCCTCTCTTAGTATAATTATGTAACTAAAATTACATCCGACTCTAGAAGCAAAGCGCTATCTTCAGATCTGTAGCAGAAACACATGGAAGCTGTTGTGTGTTGCTCATGTTATGTGCTGTTCAGCTAGTATTGCTGGCTGCTGACAATAAACATCTACCCAAGAAATGGTCATCTCTCTCGAGTTACTGGAGAGAACAAATGTTAAGGTGAATTACATTCAAGACAAAAGCATCTTGAGGATGTTGAGAATTTCGACAGAAATGTCACTGGAAGAAACAACTCGAGAATGTTTCTTTCGAATTGAAATGCTAGCTGTAAATACAGTTCTTAGACTTTATTTTTTAGATTTGCATGAAAATCTAGGGGGAAAGTCTATAAAGCGATAAAATGCTAACATTTTTTTAATACACGGCAACCTTTTAGTTATCCGAGATTAAAACAGAAGTAACCAGACTAAACAGCGGAAATAGGATCGCGCTATGGTGACAGAGGTACGGAATCGGGAACAAAAGCCTTCTCCCTTCTTATGAGCAAAATTCCCAATGTGTTATTTCCGAAATAGTATCATTCCAAAGTGACCACAAATTATGAGGCTGGGTGTACAGCATTTTTTTTTTTCTGTTAGTAACTGCTTGAATTCAGATTTTAGAAATATCGCTTTCTATCAGGTATGGCGGAGGGAGGGATAGCCTCTCTTAGTATAATTATGTAACTAAAATTACATCCGACTCTAGAAGCAAAGCGCTATCTTCAGATCTGTAGCAGAAACACATGGAAGCTGTTGTGTGTTGCTCATGTTATGTGCTGTTCAGCTAGTATTGCTGGCTGCTGACAATAAACATCTACCCAAGAAATGGTCATCTCTCTCGAGTTACTGGAGAGAACAAATGTTAAGGTGAATTACATTCAAGACAAAAGCATCTTGAGGATGTTGAGAATTTCGACAGAAATGTCACTGGAAGAAACAACTCGAGAATGTTTCTTTCGAATTGAAATGCTAGCTGTAAATACAGTTCTTAGACTTTATTTTTTAGATTTGCATGAAAATCTAGGGGGAAAGTCTATAAAGCGATAAAATGCTAACATTTTTTTAATACACGGCAACCTTTTAGTTATCCGAGATTAAAACAGAAGTAACCAGACTAAACAGCGGAAATAGGATCGCGCTATGGTGACATAGAGGTACGGAATCGGGAACAAAAGCCTTCTCCCTTCTTATGATCAAAATTCCCAATGTGTTATTTCCGAAATAGTATCATTCCAAAGTGACCACAAATTATGAGGCTGGGTGTACAGCATTTTTTTTTTTCTGTTAGTAACTGCTTGAATTCAGATTTTTTTTTTCTCACTCTGAGGCTACCCTGAACAATTACTAACGGTACACGTCTGATATACATATATGTACCCAAGCACGTGTTATAACAATTTAGTTTGTCAGCAATCCTACGTGACGTAAGCTGTTTGACTAAAGTTTCCTTGTTCACAATGACAAGCTTTGCACCGTTTAATGAACTCTCTTTTCCACATCTATGATTTAAAAGCACTAGTCACTCATGTATAATGATGACAGGTAAATCAGTGCTTACGTAACCATTTCTCAGACTCCGCAACTTATTTCTTAAGAAATCAAAGTCAAATTTGAGTCATTTTTAGGTTAAAACGTTTCAGAGATTTCTGTAATTTTATACTGCTAAATTACAGTGTAAATGTGTTCTAATCTCGACATCCAATTGCTTAATATAATATTACAACTGGCCATAATTTTTACAGCTTATTAGAAAATTTTCAAAATTAATTTTTTTATAAAATAAATACCTTTTTACTATAAAGTTATATATTATAAATACAGGATCGGGGCCAGTAGTAGGTGTGCAGAGCAAAAAATTTATGGCGGCTAATCCAATAGATATTAAAATATGCTAACTGAAATTTTAAAAATGTTAATCTAAAAATAAAATAAGATGATTCCAAGGAAATAGAGAAAATCCATTTTTTCGTGCCTGCAAGCTTGCAACTGCTGAGGTACTTTCAAAAAGGTGAGAAAAGTGACAAATAATACAGAATAAGTGACTAAAAAGTGACTAAACATTGAAAAAAAAAAAAACGATTTTTTTTCTCCTTTTGATTACAAGTGCTATTATTCAGATTTTTCTATTTATTTTAACTCTAAATCAAATGATTCATGCAAGATATGATTTTAGCGTCAAATACAAAAAAGGTTAAAAATTTTGTTTAACACATCTCAACATTGCTTTTTATTCAACAAAATCTATAAATTAGATTTGAATACATACAACACAATAATTTTATAATCACAATTTTCTGCATATATTAATGATGTTTTGAAATATGTACATAATGTATCTAAACAAAAATTGTGAAGAAAAAGAAAAAGAGAAATGTGTACTCTGACGTAAATTACTTTAATGTATTAAATGTACATTTCAGTACAAATGTAGATTTCAGGAACTTCTTTACGACTTTTTAAAATCACTAAATTCTAGAAACCATATGACTAATTACATTTTAATAAGAAAAATAAGATTAGGTTTGGTTTGGTTTGGATTGGAGCAGTTTGGTCTACTTTTTGCAACACGAGGACTAATGAGACCGGGACTTACTCTATAAAGCCAATTCCGAACGGCTACGAACATCCATGCCACAGTGGGATTCGAACCCATGAACTCCGGTACCGAAGGCCAGCACCTTAACGATTCCGCCATCGTTCGAAGAAAAAAAATAAGATTAGAGCATCACATTTTTCGTCTCTTATTAAAATATTTTGTTATTAATTCAGATTTTCTTTTTTCAATAACAGACTTTTGCTGATACACCATGAAAAAAGTGACTAAAGGTGACTGTTTACTTAAAAATGTGACTAAAAGTGATCAATTGTACAAAAAGTGACTAAAGGTGAGAAAAGTGACAGAATTGCAAGCCTGTGCCTGGGAATAATGTTTACCGTACACCTGGGTTAGTTTTTGATAAATACTTCTTCACATACTTTGTTCTTTAAAAATAAATTGAGTTATATTAAGTCATTTTAAACGGAATATTTATCTAAAAGTATCAGATGACAGTTAAAAAAATTCATAGATTTGTAATAAGATGTAAAATTTTGATACAGAATTTTACTGTATCTCTTTAGCTATTAAAAGCCAGTAAAAATTTAGAATTATCAGATATGATTTACGAGCTGGCAAAATAAAAAAAAATACAGTTTATGGGATTGGTTTTACATTTTTTTTATTAGGACATTCAGTTATAAAAAACTAGAAAGTAGTATATGATGTGAATCATTTTTAAAGTTTTGATCCCTAGTTAATTATATGAAGCAGTCATTTAAACATAAATTGGAACTATACAGTGAGCTAAATATTGAATCTATTAAACTTAATAATAGCCCTGAACCAACTACAGTGGAATACATAATGTCCTTTATGTATAAGGAATGTAAAAAGTGCAGAGGGCAGATAAATTTTTATGCCACGTTTCCGCCATTTTGACAAATTATTATGTAACACAAGTGTGTATTATATTATTCAATAGAAGTGTGAAAATGTAATACAAACGTAAACTGGAGCGTTATCTTTCTTAAAAATCAATTAATTTAAGGACTTTTCAACTTATTGGTCCATAGTTTAAAACAAACTCCTTGTGAACGCTACTGCATATATATGTATGTATGTATATAATACATTTAAAACAGTGTGTGAGTATCCGTTAATTAATGAAATAATATTAATACGAGATATATTTTATTTTATAATATGATAAATGTTAATTTATTTTTAAGTTTTATGTTTATAGAATAAAAAATATAATTAGCTTTAATTTAAAATTAAAATTTAGTTTCTAATATACATGTTTCAAAAGTTATCGCGCAAAAAATAAAATTACTATTTTCACTAGGTTTAATATTTTTACAATATTTTTAAAAATATACTTGAAATGACAAAGCCAAATTTCTTTAAAAGTCAACGCATTATTAAATAACTTGCGAAACATTCATTCTAGAAAGAACAGAACTTTTTATTTTATGATGAATCGAAAACAGATTGTTATAATGAAGATTTTTAATCTTGAAAAGTACTATGTCTCCTTAAGTAAAAGGCAGACTAAGAAAGAAAAAATTAATGGCTCACTTCAAGCGAATTCCTGCATTAAGCTCTCGACCCAAAATGAGAACTTTATCGACCCCTCTACACTTGACACACGCACAGTCTGAAGATCGCATTTCGAGTACAACGTTTTACTATACAAACTTATTTTCGATTCATCGTATACGACAATTCGAAATATGTATAATTCATAGAAAAGTTGTATGCAACTTTATGAATTATACAGGATTGGGGAAATAAATAAAATTCTACTGGTACAGAAAGAAAAGAAAACTTTAAAAATTAGTAGTTCCGAGATAAATTTTCGACTACTTTATTATTCCGACTACTTTGGGTTATTAAAAAAATTGATAAAAGTTTCTAAATATACATAATTATTTGCATGCTTAAATATCATCTAAACATTATTTTCCTATTGCAAGACACATGTCTTTATTACTATCATTTTGCTCTACAAAGCCAGTGATTTTTGTAGACCTTTCTATTGTGAGAGCACCATTTATGTAGGGAATAATCGCACTCTAGGAGCGTCAACACAAATACCTACAACTCTTATTTAGGAATCAAACCCAAACCCATCTACATATATGGTTCGGTTTGGCGCATCACTGTCTACTTTTTTTGCTACGCGAGGACTAATGAGACCGGGGCCTACTGCTTAAAACCGATTCCGAACGACTACGAACATTCATGCTACAGTGGGATTCGAACCCCCAAACTCCGGTACCGAAGATCAGCGCCCTAATCATTTGGACATCGTTCGGCCAATTCTACACATGTATGTGCGTGTGTGTGTATTGCATATTTCCTGCAGTAATTGTCTTTTTTAAATTAATGCTGGAATAATTTTAAAATTTTATTAATATATTTTTAATTTTAATTTTTAATGCAGGAATCATACATCCTGTGGTAAATTTTATAGATTTTGTACTTTTTAAAAAACAATTTTTTACAGAACATTTCTACCACTTTCGTAACTTGTGATTTCTTATCAACTTTTCCTAATTCACGGCCGACAGTTAAAAACTAAAAAGCGATCTAACAACAATAATTTGCGATATTTAATAACCTTAAGCCATGCAAATTTGACATATAACGATATGTTTTCAAAATGAAGTTTCTACTAAATCACTGCGGATCGATCGCCCTCAATTAAGGGTCAAATCTGCTAACCATAAAATATCATCACACCGAACCAATTTACTTAAACATACATTTGGAGGTCGGATATTCCATGCAGTTAAATAAAAGTTAATTGTGATGGTGAATTAAAACATTGAGAATAAAATTTTCACTTCAGCAGTTGACAATGTAACGTCCTTTACATATTACACTAATACAAATGTTTTTTTAATGACACGCACAATGTCTGGTCGAAGTCTATATGACATTCTGGATATCAAATAGACACATTAGGGAACGTGTGTGCTGTTCGGGTATACATGCATGTGTTAGGAATATCAAATATTTAGACTTATTAATAAAGATTTCTTGGAAAATATATTTAATTTTTAAATATAAGGGCGGGTACTTTGAAATACTGGGTATATAATGGGGTGGGGGAGGGTTAAAACTCAGATCACTTTTTATAACAGAATGGTAAAACTGACAAGTGAAGATTTTTAAGAAATATATTTCTTGCTACTTATTATCCTACTATGACCAAAAGAAAATATTATTCCAATGGAAAGATAAGTGCCATTGGGTACTTAGTGAGTAGCACACTAACCCTAACATTCAATCATACAATCCATTCATGTGAATTTCTAATCAAAAGGAAATAGATTGAATTGGTGTAAAATACTGTTTACACAGTCGCCAGCTCATTTTTTTAAGATTTAAAAATTAATAAATAACTAAACCTATAATTTCTTCTGCCAAACATAGAAAAATGTTTAACAGAAGAAACTATGTCAAGAAATGTTACCCACAATGATACAAATCATAAGAGTTATGCAGGTGACTCAAATTTATAAAGTAAAAGATCAGGGAAAAGGTTTATCACATAAGAGTATTATGCCATACATAGTGCTGAATATTGTTTATTAACTTTTTTAATTTAATTTTATTTTTTTTTTACAAAGCTTCCTAAGAGCATATGGTGTTTTATGCATGTTTTTCAATTTAGTTATCTTATTTGATAGAGTACATAAGATAGATTTTGAACATGGTCCAGATATTTTTCCATCTTTCCCCCTCATAAAATATATGAACAAATACATAACCATTAACAGAATTCAAAAGTATAAACACCATCTAAATACAAAATTAAAAAGCTTGATTGGATTAACTGATAATTACCAACCTTAAGATTTGAGTTTTCTGGTTCATTACTCGTTTATCATACGTAAAACTGGTTTACTTTGGAGAACTGCATCTCATATTCTGCTACACAAGGACTAATGAGTATAAGACTTCCTATTTAAAACTGATTACAAATAACTATGAACAAATGTGACAGCAATAGGATTCAAACCCATGAACTCTGGTACCACAAAGCAATACCTAGCTTATTCAGCACAAAATTTACACAAGGAAAATTTTGTCAAAACATCAAAAATATTGTTTGGTTATGAGTCCAAGTGAGTATAGTTAGCCCTTATGTGACAACAATGAATTTCTTGCCACATAAGGGCTAATTAGATTGAGATCTACGCTTAAAGCTGATTCCAGTTGGTTACAAAAATTCATTCCAGCAGCAGTTTAAACTTTAGATGTACCTTGCTGTTTTTATGTTTGCAAAGTGTAAATAAAAAAGATTTAACTGCAGTAAGTTGTTTTATAAAGATTTTGCTAAACTTAACCGAAGGCTAACTTAAAAGTAATAATAGTAATAATATTATTATATTCTTTAACATGCTGTAATTCTTGATAAATTTTTTAAAGTAAAGTCCCCACTTTATAAATCCCCATTACTCTGAAAGGAGTGAACAGAAAATTTCACTAATAAAATTAATAGAAATTGAGTAGTAGGTATAGAAAAGATAATCTCTGATGTAAAGTATAGCTAAATATTCTCTTAAATGGTGAATGGTCACGATTATTTTGGAAAAATAAAATTACTTTTCTAATAAATTGTAAACACAAGTTATACCAATATAGAGGAAAATATGGAGGGCATCATTTCGACAGTTTTATAACACATTCAAAATTCATACACTAGATAAACTATGAGCAACTATGATCGATACATATATAATGCATCAGGAAATTAATAATACTAATCATTAAATTATTTACAATATGGTTCTAAAAAAGATGACCCTCTTAAAGTACAGGGCATTTAAAACACCATCAAAATCTAATCTAAATTTTTTTTAATTTCCTATAGCATTGAGAAACATAATAAACTTTCATATACATCAAATTATCAATTGCCAATTAACATAATACAGAAAAGTAGGCAGCACTATAAAATAATATTCAATATGTCGGTAACACTGGGAGAAGAAAAGCTGAACAGAAACTTATATCAAATTATTTTCACATTAATAAAGAATTAGAATCATCTCTAAAGCAGTGAAATCATTACTCTGAAATTTAATTGTCATTACAATTAAACAAGACTAGATTACTTCATCACTTATGCATTAAATATATTTAAAGCATAATAATTTAGAGAAATCCAAAGATAATGGATTGTAAGGAGATAAAATAATTTATACCTAAAATAAATCAAACTTTCTACCTGATGATAATATTCCTAAAATAAATTAATAACTTATAACTAAAAGCTTCCTAAAACTGCACAAAGAGAAAACCCTTAGCACAGAAAATTTAATAGTGATTCTTGATATATAAATGGATGTAAGTCTATATAGAGGCAAAATACAAATAAACAGAAAAATGGATGAAAGAAAACAGATAAGGGGCTGATTTTAAAAAATTTCATTGAAAATTACGAATTTATACAACATAAAACATGAAGTTCTATTAAGTTCTACATTAATTTTAAAAGAAAAAAATTTTAGAAAGGAATGTAACTTAATATGCAAGTTAAAGATGAAATTATAATTGAAAAAAAGACAAAAAATTATTTAAAGAAATAAATATTTTGTTCAAGTTAATGACATGTGACACTGATTTCAATCTATATTTTTTTTTATTTAAGAATAGGAGAAAATGCATTTTGAAAAATAAAAATATCTAATTTTAAAAAATTATCCAAAATATACAGCAAAACAGTTCACCATTCCAGTATTTTATATTGATAAACTTGAAAAAAACATATTAAAAGATTTAATCACATAAAAAAAGTAAATCTTACCTAATTGATTTTTGCAAATATACATGAGTTTTTCAGCTGATGTCAGTTTAGTAGCAGAGCATCTCTTATAATAGGGATCAGTCTTTCCACTTTTAAATGGTTGAAAAGAAGAATCATCTATAAACTCAGTCTGTTCAATAACATGAAAATGGAAATCAACTCCTTCTTCAGACAGCTTGGATACTTCACCCCAATACAAGAAATGATCATTATTAACAACTCTGCCACTAAAATCAGTCTGGCTGAGAACAGATATATGATCTGTGTAGTAATCATCAGCCAGAGATCGAATGAAGCGGTTGCAAAGGCAGGATTTTCCAACTCCGGTGCTTCCTTTCTCTTTTTCAGTACCAGACAACCCTACAACAGCTATGTTGAAGGAGCGCTGAATTTCTGACTTCCTCGCCATAGCTCCTTCTCACAATAGCACAGGGACAGCCTTTATTAACACAGCTTCACACCCGTGCCTGGTTTTAAAATCACATACATATTTTTTAATTGTATCTATGCCTTACAAGACATGTAGAAGTATTTGCAGCATTGTAAAAAATGCAATAAGATTCAAGTCATTCATGTAGCTTCCAAATTTGAGACGACTAACATTTTATACAAAGCTTCATCACAGATAAATGGCATTTCAGGACCGCTATCTGCAGGAAAAATAAAGTTTCTCCCTGAAAAAAGAAAATTAAATACAGAAAAAAAAATATTACAAATTTTTTAAACTTTGAAATTGATAACTTTATTTTAAAAGAAATTGATATCCAGAAAATGCCAACTATTTTTAAGGATACATTTAAATAGTATAAATTTCCTCACTATACAGATTGATCATATATAAATACATTGATCCCCACTGGTGGAAATTTTTTGCTCTTGATTATTCATTTTACTGACAACCAAGCAAAGAAAAAAATGCTAATACAGTGGCAGATATAGTTAACTTTATTTTAGCTGAAATACACAAATTTTAGATAAGATAAATTATCTTAGGATTTGAAACAAATATATTTCAGTTAAACCTAATCAAGGGAGCTTTCCCAATATAAGACTTTTTAAGGGAGTAGAATGTTTAGTTTAAGACAATGATAATAGTCTTATTGGTGTACATCTACATGACAAGTACCAGGAAACTAACTCTTGTACAGAACTCTATATAGTAATAAATGTAAAAGTTATCACAATATAAAACAATATATTATTGCCTTTTAAAATAAAAAACAAAAGTTAATGAATTTTTATTAGCATCACTGTTTTATGGTTTAATTTATAAAATCATCAATATGTATAAGATTTTGGATAAAATGAAAATAAATAATTAGTTAATAAATTTTAAATGCACGAATGTAATAAAATAGAAACTAATGTTATTTAAAAGAATAACACATTTAAAAATTACTTAAATATATGGATTAAATAATATATATACATATATTCTTGACATTTCAAAATAATTTACACACCTAGAACATGAAATGATGAAGTTATCATCATTATTGCTGCTCCATTTGCAGCATCCATGAATATTTCTGCTTAGAAATAAATTTTGCAGTTTTGTATCAGTAGTCACCTGTAAACAAAAAAGAAAAATATTTCATTAAAATTACGAACTTTTTAACATATTAAAAATATAAATACGACTTTTTTTTATATTTTATCAATAATCATAAATATTTAAATTAATTTAGTTAATATTACGAATGAGTATCATGACGTATTTTGTATCACCTGTATAAAGCAGACAGACATCTTAACGAAACGCATATATATAAGATCAATACAAAATTAATTAAAGGTCGCCGGCGACGTGCGAAGATTCAATTTTACCTTTAATAACCAGTTCATCCAAAAGCTCTCCAGCCCTGCTTTCCGAGAGTACCACAGGACGAAAATCAGGATCAAAACTAACCAATTCATAGTGCAGTAGACCGGCGACAGCGCGAGCAGCATTAATCTCGTTTCGCACATATCTCAGCAGCGAAATGAAAAATTATCGGTGATTGAAATCATGGCTCAGATACTATGAGGCGGGTCGACAGAGAAAAACACGTTTGTTCGGGAGGTGATGGAGTCCGGAGACGCATAATAGCGAAGCGACGCTCCCGGCTGACCACCGAAAGGCAGCAGAACGACGCCATCTTTCGGACGGCACCAGGAAGTATCAATCGCACAGAGCCGAACGCAGATGCGGTGACGGATTGGCCACAGACACACACGCGATAAACAGCAGCCACAGTAAGGCAGCATTTTGCACGCCTGTCACACACACAAAATACAAATGCAGCTGAAAAGCGTTCATCCATTTGTTCTTTATCATTAAAGAGCAGATTAGAGTATGCTAATCGAGGAAGAGTGGTATATGAATATTCGATTTTTTTCCCTTTTGCTTTTATTTTTGTATCTTATTTTTATTTTGAAAATTAATAGGGAATGCGTGTAAAACAAGGTTTTTTTTTTATTTTCAAATGGAAAGAAAAGTTTTTTTTAACAATTTTTATCTGAATAACTCCGAGTTAAATATTTCCTCAAATGTTTAAGTATATTTTAAACTAAAAAATTAATTATTTTCTACAAACAAATACATAATTTTAAATATGGTTCCTTTACACAATTTTCTTCAGATAAAGAACTAAACTACCTTTGTATGAAAACATTAACACACGCAATAAGCAGAATCCACAGAGAAGCAGCATAAAGCATGCCTGTCAGATATAATGAAAATACAAATGCTGTTGAAAATCGTTCATTCATACCATTAAATAGCAGATCAGAGTTTTCTAATCGATAAAGAATATATGAATTCCGAATATTTTTTTTAAAAATCAGTATTTTTATTTTGGAAATTAAAGGGAATGTGTGCAAAACAAGATTTTTACTATGGTTGAATAAAGGAAAAGTGTGCAGAAGGAACGAAAGGGAGCAAGATGCTTTTAATTTAGCTTTACTGCTGAAAAGGAATTTTAAAGTCAGTCTACGGTACTAAATAAAAAATATTTCAATTTCGGATATTGCAATCTATTTAATAAATATTTGATAAATTTTCACAACTATCAATCCTTTGTTTATTAACAAATGCAAATGAAAAATTAAAAAAACATGGGTAAGCAACGATTAGAGTATGCTAATCAAAAAAGAATGAATAATAGGAATATTTGATATATACCTTTTCTTTTTAAATTAATTTCCGAAATAAACAAAACTACACTAATAAAGAAAATTGCAAATCGAGACTATTACAATTTTCAAATATATATATATATATATATATATATATATATATATATATATATATATATATATATATATATATATATATATATATATATATATGGAAAAATGTGTGTAAGGCTGTTTTAAATATACTTTATTGCTGAAAAGCTGCTGAATTCATAAATAACATCTTCGGTACTAATAGAAACTAACATTACACGATTTTGTATACTGCAACCTATTAAATTACTGACGCATTTATTTTAAAAAAAATTTCAGATAAGTGTCACAAGGGGTGGAACAAACATTTATAAAGGAATTTCACAATTAAATACATGTATTACAGAATTAATCGTGAAACTGAACAGCGCCTGCAAATTATATTTAAGCAGGAAATATTAAAGTGAAAAGAATCTCGGAAATTGTTGGATTATAGTCATCCCGGATATTAATAGAAATAAAAGGGAAAGTTCTTCCTTTTCTCAAAGGCAAATAATGGAAGAAAAAGTAAATGAAAACTTAAGTATCTTGAAAGAAACTTTTGAAAATTTCCATAAGGATTCCGGAAATTATTGGATTATTGTCATCCCGGAAATTAATAGAAATAAAAAGGATAACTTCGATTTATCAAAGACAAAAAAATACAGGAAAAGTAAATTAAAAGCACAAGTAAAAATCGTGATAGAAACGTTTGCAAATTTTCATAACCATTGAAAATTTAACTGGTACAGAAAATAAGTTAAAGAATATTAAAGAATCGTTTCGTTAAATAAATGTTAATAAAATAAAAGCATTTCTCTAAAAATCTAGCAAATATTTTAAAAATTTAAAGATAAGTACCACGCGGGGTGGTACAAACATTTAAAAATAAGTCATTTCACAAATTTTAATTAAACCATTATAAACTGTTTATTAAATATTTAAATAATTTCATAATGAAAAATATAAAAATTTAAATTCATAAATTACACATTTTAGTAGAAAACGAAAAGTTATTTTGAAACGATCCTGATACACAAAAAATTGTTTAGATAAAGTCGATCAACTCCAGTAATCTATCATGAACGGAAAATAGTGTGCTACATGCTAATGTTCTCATTTTTAGTGCATCTGTTATAATGTCTAAAATTTCAAATGGAGAAAATGAGACAACATGCCTATGTGTCCCCACTTTTCTTCAAAGTAGGGAACATATTACAAATTAAATAATTCAGATTGTTGGAATATTATATAAACATCAAATATGAACATTTCTACACTTTTAGACATACACATTACGTTATTAAGTTTATTTACATAATATGCGATAACAGGATACAAACAGTTTACAATGTTAGATAAATTTGTTTTGCACAATATATATATTTACAAATAATTCTACATTTACATATCTTTGAAAATGGCCTAAACCCAACACAGATGTCATACTTTAAATTTAAAAATACAGATCAGCTTTAAAATGCGATAGCTTAACATTACATCTAGAAATAATAAATACACACCTATGTATGTATATATAATTAGAATATTTCAAGAAAAACAAGTTATATAAATCTAAAATTCCATTCATTCATAAATAAAAAAAATTGCCACCATTGAAGGTTGCTTTCATTTATTAATAAAGAATTATGTATGAAATAGGTAATAAATAAATGACGTTTACAAATTTAAGAGACAGGATACAAAGAGAAAAACAGGGGTTAACATTGGAAAAGTGTGTACTGTCATCACAAAAATGGGACATTTGGTTAACTTAATATATGTACATATATATTACATGAAAAATAAAAAACTAAATATTTTCCCTTTATAAAGTTTTATAGAAATCCTTACTTTTTCGTTATAACTCAATGTTCGATCAGATATATAGAAGCTTCATTAAAAAATTTTATTTTATTTTTTAATGTATATAAAACACAAAAATTTAACAAAATTTAGTTCAAATTCGTTAAGAAACTTTACGATAATAGAAATAAACAAAACAGTTTTACATTTAGATAAAAACTAAGGGCGTGGAATCCTGAGATGTCAATTATGTCTCTTCCCAAAAACACAGAATGACGCAATGCAAAAATACTGATAACCGCTGCATCAACATGCCTGGTAGCAGACTGTGATAAACATCAATTAGGATTAATAAGGGAAAAAATCAGTTTTATTTAACTACAAGAACCATAACACAAACCTTTATCTGTTAAAGAGCTAAAACGGAGCATCATAAACTGAGAATTTTATTTATTTAAACTAAAAGCTAAAATTTTGATTAGCATAAACCATGAGAGTTTAAAAAAATATCGGGCAGAAAATAATGATTCATTTCGTATAAACATGACATGGAAAAAAATAATGGCGATAAGGCAAAATTCCATGAACTCTCCAAGAGTGAGAATTTTTTCTTTCTTTCTTTATCTTAATGAAATGAAGGACATTTGTTTCAAGCAGTCATACTTGAAATATGAAATCGCAATAACTAGGGTAGAAACTTTCTAGAAATAAGCTGAATTTCGAAAAAGAATTTCAAATATTTTCCGCACAAATGACTGGCGAAAAAGTAACGAGATCAAAATCAGTTAATATAGAGAACGAGATTTCAGTAAACGCAGAATTGGTTTATATTTTATTTTATTTGTCGATAACCAAATGTAGAATATCTCACAAATGCTTTGTGTGTGACAAAGGGAGGGAATAAGATGTTCTCCTTGGGTTTCTAAAAGGATTTTGGGAATGAAACGCAACTCAATTGCAGACAATTTACAACAAGAGTTTCCAACTGGTGGCCCGCGAGGCAAACTTTGCAGCCCGTGAAAGCTTTTTAAAATAAAATTATACGTTTAGGGATAGAAGTTAGTTAGAGGCTTGAAAATACTGATTTTCCTGACCAAAATTGGAGAAAATATAGACCAACTTTGGTATAGCAATTGACAAATAAAAGTAAATTTTCGTAGAACCTTTTTTTCTTTTTAATAAGTTATTTTGTAACAATGCAAGTTTTAAGTTTAAGTTTTCTAAGATGTGATGTGGTCAAGACTGATAATACTGAAATACAAAAGAAAGGTTGGAGGACACTTCTAATAACTTAGCCTGCTCTCATACATACAAACAGAAACAGAATATGTATTAAATATAGGCACTAAAATTGCATAATAAGAGATGCATGTAATGATAAGCCTTGTATATTATTACGGGTAAGTTATTATAAAGTAACTTAATAAATAACAAAAATAAGGAAAATGTTAGATTCGACGATATACGTCATAAAAGCAAACCACAGAAACAATGACTTAACTTAAAAATATTGACTTTTACTGACCATTTTTCATTCCTGTAGTTTTAGAGTTTGTTCTAAGAATCCAGAAATGGATGAAATAATATCACGTTTCAATGAGAAGAATTTTTTCATTTCAATACTTTTTCAATCCATAAATATAATTTGCAACTTAACTGAGCATAAGTTAAGGCAAAATTTAGGTCCGTTCGCCAACCCTTCGTAAAATATTTTATCGTAAAAATGGACCCTTCCCAGAATATCGTAACTTATAAACTGAACCTTTCCAATAGTTTCATTATAAAAACGGAACCTTCACACAATTCTTGTTTTCAATTTTAACGTGTTTTACATTTTTAATTAAAAAACACTTGAATAAATGTAATGTTTTTCTTATAAATCTGGATACATGAAGTTTTTAATAAATAAAGGCTTCCTCTAACATGAAACTCAGTAATAATTATAGATTTATAAGTTTGCAATTTTCACAAAAACAGGGCTCTATTTTCCCAAATTCACAAAACAGAAACCTTGCTGAAATAACAGGATTTAACGCTAACTTCAGTTACGAGTAGATTTTTCGCCAATTTCACAAAAACAAGACCCTGCTTTAAAAGTCGGAACAGGTCCTTGGCCAGTATTTCGATTTTATAATTGAGCGTGACAGAAAGTGTAATGCATTAAATATGAAAAATATATTGAGACTATTTTCTAAATTCCTTACCGAAATTAAGTTTTAACGACCTCATTATTTCGCCTTGTGACCTCATTTGGGATGTCACGACCTACAGTTTAAAAAGCTCTAGAATCTATAAAAGTTCTTTACAGAAACAAACAAAAGTTATTTGTCACGACGTTTAATTCACATGGCACTCTTATGAATATAAACACGAGCATTAGCGAAACAAAGATTTATGTGCTACTGGAATTATGAAATCATTTTCAAGAACATCGAAATTTCATTTCCTATATTGAATCCCTATTCTTGAAATTCAAAGAAATCTCTCTGGGGATAGATATCATGAATGCTTTCCAGAAGTTACTAAGAAGATCGTGTATAAAACGCATATCGATTGAAGACAATCTATACAGTTCTAGGCAGATAGTCTGCCACCAGAGCAACCAACTGAAAATTTGTGTTATTTGTCACGAAGTTCAATTCACATTAATTTTGCACACGCATTTTTGCTGCGAGCAATGTCGAAACTAAGATTGTGTTACTGGGATTGTGAAAGCTCTACCGTATACGACTTAACGTTCTAAACAACATCGAAATTTCACTTCCTAGACGGAATATATTCTTGGAATTATAGAACAGCTACCTGAGGGTAAAAATAATATGAATGGATATGCAACTTTTTAAACTCTTTATTGTATGCGTATATTTTTTAGATACGTGCCCCCCATGTAAATAAAAATATTGTACAAACAAAAATGGAAATCAATGACTAATTCAACATTCTTCGGATTTCACAAATTTTAGTAAATTCTTCATACTGAATAATTACACTCTGTGAAAACAGCAACTGAAATCTTGAAAAGTGCAATTACTTAAAATGTTCCCATTTCCTTAGAAGGAAATAGAATTATGAATACAATAATACAATTATGAATTTAAAATAAGCATGTATTCGCTTTGTAGATGTTTCCTAATTTAATCTAAAATGGTGCTTGTTAATAAAAGATATGACACAGAAGTGACTCCTTGCTACCTTCTTATTTAGAAACTTTGGTTTAGTCAATTACTAATCAAGCAACCAAAATAATGGTTTAGCAACTCAGTAGGCAACTAGAATTTAAAGACTCAACGGCTGAAATCCAAAACGCATTTTATTATTTCATTTCTTCCTTCTTAGTTTTTACAGTAGACTCCTTTTTATACGAGATGTTAAACCTTTTGTTCATTTCACTTCCAGAATGGATGCTGGTTCGCTTTTGATACATACATAATCCCGCAAAGAAAATACCACAGCGAACCTGACAACGTGTTTTTCTTTTTATATTTTCCCTAAAAAACATATTGCAAATATACTAGTGCAGCCACAAACTAGAATATTGCTAGTAACTTCAAATCCAATTGCTTACATACCTGTAAGTTAAGATTTAATTAGCGTGTTAAAAGCAAATAAAGCCGCTGTAAAATATAGTATTTCACAAAGGTGATTATGATCCCACTTCAAAAACCTTGAAAACTACCATTGATAGAAAATCCATAAAAAAAACAATTCATAAAAGTATCACTACACCTTCTTGGACACACATTTTAATTTCGTTTCATTAGCAAAGCAAAATGCATAATTTTTAAACCTTATAAAAATATGCAACTAAAATTCAATTTGTTTTACAAAATACCAACAAATAATATTTTTAAAAAATAAGCATAAAACTAGCAATTTATTCATACTTTCGTAATAAATAAATGGATAAAGTTACAAATATCTCCGATTTAAGAAAACGAATCAAATACAAGAATACTTCGCTGATCGCACTATGGTATGATTAGCAATGAGTAATGATTGACTTACTGTTATTCAGTTTGAAAAGAATTTGGACCAAAATATTGTGCAAATGATTTTTGCGTATTTGATCGTCAACTGGATAAAATCTCAGCAAGCGCTGTGAAACAAAGACATGATTTAGGCTTGGCTCATTGGATCAGGGATGGGCAGACCACGGCCGGCAGCGAATTTAAAATCCTTCCAAAAATACACACACGTGTGTATGTGTCTTCAAGTATAGCTCTAGTTACTTTCCCAGCAAGTTTAATTATATTCTTAACGGTGATTTCATTTCAAATTGGAAAACTGAAATATGCAAGGTGTTTTTTTTTTTTTTTTGTTTTTTATCGTTTACTTGAAGAATCCAATAGATGAATTAGAACTCGCATTCGAGAGAATGTTTATTTTATGCTCCACCTAGTGTCTTTCTCATACGGTACAAATTCTATTACTTAATTCCCATGGAAAGATGGAGGACATACAGCGTCATAATGAATAGTGGTGAAATTAAGAAAAAGTGTTGTTAGTGACTGTTCAGATAACTGTGGATATTCTAAAATTTTTCAGTCCTAAAATATTTTCTAGAAACGTGAAGTTGATTGAAAGTTTTGTGCTGTTAAAGATAAATGGACCTGGAAATATTTATTATAGTTGTTAAAGTTTTAGAACATCATTTTATAGACCCGCTTCGAATAAAGTTGCTCATCCCTGCATTGGATGCTGTCGATGTCATGCAGTGTTTAGTTTTTTCCTGATGAATCTTTGATCAGCATAGAACGGGCTTATGAAGCAGAAAGTGAAATTAAACAAAACGTGCAAACAGAAAAAAAAACTCTAAATAATCTTGAATTATTCAATGCCACTGGAAGACAATGCGAATTGGCTGAAGAATATAATTCAAGTGGTGGAAAAAAGGATGAGGAGAAGCAGCAGCTAATAAAGACACGGCGAAAATTCGAAAATATTCTGTGGTATCGTATCACGCAGGAAGAAAGAAAAAGTGAGGTAAAGGGAATTAGTGCTAAAAACTTTGGCTGATTTTCTAACTGAAAATCATTTCTTCTGTAAACAACGAACAATAAAGTGTTTCATTATTTTAACCTTTCACCCCTCTACATTTTTCATTAATTTTAAATATAGAAATATAGTTATTAACAAATTCCAAGAGTAACGAATTACTTATTTTCCTTTATAAATGATCTTTTACTCACATGATTCATTTAATGCGGTACTTTTTAGAGTAACTAATAAACAATACTAAGTGAGATATTCATGTACTCAATTGGAAGATACTATAGCATCTATCAATTCAATCTATTAACGCTTTTCAAAATTCATTACATAATGAAAATAAATTTTAATTGTGATACTTAAACACAATTTTATTTCACCTTTAGACGATCCCTAGAAGAATGGGGATTTTAGGTCAGACGTCCACCGGTCAAATCCCTATAATCCTGTCTCGTGCGATCTTTCGCGACCGCAATTTGACCGAAAAACACATAAATCGCTAATTTCTTGGTAATTCCTGCGACACCAGAAAACGAACAGCCAACCGACTCCTACCATACGAAGAAAACACAGTAAACCAACTAAACAAAGGAGTTTCTTGAGATTTTCCAGCAAGTGGCAACGCACTATATCGATTTCTCTAAAATAGTCACTGTTTTAGTAGAAAGTTTTGATACGGTTGGATAGCAGAAAATCGAAACCTATTTATCTGAAAGACAACTTGAACACCCAGAATTGAATTTTGAAGTTACCATACTAAAGCTAGAAAAATTTTAGAACAAAAGAATGTTAACAATTAAACCCTAAGGTCTGCCTATTTTGGCAGAAAAATAGTTTATAAATTATGTAATTTTAAAAATTTTAAATATCAACAAATTTACCGTTAAGCTGTGACTTCTAACTCTGTTTATTAATGAAATTAATAGGAGAGTAACTAGAAAAATTTTTAAATGCAGGGAAAACAGAAAAGATTTTTTTAAATAATAATACAGCTACAATGGGTAAAATTAGCTTAAAAAGTTTAAAAACTTCCTGTTAAAACTTACCACATAAATAAAAAAGAATACATTACTGCATATCCAGTTCTGTTGTAAAACTGATATTCCGTTCACATCACCAAATGAATACGAAAATCAATAAACAACGGGATGACATATGGCCGAAGCATAACACCTGGTATGTATAATTCCCGAGCTACTCGTCATGAAGCTTCCGAATAAAATAAATTTTCTAATTTCAAATAAGATAGTGAAAGTAGATCAGTCCCTTAGAATTTGGTGCGTGACAAGAGGGAAAAGTGGTTGAATCAAATAAGCATGACGATTTACAAGAAATGATTTAACAATTATGCCGCCATTTCCAATCAGTGCTTTGTAAAAGTTTGTTTTGTCAGAAGGTTATCAATACGTAACACGTAATAACTGCTGACACCTGAAAATAGGACACTGTCGATCCCCTCTCTGATTCCAGGTGTTAAAGTACTGAACAATTTTTGAACACTTAAGAAAATAGATTAACCCAATTTTATTTAAATTAGACGTAAAACCTGGTGTAAAAAAGAATGCTAATTTAGAAAAATAGAGGTTAGCGGGATATTGACCTGAGTGAAAGAAATATACGATGAACAGAAATAATGACGTAAATGAATTTTCAAAATAGAAAAAGGAAAAAAAAGGGAGAGGGGCTTAATAGCAAGAAGAATTTACGCAAAATCCGGTAAATGTTTTTAAATATTCAAAAGACTATGTTTAAGGAATATTTTATGTTGAAAGAAATTACATGTTCGCTAATTTTATCTTGTTACGATAATCTAATATTTATAGATCTCTAAAAACAATGGCTAAAGAAAAACAGAATTTTTATATCAATGTCTGGAATTGGCCACGAAAACTGAATATACACCAATATTAAAGTTTAAAAAGAAATTTAATTCACAAAGTGCCTTTTTCTGAAATCATATTCTTTTTTCCATAATAAATCTTAGGAAGTAAAATTAGAATATTTTAATTAGTTTTGAAAAAAATAAACGTGTTTTCAGAAGTATCATAAAAAAGTTATTAGGGAAACTTTAATTCAAAAACTTTTTGCCCTTAGAAACTTGATAAACATTATTTTCCTCCATTAAAACAGAGGATTGCTTTTCCATTAGACTGAGCTTTCAAGAAGACCTTTTTTGTTTATTGGAAAATCAATGACAAATATTTTCAAATTATGTTAGTCTGAAATAAATTAACATATCTCCCTTATTTTTTTTTTCTTAGATGATACTGTATTTGGAAGTAAGGGCTTATAATAATACGTGCAATTTTAAAAACTAATTACCGTTTCTTCTTACAAAGGGGGGAGGGAGGCGGTATCTCGTAATAATGAAATTCCTTTAAAAATTTATAATATTTTGCATTAAAAATATTTTTTGGCAAATTAATTTGCTATTCGACTTAACGGTGAAGTTGTTAAATACTGTATTAAAACCAGAGAAGGCCTGTAAATCTCGCATGGGCAAGCGTGGAATTTCCGTGAGCCCTCCGAAGAATACGGTTTTCTTAAATCTTAGTAATTACAGAAAAAGTTTCGTTAATTACTACAGTTCTGTACTAGGGCGTTTTCTACATTTATTGTTGGTCTTAATTTTTACAAAGAGAAATATTTTATTAATATAAATATATTTCACATTTTATTTGCATATTTCTGATGGTCAAAACGGAATATTCAACAGACCATATTTCATAAGTTCTCTTTAATGCAGTCAGTGTCATTCATGACTGTTTTGAATGAAGACTCATTTCCGATAAAATGTAATTTGGGATTATACATGAATTATCAATACAGCTGTAATATACACTTTTAAATTTAATTATCTTTGAGGAAGTCTTTTCAATTTCATAAGTAAATATTAACGAACTTGCTTAGGATGCTTGCACTAGCATGGAAGTTGGGGAAACTAAGCATAATCATGCCCCGATTAAGTAGATATTTAACAGTGTTATAAAAATAAGAAATGCGTACGTGCGCGAATTACATGACAGATCTCAACCCCCAGAAATCGAATTTTAAATTTCGCTTGGAAATTTCCCCAAAGCGTTTCACAATTATAGTGAAATCATTCAAGGGGCTTGACGAACCCTCTTTTGAAGAAAATACCCATTTTTCATATTTCTTGGTTATACTTTAGCATTTTTAGATCATTGTAATAAAATTTTAAAGAAATAATTAGAAGGACATTAAAAAGAATTGTTTTCAAAATGGTTTTATAAATATTTTGGTTTACCTTTCTCTACCCCTTAAAGCATTTGCCCGTATCTGACACGGGCGAAATTTAAAATAAATATATAATCAATCTTTTACACTTTGCTTGTATAACAAATTTTTTTATGACTTTTACCTCCTCTTCCGCTCTCTAGTCACCCCCACCTAGTTAACTAGTTCCCAGTGAAATTTCATAAAATAACTCACACTATACCTATATATATATATTCCTTTTCTGTGAAAAAAAAAATGATTTTTTACAAGTTTTTCAGAAAAAAAAAACTCGTGCTTTAAGGGGTTAATGTATATTTATGATGATAACATAACATTTCTTACATGTGTCATGAAACCTCTTAAAAACACGTTTTCTACATCTGTATATCCGTTACCAAGCTTCAATAATAACTTGTTCCATTCAGAGCTTTAATATTAACAGTTTTGGATTTAAATAGCATGATTAACTTACAATCTCAGCCTTTAATATTTCCGAAATGAGAATAAAAACAATATGCATTGTAATGCTTGTAAAAACTAAACATACGTGAAGTTGTTACATATGTAGCCTTATAAAACCAGCACATTCTCAATAGAAACAAGAGGTATACCAATCTTACGAAATTTTGAGGCACACCATAACACAGCGTGAACAAAAATATCGAACTATGAATGGGGTGAAATACTGAATCGATGTATCTGTGTAATTCAGAATAGTTTAGTTCGGTGCGCTAGGATATATTTAAAATAACTGTATTAGGCTGCCTACAACATTGGAAAACTTAAACAAAAAACTTTAAATAGTATGTCCTTGATACGCATTACTATTTTAAACGCATAAATCTGGCTGAGTGGGTATTAAGTTATTTTTCTTAAGGATATTAGTTTTCTTAGTATGTCGAATGTACACCCCCTTTAGCAATTTCACTAAGAATATACGTGTAGCACTTACAATAGATTGACATATGCTTTTGCGAAAATCCAGTATCATAAAAGTCTTTATCTACCATTTTCTATCGCGCTGAGAAAATGCGTTAATGCATGAAGTTTTTGAAGTACCCACTATGGAACAAAAAATTTATTCGAACCTACAGCAAACAGGCAACCTTACAGCTAATGGCAAAAATACTGACTAAGACGATTATATGATAATGCTGAAGAAACAACGTCAAAGGCGAGATGAGGATTTGATGATTACTAAATGTCAAGGGTAAGATGCGGAGAGGGAACGTTTCACAGTATTCAGTATTTTCAGTATGCAATAAAGTGTTCTCAAATACTGGTTACTATGTGGGTTTAAGGTTAGAAATACATAATTTTATATATAAAGTTATATATACAGAGAAACATATGTTAATATACATATTCTTATTAAATGAAACGCGTTAAATTCCAGCTTCACAAAGTATGAACATTTTCAAAGGAATACAAGCAGTAGCAGGAAGCTCAAGTTTCAGGAGTACTGAATTGGTTTTAATTATACTGTTTCAGTATTGGACACTTAAGAGGCCGAGGAGAGGGCTGTATTTGGCTCAAAAATGGGAAATAAACGGACAACATATACAAAATATATGGGAAGCTTAACATACAGCTATTTTAAACTGTAACAAGCAAACTGCAGAAGTAGTCAGTCTTGCAGCTTCTGTTTGTGAGATTTTTGCTTTCTCGACAGAGGAAGAGGCTTGTTAAACTTCGAAACAGCTGTATGCTTTGTTTTCCTTACTTTATTTGTGTATTTTATCATGCGTCGCTCTAGCATTTCCTAGATTGTCAGTTTTAGAAATATTTAGCAATCTGTAATTACACTGAGAAAACGTATTTTTTTATAACACAATTAAAAAAGAAAAAATCAACAGTAACTGTCCTTCCATTATTCGTTATCTCAGCAAATAAATTTTATTAACTGCTCTGTATTTTCTTACATTTTCAATTAAAATTAAGTTGTCATTGCGTATGGCAGCAATTAACAAATTACTGAACTCTACAATTAATTTCACACGTTGTAGAATTTTCCTACTCAATAGCACAGATACAAGAGATTTCCTAATCTGGATGATGCAATAATTATGAACCACGGAGCTAAGTTACCTAGATACACGAGAAAAGATTGAAATCTACAAATTCTTAGAAGCATTAGCAATGACAAGTATAATGCTAACTGCAGACTGCTAAACTTTTTATAAAACCCTACTGTTCACATTTCTAGCATACCTTAAAATTATAGTTATAAATTAAAGATCTCAAATACTGTTAACCAAATAATATAACAAATTAAAAGGCAAATATAAACAAAATCACCTTGTTGGGAGCAGACTTAAAATTTTTCAATGAATATACGGTTCTAATAATCAGTAACATTTTTCTAAAACTTTTGTTTATTCTACAGATTTAGATTAAACTAAGTTTATAAACTGTTCTCATGGATCGAACCAAAGTAAAACCCTCTTTAGATTTTTTTTTTCTTCCTTTAATAACAAGGTTACAGGCGGGGCATTACGAGAAAATACAAACGTTCATTCTAGAGGATAACAAGACGGAGAAAATAATTTTAAAGAATTATCAATGTTCATTAAAAGGAAACACTACCCGATTTTCAAAGGCCGAGCTTTCTTCGCCCGGAGACGAGCAACAAATTGTTAACCACGTGGCATGCAGAGAGAACTCAGCCATTCCACACTTCACAACATAAAAACTGTATAGGGTGAAAATTGAGGCAAAAAAAAATAGCAACTAGAAAAAGAATGAGAACGGACCAACAAATTAATTGGTGAAATACAATGATTAAAAAAAGTTTACAGTCAGAGGTGGGAAAGCTCTACAGTCATTGACCTAGGTATAATTTGATATATAAAAGGTTATTCATTAAAATATTAAATTCACGAATTGAACTGGAATTGCAGATTATTCCCATACACATTATATATAATTGACAGCTGGCAATTCCGATGAAATTTAGGCAAAAGTTAACCCGTATATTTTATTTTTCCTTAAAATCCTCAATAGGATGTGGAAGAAACGGTATAAAAATGACTATTATCGTAAGTACTTTGTTATCAATGTCAGTAAAAATTTTAGCATAACGTAAGTGTGGCAACTTCAAAACTAAGCTAAGAAGAGATAAGAAGTTTTATATCAGACAGAAGAAAAGGCATCCCAACCAAAACAACAGGAAATATCCTTATTTGAAGGAGTTAATTTAGGCCTTTTAAACATAGAAGCCTTATCTATAATGGAAGAAACATTATCAATCAAGAGTAAGAGAGTTGTTAAACATTCTAGCTAAGCCTTTTAAAGTCTTTCCCCCAATTATCCTAGGTAATTTTTTTAATTAACTAAATATTTCATTCTCTGTAGCGATATGCACGAATCTTTCGAATGAATGCTGGAAATATAATTGCATGCGATTGTTTTAACACGAATCAAATTTTTGATTTCTTAGGTATCTATAAAAATGTGAGAAAATATTCGTGAAGTCACAATTACGATATAAAAAGCTTTATTAAAAAACTATAAATGACAAATTCAAAGTAGGCAAATACATATTTATGAGATAACGCATTTTACTGCTTCCATGTAAAATTTTAATAAAAGTTGCACATAAAACAAAGCACAAACAATCCATCATCTCGTTAACTATAAAGAGTATTCCTACAGAAAGTCTATTTCCTAGTATTTCATATATGAGGAAATAAACTTTCAAATTAATATCTTGAACAATTTCCTTTGGCTTTAATAACGACATTGAGTTTCTTTGGTACTGATTTAACCAAAATGTCTTGTACAATTGTGTCCTATCCTTTTAAAAGCACATATTAAGTTATTTTTATTAGAAATGTGCCTAGATCCTCAATTTTTGCTTAGTTTCCCCTATAATTGTTCTATAGTATTAAAGTCAGCTGACAGAGGAAGAAATTATATAAACTTTGTTATAAAATATATAAGGCCGAGTATTTAAGGTTGTGTGCTCCGTATCTTTAGCAAGAAGACAAACACTCAACTCGATTTTAGGAGCACTAAAATTTTTTTCAAAGTATCAATAGAAAGCTGATGATTTATCCTGTCACATGATCATCGAAACCTAGTTTTCCACATGCATTTTATGTTGTACATGGAGATGCTGATGTTTCAATTGCTCTGAATTCTGCAACAAGTTTAGAATTTAATTTTGGGTGTATCTAACGAACGTTCCAAACACTGTCAGTGGATGCAGATAGATAGTTGTCAGTGGCAAGAAGGATCCCAGGATGCAGGTACTACAGAACTAAAGTTCTGCATTACATGGGATTTTGGCAAACGAAACGAATGAAGCGATTTGGCTCTAACATGAAAATCATAGAGAAGCTGCGGATATGGGGGTCATAATCTGCAATAAGGGTTACTGTACAAGAATATATGTAACTATTGCTGAATCGAGTACTGTTTTGCACCGTTCTCGAGCTACTAAATAATGAACTACACAGTTAATCTTTTTCTAACGATTATAGATTAACTTTGACAGACAATTTTCCGAAGGTTTAAATTAGTTTTCTTCTAGAACACTCGCTTTTTTACTTTATACGACCTCTCCTATACTAACTTTTGGTCGAACAATGGCCGAATGAGTAGGGCATTGCTCTTCAGCACGGGAGTGAGCGGGTTCGGATTCCACTGCTATCATAGATATTCGTAACCGGTTGGAATAGACTTTAAAAGTTCTTTTCTCGTGTATTAAAACAGTAGACCATAGCGCTCCCAACCAACCCATACTAACTTTTCTGATCGTATTTAAAATCACACCAAAGTGTTCTATATAACTCCAGTTTCAGTGACGTCAACAATGACGGAAAATCTGAACAACCACTCGTAAGACTATTATCGAAAATTTACACTTCTTGTGCATGTACGCTACATGCTCGTTAAAAAAAATCGTCCCGATGCATTTTTTTTACAAAAAATTTTTTTAATGCAGCCCATCTGTAGAACAGATGAATCTAAGAGTACATGAACTTTAAAAATAAAAAAAACAAGCATTCATACGAGAACATTTATCGCTGAACTACACCAATAGGAATATTTTTTACACTCATCACTCACTGCAGAGAAAACAGTATTATTTGTATCACCTATGTTGGCAACACCAGAATGTACATAAACATTAGCTAATGCGTAAGCACACTGAATTTGGAAAACTTGACTCCATAGAAATGATTTTTCCCTATTAAACTATTTTTAGTTCTTTAATATTCTATTTATAAGCATGTTTCTTTTTATGGAAAATTGTAATATTGATTTTGCATACTTTAGAATTTAAAAAGGGAATTAAAGTGCCAAGGTTTCGTAAGGGTTTGCCTAGTTTCTATTTATAACATTTAATATTTTTAATTAATATTAAAGATCTTTTAAATTAAAAATAATAAATGATATTTCCTTGACGCTAACAAAATGTTTAGAGTGCCGTAACAAAAATTTAAGGAAATTACCACTTCTAAGAGCTTAAAAATTTTGTCCATTTCATGATAAGCAGATTAAAAAATATATAAGTAGAGATCTATTTCGATCCGAATTTTTTAGAGTTAGTATTCTTAAATCTACATAGAATGGGAGAAAAAAAAATGTGGCTTATCATTTTTCATTTAAAGAAATTCCCGTGAGAACAGGAAACGAATTAATATTCTATCCAATTCATTTTCTAAATCCGATCGATTCATTTAAATATGCTAATAATATGAAAATTACATGCACAAATTACAGAAAAAATTCTTTATTTTTATTTATTTTTCCATTATTTTTGCAGTTACTACTTCAAAAGTTTTAGCTTTCAATTGAACACCTATAAATTGATACATTCTGAAATTCCAAGACACAGGCGATAACGTTTATAATAGATGTAGTTTTTAATCAGTAAGCATCCATTATAACACGTATAATAAAAATAACTCGGTTACTATTTTTTCTGGTGGTTCCTTTCTTCGCGAAAATCTATGAAGTGCAAAATTAATTACAAGGAAACCGTCCAGGTATAAAGGCATTCTCAACTACAGCTTTTCTTTTTTTGCTGCTGCTGATACTTCGCTTAGTATTAAATTGTGTTCTTTCAAGCCAAAGAAAATTTAAGCACCCTCTTTAATAAGTATCTTAAAAGAAGTTCGTAATAAACGCAAATGGACTTTATTAAACATTATATGGACACAATTATGGTGAAGAATATGATAATTTTAACGTACTAACTGACGCAATGAGCAGTATTAATAAAAAAATTTAAAAAACTCGTAGGGTAAAAATACGAAAATAATGTTCACGTCATTAAACCTACAAATGTCATCAGTATTCTATTTTTAACAGACATTTGCTTTATATTTTATTTATAGATTTTTTTCAAGAAAAAAAAATTAAATTTTAAATTTTATAAATATATATACTCCAAATGTGCATTACACTCTCCGTGTACAATACGACAAATGTTATCAACGACTAAAACTATAATGTTTGGGCACTCGACATATTGGTTTCTTCTAGTTCATGCTAAATATGGAGAAAATCATTCTACATCTGGGCGTTTTACATTAAACGGTTTCTTAGTGCCTCAAAGTCGACTCATCGCACAGGAGGGTTAACTCTGATTTACATGCGCCTTCCAAATCAGAAATACAGTTAATGCGTGAGGAATAGCAGATATTATTCACGATAATGAGAACTTAGAAAAAATTTAGTTAAATTAAAAACTGAGATATATAAATTAAATAAAAATAAAAGGATCCACGAGAACGATGACAGAAAATACACAAAATATGAAGAGCTTAACATATGTTTTAGAGATTAAAATAAGAATTGAGTTACACGTACAAATATATATATATATATATATATATATATATATATATATATATATATATATATATATATATATATATATGATAAGTTAATTTACTACAAGTGAAGAAGGGGAGCGAAAAGACGACTCTACGGTGGTATTAAAAGTCTCCCACCTTTTTGATGAATAAACATGCATGATGGAATTTCTTTTTAAATATCTCGAAATATTGCAATAATTATGTGCAGGTCGCTTTATTTTTTTAATCCATTACGCAAAATAGTGGGTAATACCAACCTACAAATGTTTTAAAATTTTATAGGTTGTGCTCGAAAGCCGTGCTTCAAAGGGTTAAACAATTTTTACCACATAAGAGTGCAAAATTTCCAGAGAAATACGGAACTAATTTTTTAAAAAGAGAAAAATATATTTAATTTTAGAAAGTTTTTGATTTTTTTTTTTTAATGCAAATTACATTTTACCAACAATTTAAAGAAAAAAAAAAGGGTTCTGCATTGCACATGGTAAAATTTGATTCAAGAAATGTTTAAACTGATATGAGATACAATTTTTGCCATAGGTTAACATGGAGCAAGAGGAATCCAACATAACCATCTTTAGATGTCATTGAAAAATTTACTCATTAATTCAGAATAATTCACCGATGGACATCGTTTTTGTCACTAAAATTAGTTCACAATATCATATGTAATGTACTTGGTAGTGTCTTAGTCACCAACTTTTTCCATACTTTTAAATCCAAAGGGTCTTATGTCTACATGCAAATGACAATTTTAACCCATTAAAATGCCAACGTGTCCTTTTGGGGATAACTAAAAAAATCGGTTGTAGAACTTCTATGTTTACTCAAAATAGGCTTTTTTCCTTTCCAGTTAGGTAGATGGCAATTTTAATAGCAATCTACCAAATGTCCAGTATCTGCTATTACTTATAATTCTGTCATTTGGATCGGCATTTTATAATTTTTCGAGCGTCACACAAATTTTAAAACCGCACATGAAATACATGTACTGTTGGTTTCTCCGCAAATATACTGACTGAAATTATGACAAATAACTATATTATAAAGACCACTTTATGGCTCCTTTACACTATGGCTCATGATGGGCCAATGCAGTAGTCACCATAATGGCGACCATCGCCAAACCTTGACTGGTTGGCTCCCCACGCTGGGCCACTAGATGGGCGTAAATGAGTCGACCATTTAGGCCCTAAGCTGGGCATATTGTATCTGATGTATGAAGAAAAACCACTCCAAAAGCTAACTTTCCCCATCACCATCGATTACTGTAAGCCATCCCCCTTCACTTCAGTGATGATGGCTTGCAGAGGCCCAACATATGCCATACTGTAGAGGAGCCATTACAGTAATTTTTTTACATGTGATACCAAATAAATCTTTTATCACTAATTTTTTTCATAAATGACATGTTTAAAAATGACAGCTGACTACTCATGTAAAAAAAACTAACAATCAAAGTCATTTAAATCACATTGATTTTTACTCTGTGCAGTCCACAATAACTTGGATTTAAGATGTTTCTGCTGAATATCTATTGATGAATGACTCATTAATGGGTTAAAAAACGTGCGCGAGGAAACAGAGGTGAAAAACTCATTCACACCCTCTGAACTTATGGGGTCACATACCTTTCAAAGGACAGACATCTGACCTGAAATACAATATTTTGAACTGTATCTAACATGACAGCACATGAAACTAATGAACGCGAGAACAAATTCAAATACACAAATTAATGCTATACATATCATCGATGCATACATACTGCTTTGTTCGGATGCACATATTTAAAAAAGCGAATACATGCACAGCACATTAAGCAAAAAGGCTAATGCCAATTGTGTACTTAAAATTTTTTAATCTTTTTTACGTTACTTTTTAACATTTGAATATGGAAAAAAAAAGAAAACAGCCAAGACATTCCATTCTTACTTTATGTCATGGTAAAGAAGTTAATCATCACATTTCACAAAAAAATAGAACCTTAATAGAGCAAATATAAAATTGATAAGACATCGTGTACGATAAACAAATTTTGAACAGACAAGGGTAAGATTATCCCGTTTTGATGTCTTATAAAATTTATCTGAAAAAATAAAATCATAGGCGTTTCAGAAAAAGTGTCACCTGTTTTAGAAACTAATGAAATTATGCGTAGAGCAATAAGAAAAAAATCAATATTTAGGAACAAGATGTAAAAAAACACTTTAAAAAGAGAGGTTCTAAAAAATATCATGACTTTAAAACTGCTATCTTTATTATTCGTAATACAAGTCCAACAACTCGACAGTCAATACTACAATAAGGTTATATAAATTGCATTAAATGCTAAACAAAACAACGCCTTTAACGTTCCAAAATAGTTCATGTTTTTTTTTTCTTTTATTTTGGGTGAGGTGAGCTTCCCCTGGTGATGATGCTTCCTTAAGACAAAATTTAATTGTAAACTAAGGATGGAAGCAAACAAGTAAGTCAGGTATGGCTTGGTTTGTAATAGAAAGCCAAGGCCCATGTTTTGCGACACGAGAATTCATTAGGCAGGGACCTACTGCTTAGAGCCGATTCGGTTGAATACTGCCTTTCGGCTATCTTTCAGTCAACATGTAGGTCTGAAACATCGGTATTCATCTAAATAGTTTTGTTTAAAGTTTAACGCAATTTATTACCTTATTGTAATATTTACTGTTGGGTTCTGGAATTTTTTTCGGTTATGGTTACTAGATTATGGTTCGTAAGAAGCTCTGTGGTCTATATTTTCGCTACATATCAATGTGACCGGAACCTGCTATGTAATGCTGATTATGAACGGCTACAAACATCCTTATCAGCAACGGGATTCAAACTCACAAAGTCAGATACCGGAAGGTAAGGAAAATTCCATCCTCATAATACTTTTCTGCGGTCGCCTGCACGTTTCACCTGCGGAGCAAAATTCGATCGCCAGGGTACTTCGAAGGGAGTCTGCTGCATAGCATGGCTTCATGTATGTGATCTCCCAACCCCATCCCCAGGAACCAAGCAGGAAGGCTTTACAGCTATATTGTGTCTCAAACTGGAGCTCTAATGAAAGAATGTCCTTCTGCAATTCACTGGCTAGAGTTCATTAAGAATATTTTGTACAAGAAAACGTAGGAGACAGGAAAAAGTGGACAGACCTAAGATGCCAATGGTTTAAAAATTATGTAGTATAAAGGACAAACAGGTGTGATTACGTTTAGGGGCCGTCCACAAATGATGTCATGCTAGGAGGAGGAAGGAAATTCGTGAAATTGTGGCAGTTTGTAACATTGAGGGAAGGAGAGTTAAAGTTTCAATTGTAATATTGAATCAAATTCAGAACACAGCAACACTCAAACTTAAACGAGTAGACGGTCATGATATTATGAAGTTTATACATATCATGACAAACACGGGAAATAGTATGAGACAAACAGGCAAGATATTCTTTGTTTAATGACTCCTGGTGGGCCAATGCAGTGGTCGAAATGATGGCGGCCACCGCTAAGCATTGACTGGTTGACACCACATACTGAGCCATTGGCTAGTCTTGATGGACGAATGAGCCACTTACTGCACACTTTAGAGTGCATGCTGGTCGTCTTTGATTTTTGGAGAAAAATCGCTTCCAAAGCCATCTTTCAACCGCTATAAGTCCTCCTTTCTCTACTGGCTTGTAGTGACTTAACATGAGTGATAGTGCAGAGGAACCATAATAGTTTTATCTACAACGTATCTCAAGGGTAGATGAGTTTAACTACTCGTTTAGTAGAGGAGGGCAAATATCCGGAAGTCATATTTTAATTTTGAATGAAGACATGTTTTCTTGCATAAGTTCTAAACGTAAAAATATTAGGAACGTCTACATGACATTACAATCTCCTACCGTATTTCCACAAAATAAGACGGTAGAAAAACTTGCTCTATATTATAAAGTGGAACCTTGATTATCATTCCCGCAATGATCGTTTTTATTCGTCCAGAATTTATATCTACTGATGCAATGTTATCATTTCCCGATACCCTTTCTTTTATCTATCGTCGAAAATTTTCGGTCCTGTCTGTGTTCCTGGAAAGTATCGTTTTTAGGAAATTTGGAACTGGGACAGTGACTGACCACCAGAAATTTTTTTTCTTTTTAAATGGTGGAAAATCAATCTAACTAGACCTATAGATACACCAAATTTACCATTGTCTCACTTCCTCTTTGTTCGTACGTGAGCCAGAGGAGTTACCTTTGTCATTTATTACCATCCTTGCCACCTTTTAGCATATCTTTGCTCTGCACAGCTGTCTTGGGCAGATTAAGCTATATTTTTTTTAGATCATTTAGTATTAAAATACCTGTTTTTGATTTCCCATTTAATTTCTTGTTCTTTTACGTATTGATATTATTTTTAAATATTATGTCTTTAGAGTAAGTTTCCTTTCTATTAGTAATCTTAATTACAATCCTTAATTTTCTTTAGTGCTTTGACATAACTTATCATTTGATTGCCCTGCTTATTAATATTTGTTACACCATTTAGCTACTGTTTCTACAATATTTTACATTAATTCATTCTTTAGTTTCCTTTCTTCTGCGGTCAATCTATTTACATCCGCTGTTTTACTTTAGTTTTACTGCTTTGAAATTTTCTGCACTATAGTTAGCCTCTTTTCACCTATTTTTGTTCTGTTTACAATCAATTCTCTCGTATTTCCGTTTTTATTGCTTTACCATTCTTCCACTTTTTAAAATTTCTTTTCCCTTGTGGTCAAAGTGTTGCCATATGTTATTTTACTCCCGTTTCACTGATATGACAATTTCACATCAGTGTTTATTTTCTTTTTACGTTTTTTTATGTATTACTACCGTAGTCTCATTTTTACTGCTGACACTCCCCCACCACCATCCATTTAAATCCTTTTCTCCTACAGTCAATCTGATTACAGCTGTTATTTTACTCGTGTTTATTTTGACATTTGTTCATTAATTTGTTTGCAACTGTTGTCATTCTGTTAATATTTATGACTACCGTATTCCCATTTGTACTATTTAGCATTTGTTTAACATTTCTGATCATTCTGCTATTTGTTATTATTCAACACGTTTCACTGTTTAATGTCGTTTATTTTATAGTCTTTATTACGAACTTGGACTTTTTCAACATTGATTTTAAACTCTACTTTTCGAAGAATAATACAAACAATTCTGTAGCAAAGAAAACCATAAGGAGAAAATACAAGAAAACTATAGGGAGATGTTAATATGCATAGTACTTATGTGCGAATAAGAAAAAGGGTAACCAATCTTCAATTGCTTATTTTCGTCTTTGAAACAATCTGTAATTTCCGTTGTTACACTGATCTGTTAGATGATATATTATATACTTTCCAGGAAAACGACCTCTTATTCTCTGACGTTTCCAGAATAGATGAATCACTTTAGAACCCATTGAAAACGTAACGTCTCTACTCATTCAGCCATAACCTGACCTCTGCAAATAATTTATTTTGATATAAAGCGCTAAGGTCTACTGTTTTGATACCAGCAAGGCAAGGAGACCGTGATCTACTGCTTAAAGCCGATTCCGAATGGCTAGTAATATTCCTGTTAGTAGGGCATCTGAATCCACGAACTCTAGTACCGAAAACCTGCGGCCAACCCATTCGGCCCTTTCAAATAACTTATAATCAAATAATGTCTACTATGCAAGCCACAATCTCTACGAGGAGTTTCTCAGATTTTTTTTAATTGACAATTTTAAATCAATGCAGCCGTAATTCTATTAATTTGCATGTCTAAATTTTGTGAGTGGTGCCAGGTTATTTAACATATATGCATATATATATATATATATATATATATATATATATATATATATATATATATATATATATATATATATATATTAATATAGGAATTCATAGTATTTTCTAAGTTTGTCCAGAAGCTTTGTGGTTAGCTTTTTGCATGAGGGTTAAAATTAATCTGCTTAAACACAATTCTGAATAGTGTCCATGTCTGCAGTGGGATTCAAATCCATGGACCTTTTGAAAGATAAAAACACATACATTCTAACTGAATTTTGAGAACTCACTGATAATATCAAATATTAATTGCTTATAAATTCCCTAGTCATAGTTTTAATTGAATTTCTCACAAGATGTCTAACAACTCCTTTTTAATTTCTCTAACTATGAAACTGCAATTTGTACTTTAAATTATATTAGGGAAATACAAGTTTAGATTCTTATAAAAACTTAAAAAAATCTTATAAAATCTTATAAATACTTAAATCATTCTTTTCTAACATAAGATATAAATAGAAAGAGATTGAACACAGACAGCTGTTTCATAACTACATTAACTAAGAACTGCATTATGAATGCAAGCAAACTGAGTTACTAGAAAAAGCCAACTGCACCAATTGTTGCTCAATTTTCAGCCAATCTATTTGCTCACACTGATAATGCAGCTCATTTGTAACTACGAAACAGCTGTCTCTCTAATCTTTTTCAATCTGTGCCTTATTTATATTTGATTTGCATTTATTGCTATATTCTGGCAGAAAGGTTTTACCTACCAAAATTAAAATTATTAATTTGATATTTTTAAGCAAATTTCTCTTGTGTAAAACAGGGCTGATTGTGATCCTACCTCAAAAATACTGAACTTACCTGCAGAACTAAAATCAGACAAATTTTAAGTAATTTATAACATACCCGGCTAATACAACCATTTCACAAATTTAGAATATTTATATACAGAATTATTCTAGAATATTTACATACACTGGAATCTAGAGATTTCATACAGGAAATAAATAAAAACAGGGATTCTGGACAATTCTGCTTGAACAATCACCAATGATTCAAACAAATTTACTATTTTAAATCTTGACACTGCTTTTCAAATTTAAAAAAAAAAAAAAATCTTTGAAAGATTGTCTTGCTTTAAAGGAAAGTATACCAAAAAAAGGTGCTTGAGAGTACTTTCTAAGTCAGGACCATAGACTGGATTTAGTTTCGACAGGGGGGGGGGGATGGACTGAGTCAATTATATATTTCACCATTTTTAACTAAGAAACAAAATTTTGTAAAAATTATATAAATTTATTATTTAATAATATTATTAAAAATTATATAAAATTTAATGTACATATCTAAAAGTTCACAAAACAATTTGGTGCATAAATATTGAAATTAAAAAGGAAAATTTTTTTTTAATTTCGTAAGTGAAACAAACTTTTATTTCATTATTAAAATGCAATACAGTAAACACCAAAATTTCAAGGGTCTTTACTGTTTGTTCACAATATTACCTTTAACAAACAGGGAAGTATATTACTTTTATTAATACTTGATACTTTGTATATATATAGACACAAATATTCTTGCAGTCAAAATGTATTATTCAATAAAAGATAATATTACTTAAGTTCTCCAGAATATAGTCATGTTCACAACTATTTTTGAAAACAATTTTTAGCAAAACTTAATTTTGGATCACATATGAATTGTCAAAGATTTTAATATAATCTTTTTGAATTTATTTTTTGTGGAAGCTTTGCAAATTTCAGAAATAAACATTAAGTTAATGTTAATCTATGTACTTGTTAAGATACTTTTGATATTATATTAGACCCCAAACAACCCCTTGCACTGACGTACCATCTAAGCATAACGAGGCTTGCCTATGAGATGGCACCTAATATTATCTAAAAAGTTTATATTCCCCAATACATTGGTTGCCATGGAGGTCACTAATGACCGAAATCTGATAATTTCAGTATGACCACAAAAGTCATACTGAAATTTTCAGGTGTGACAAGCAAAAGTGACTTATCTTTGAGTGCTGCCAGTCACATTAATATGCTGACTGATAATCCTGTTTGGAGGAAATCTTGTTAAGGTGAGATGCATTGTGTGCTGCCAGGTAATATGTTAAAAAATAACATTAAACTTTTAACATGGTACCCCAAGATTGTAGGGTTAGAATCCCAGAGTGTTGGGTTGCCTGTCAAATGCACTTAATATCTCCATGTATATCACACTTGCAGGATAAATCTTTTAGTCTGAATATCCTCTCACTGCAATTTTGGCAGTTGGAAGAGAGGTACAGAATCTGGAACAAATTATTTCCACTTCTCCTGAACATGACCTAAATTGAAGGGATTTTCCAGTATGGCCTCATGAGCACTTTACATAAGGATAATTCTTGCTAGACACTTAATTGAATGAGAGAGAATCAATCTCTTTATCTTAGTTTATTTCAAAGTGAAAAACGGGTAAGGAAAAGAAAACTATTCACATAAAATTACTACTCAATAATAATGTACTTAAAAGTAATTTTTGTTACCACTTTCAAAAGTTATCTAATAAAAAGTTCTTAATAGCATAGTTTTGTAACAAATTAACATTTAAAGTCCTTCCTATAATTTGGGAGTAAAATTGTAGACATGTAGAACAAATAAAAAGAAAGTGAGATAGTTTTATAAAGTTTAGTTCTGTGCATTATTTCAATTCTAAAACCTACTGATGCAATTACTACTTTTGTTAAAGTAAAATCAAAGAATTTTAAAACATTTACCTACATGTGTTAAAAACAGCATACTTAACAGAATTATTTGTATTAAAATTTTCCAAAAATGGACCATTATTTACTCTTTCTTATACTACTAAAGTATGTATTATACATGGTACTTTTAAGGACCACAAAATAGTCTAAAAGATAACAGCAGGGAGTAACAACAGTGTTGAAACAAAAACTAATAAGGGTGAAATTTTCAACAATTCAAGAGAGTAATGAATGGCTACTTGTATAAAATAAAAATGATATCTCGTCTAATCATGCTTAAAATAATAATTGCTTAAATTCCTAAGGAATATTCTGTGTTTTATTATTCAAAATTTTTTTAAAGTTAATATATTAAAAACTCAATAAAACAAATTAAGTTAATTCACTGATAATTGAAAATAAAATCTTAGCACAAAGCAAGATTCAAAACACACTAACCATAAAAAGCTATTAAGCATTATAAACGTAATAAAGAGATGCCATACGAAATTGCAGTTAAATTAATAAAATTATAACTATTCCACTGGCATATTGACCCTTCAGATCTTAATTCTAAATTTAAAAATATTTCCTAGAATTTTGGATATATTATTTCAAACAAGTAAAAAAGGTTTAAATTTAAAAAACAAATTTATCTGCAAAACAAGGTATTTTCCACAAACATGTATTTTATATAAACATTGTAAATTACAAAAATCGACTTTACATAAATGATTTTGAACTATTTTTGTGAAAAATTTACTTCTAAATAAATTATTCAACAAACCCAAAGTTTATTTCAGTAATGACTATTTGCATGCAATCAAATAAATGAAGCTTCCATATGAAATCTACTAATATCGCAATGTGATAGGAATTTTACAAGCAGGTAGCCTCAATTGTTATGGTGCAGGTTAACAACAATCAATAAAACCAATCTTGAATCACCTTGAAAATTACATTAAATTTTATGTATGTGGCTGATCTGAAATATGTTCATATAAAGAGTTAAATTGCTATAATAGCTATACAAAGTATTAAAAAAAAAAATTACATATCCTACTGCAAATGAAATAAAAGAAATTTTATTTCATACAAAATTCTTTACAGGCATACTAATAGTTTGATTTTATAATATAAAAAATGGCAGCAATTCCTAAATGTTCCTAGAAAAAGGTGACAAGCTTTTTCATGTTTAACCATTAATTTACTGAGAAGTTAGTAACCATAAGGCAAGAATAAAACCTATAAAATGTGAAATTTTCAAAAGTGATCTGATGTTTGAACTGGAATATCATGTACAGATAAGAGTAATAAGTGAATAAGAAAACTAAAGATATGCTAGAACACATTATGATACAGTTAATTTAAGTACATAACAGCAAAACAAAATAAACTAGACAGTTAATACACTCACCTCATCACAAGTGCAAGGATTAAAGCTCAAACTCAAAATAGTCAATTGCTGGAGATCATTAATGATGACTATTCAGCCATTAGTTGGCTGAGTTTTTGACAAGCAGTGCTCTATAATAAAAAAGATAAAATGTTCATGGAAATAAAAATATACCAACTAAGATTCTTTAAAATAAAAAAATAATAAACAAGAAATTCTAGTCAAATTATTGTATTATATGCAGAATATTAAATGAAAAATGCTAAACATTACATAATAAAAAGCAAATATAACAAAACAAAATCAAATTTTCTCTCACATTTTAAAACCTGTTCTAAGTAAATTTTGTTTAAGAAAACTCTAAATTTAAAATGATTTAAAATATTAAATTCTCTTATATTAAAATTTTAAATTTTGTTTAAGAAAACTCTAAATTTAAAATAATTTAAAATATTAAATTCTCTTACTGCTAGAAAAAAAAAATGAATGTTAGCATACTATATATTTAAGCAGAGAAGCCATGATTTTTTTTAATCTGTTACCTAAAAAAAATCTGGAACTAAAAATAATTATTTTAATTGGTTCTGTTCATGTGTTTACAAAGAAACAACTATATTTATCCTTAAAATTATTCTGCTATTTTAACATCAAGTTTAAAGTACAGAAAAAAAATATTAGGTTGATTTGATGGTAAGGTACAGGAATAATTTTTCAAAAAGTTATTGCAAAAAAACGGCATAAATAATCTTTATACTATGTATAATTGCAATATTTGCATTTAATGTTACACAAGGGAAAAATTGAAGCTTTCTATTTAAATTACATAAATATTCTATAAAAATCTAAAATCATAGGCTGGCATTACATTTTATTACACATAATTTATATCAACTCCTAAAATTTAACAATAAACAATGCTATAGTATTAAAAGTGTAATATGATTTTTAGCATTTAAATCTTAAAAATTACTTAAAAAGTATAAAATTAAATTAACTGTTCAAAATGCTATACTTAAAAATTATAAAACTTCGAATGTTTCAAGTGTTTTTATAAGGAAGAAATTAAACTGCAAATTATGTATGAATTCTTTTGGATAATTTAAAGCTTCTTTTCTTATGAGCAATTTAACTAGGAATATTTTATTTTGTTGTTTCAAAAGAACTTAGGTTGATTTTTTATAACATTTAATCTTACAAATTTAAAAATCCTTTTAAACATAGATAAAGCATCATACTACTAATTCCTCAATTATCTTAAGTATATATTTTTTGGTCCTTTGGTTTGGTTTGGAGCGCTACGGTCTACTGTTTTGCACACGAGGGCTAATATTTTTTGGTCCTATTTTGATTCATGAGTAAAGAAGCACAATTACCTAACATAGCATTTAATTCTTCAGCATAAACTTAAATCATACCTTATATGGCAATAAATATAATTTTAAAGTTCTATACCATCTTTCCTATCAGATTTTAATGTGGATCTAAACTAACACACAATAATGCACTTTACCAAGTTGGTTTTATACTGCAATCATTAAGATTTTTAAAATAAAAATTTTAATTTTTTAGGAAAGTTTTGAGTTAATAAAAAGAAATGGATTTGTATATAAACCCATTTTTTTTATTAACTCAAAACATATCCATAGCCAATATAAATATGTAGATTTGCTAGAATAAATATGTAGCATGTAATACAGATGTGAAGCTTTATCCTTTAACAAAGAAATTTGGTTTATTAGGATTCAAACTATAATAAAGAATTTACAATTGTTTTTCATCTACATTAGCTGTAACTTAAAAGTTACAGAACATTAATTCTGAAAAATTCAGTGTTCAAAAGTTTTTTCAGTGTTGCTAATTTTAAATTTTACTGTAACATTAATCTAGCATGTCATTGTGAGCCAAATGAAATTTCAGCTTTGTTTACCACAGATCTGATCTAATTATAAACTTGCAAGTGGTAAAAAGTTGCTATAGCAGATAAGGCCTTTTAAATCTCTATTTTACCACTTTTGTATTTTATGCTACTGCAGTTCCACACGATATTTTTAAAAAAATCCCCTAAATCAAAATACTGCCCATACTTCATTAACAATTTATAATTACTTTCAAAATAGATATCAATGTTTGAATTGACAAATGAAGTTTAATTCTCTCTATGCTTGCTGCTCAAGTTTCCTATAATCCTCTCAGAACACTAATCTAGGACATTAGTATTATTTGATTCTTCAGACATTCTTACCATAACTTCTGGCACATGCATGTTTATAAGAACATTTCATTATATACAGGGTATCTGCCAAAATAAAATTTTTCAAATCCATGACTTTTCATGACTCTCCCTGATCTAGCAGATCATTTTTCATGACTTTAAAAAGCTTTCATTAAAAGTATATATGAATAAAAATTCTGATGTACATACAAATAAAATATATGCTTTTCGAGAAATTAAAGGAATTTTATCATAAAAAAAACTATAAACTTACTTTATAAGTGTTAATAAACTCACATAAAAATAAATTGTATCTACATACTTAAGTTTAATCATATAGCAATTTTTCAATCAAATGTTTCCAATTTGAATTCAGGGTACTTTGGTATTATCCAGATGACCATGAATAATAGCCAAATATAACAATATAATGTTTATATACAATATCCCTAGAGATAAACTTATATTTTGTACAAAAATCTTAACTAATCTTAACTAATTTTATTAAAAAATAATTATTATATTAATAAAATTTTAATCTACAATTTAAGAAAAAACCCAGAATAATATACATTTACCCACCCATTAAGCTTTCTTGCTTTGAGTTTCCTTGGTGAACTAATTTTACTTGGCAATATGGTCAATAGGATAATACATAAATACCAAACTCAGTAACTTCAGTTAAATGACAAATAAAAATAGAATTAAACAATTCAATGCATTTTTTTTAATCAGTAGTTTAGCGGATCCATGACTTTTACTTATTTTGCTTGAAAAATCAAGACTTTCCATGACAAAATTAATTTATTGTCTAAATCCATGATTTTCCCTGATTTTCCAGGTGCGCGGAAACCATGTATATAATTTTGATACATGTTTCTCAAACATTCATGCCCCCCCCCCCTTCTCCAAGAAAAAAAATCTTCCTTTTCACCTTCTTAAATAAAGCAAATTAATAGAGAGAAGAAATGAAAAAAAAGGTTTGCATCATAAAATCCCTGCTCTTAAATAAATAGCTATTATCTTTGCATTTGATAATTTATCTTAAGCATTGGAGAAATTTAAATTATTTCTAACTTTGCTATTAATCTGTTTAAAAAGTAAAAAGCAACAATTTTTAAAGTAAAAAGCAACAATTTATTTTTATTATTTATCAATTCATGTACCCAATTAGTACAAAAAAATGTAATTCAAAGTTATTAATGAAAAGACTACAGTTTTGACCGAATGTAATGTTCATAATCATTAAATTTCAATTATATGTATATAATCATACCTTGAACAAAATTTGTCAATATGGATGTAAAAATTTGTTTTGTCATTATCATGAAAAGTGCCTTTTATCATGTTTTATGTATTCAAGAGATATTGTAATAATATTAAATTATTTAATATACAAGATATATAAAAACTATAAATATCACTAAGAATAACAAATTCCACATCTCTTCTATAAAAGTTAATGCTTTAAAAATACTCTAAACTTTATAAAATATTTATTAAATTGCTAAAAATTTAATGCTACTACAAACTTAAAAACACAACAAATGTATATATATATATTTGTGAGATTTTAGGATAAGGCAATTGTTTAAGGGCCTAAATGCTGCACAGAAAGATAAAACATTGTAACAAGTATTGTTAAGAAGATAATGTCCTTCCAAGTAACTGTCAAAGAACAACAACTTTTAATTTTAATTTATTTCTCCTTACTGAATAAAAAAAAATCTAATTTATATCAATTTAACACAACACTGCACTTAGAAATACAATCTAGTTTTAAAGAAAAATTTCATTACACACTAGCGTACGTTGTGGCTGTCTCCAGTTTATGCTAGCAATGTTTTGAATACCCAGTCAGCTGAGAAGACAAAAAGAATGCTTAGGAGATGTTTATAGTTACGCTTCACTTAATTATTAGATAAATGGGTATAAACAAAACAAAACGAAATAAATGTCACTATACGTTTAACAGTTTTAAAAGAAAAAAATCGACGGATTAACATTTAGATTTAGCCTATCATGTCATTGAAACAGGAAATAACATCTGCACCACTAAATAACTAGTCAAAATATGTTATTTTAAGCTCTTTCGTTAAGAATGTTACACATAAAAACACATGTAACAAGTATATAGTCAGGATGACCTCATACATGTTCAGATATGAAAATGAAGAAAATAACATTTAATCAATGCCTCAGTTTCTTTACGACTGCGGATTTAATAACTGAAATATTGGACATATTATACCACATTATACGTTTAATTTTCAACTAACTTCATAAATTTAGTTCACTACACAAAATGAAGAAAAAAATATGGATGGACGTCATGAATTGCAGCGAATTCCACAAACCATTACACATCGATGAAAAAAAAATTTTTTTTCGCATGTAAGAATTTTATATAAACCAAAATCCAATACGCCAGTATCGAATGTAAAAAAGGTTTAAATTTTAATCTTCACACTCACCTTATAAAAAAATTTTCATTCTAAATTTATTTATACTACTTTTCTTGAAGAGATTCAATCTAGGAGACCAACACTTAAAATTTTTCACGTATCATAAATATAAATATGCTATAATACGGAGAAACAATTTCATGATCAATTTGTCACAGAATAGTAAACTACTTCCAAACTATTCATAATATATCGTTACATAATTCAATGGTGTGAAGAAAGCCATACACTGCGGAAGATCACTTGATTAGTAAAACCTAGCACTCCGTAATCCACCATTTTGAGTAATCTCTGTACACCTACACATATCGGCAAGTGTGCTCGAGAGTATAAAATAGAAAAAACATCATGGCTCACACCGCAGGACACATACACAATGGATAAATAACTCCATGTTTTCTAAAGAAAATTAAAATAAGTTATATTATAATTATTATTAAAAGAACTTTGCATGTGTTTAGGAAATACTTTCACAAATACTAACTTAACAAAACTATTTCAAAGCTTTCTTCAACCAAAGAGACGTACTAAACAAATTTGTTCTTAATCAAAGTTTAACTTGTATTATAAGAGACAACATCTATTCCAGAAAGAAACATTTGTGAATGATATAATAATTGATAAAAGTTGTCAGGATATTTAGATCTAAACAGTAAAAAGAATTCTTGGGGTAAATTTAATATAATACAAATTTTTGTCACTAAATGTAGAGACGAAATATAGAACAGTGACACACCCTCCTATACTATATTTTAAAATTAAATGGGACTTCTTGGTGACACCTCCAAGATTCACGAGATGTTAAAGTTGAAACAACTTTTAGCACAGAATATGAATTTGAATTAGGAACTTCTACTTTCCTAACTTTAAGTACATTTTTAATAATAGCAGAGGAATTTTCTTCGGGGGAATATACAGCAATGATTTACGAAAAAAAAAAATCTTTTTTCCTCCTTGTACTTTAATCAGTGTTAAAAATGAATGGGGCTGTTGCCTTTCTTTAGGCAGACTAAAATAGTTGACATAGATGCTGAAAATCACAATGTAGCTTTCATAAGTCCTTGCGATTAATTAATTGCGCATTCCTAATTTAAAATTATATCATCAAAAGACAATCCTGATCATTGAAAAACCTCATATGAGAAAATGTTTCAAATTGCTTTACTGTCCCCTTACACATTTTAAGTTATACTGTTACAAAAACTGTAACTAAGACAACGTTGAAAAAATATATTGTTAGGAGGAAAACAAGGAAAAGCGGATTCACACTATAAAAATGTGACTAGTGTTTTAATCCGTTTAGGCAAAAAAGAATGTAGGAAAGTAGAAACTTTTTACCTTTTAGATTATTCTAGTGTAAATAATGGAAATCCACAATTTTTTGTACAGGTATACGAGTAAGCGTCCAGAAGACCGCATTAAAAAAATAATTTGGTGTAATCGAAATTTACTTTCTCTACTGGTAATGATATAATTAGCCGTTTGGAATCATTTTCAAACAACAAGACACTGTTTAATTGTTCCCCATATATAAAAAGAAGGTTGTAGCACTCAACCCAAACAAAAAGATTACTTTTGTATTACGAGTAAAACATTTTAACAGGTAGAACTACTTAAGTTTCATAAATTTGAGTACAGATAAGGGTATTTTTTTTTTCAAAACAAAGGTATATATCATTGTTTTGTCAACTGCATTTAAAAATCAATTTTCTTTCAAAAATTTTTAATTTCATGAAGAATTGAGAAAATTACACAAAAATTCTTCTAATGTGTAATAGAACTTTGGGTATTTCTAAAATAATTTATTTTTAGAATAACTCGCATCCAATATAGTGGATTCATTTCTGATAAATTAACTGGTTACATTCCCAACAATTTAAATTTATGATTATGAGCTATTTAAAACAAATAGTCTATGCTTTTTAATAAGATGGATTAGTATTAAGGGTTTAGTTACAAAGCCGTCCAAGAAAGCTAAACAAAAAAATATTTCTTGATAGAGGATAAAAATTAAGTGAATATCTTTTAATTTTCAGTAAAATTCATAAATGGAACATAATTATACATATAATAATTATTGTCTTTCAGTCTATCAATTACTAAATCTCATTCTAAGGTTTATTCTTTGATTTGCCTTGAAACAATATTACAGGAATGAGTTGCAATAGTACAGTTAAAATAGTGTTAGTGAATACAATATAATTTTCAGTCTTTGTCCAATCATTCGCATGTTTAAAGTACAAGAACATTGAAACACACACACACATTATGTGTGTAACCAGTGAAAATATTTCTCACCGATTACACTGAAGAATAGTTCCTATTATAAAGTTTGCCTGAGCTTGCAGGGCAGAAAGAATTCTTAATTAATTTGCAGTCTTGACATCATTAAAGAAAACGAAGTCCAAAGTTTTGGAACTTCAAATTTATTATAAACATCAAAAAGCATGGTTCTAAGCTACTGTTACCACAGGGCAACGGCTCTGCATCGAATGCTACAAAAATAAAATCTCTTTCGACAATCTAGAACTCGAGAGCGAGAAACAACGTGACACATTTCGGAAGGAAATAGTAAATCTTAAACATATAGGGCCGATCCCACCAAAGTCTTTTAACAGCTAACTACGATTAGCCACGATTAACCCTGGCGCCATCCAATGGGGGAACGCAATTCTCCGTTTAAACCGAGATTAATCACGAATAGCGTTAAAAGACTTTGGTAGGATCGGCCCTAAATCTAGCTCGAAAACTACACAGGCAGCAATTTAATCATTAGGGAAGCGAAACCTGGAACAGCTGAATATATGACCAGTAGACAGAAAATTAGTATTAGTTTAGCAATCCAGCGTTAGTTTTGATAGGTGGGTAAAAAGAATTTAAGTCGGAGAACACTTTTTTAACCGACATTTTACAGCTGGTAAATGGTGTATTAAAAATTGAGAAGGGAGAAAAGAAGAATTTTAGATATCTATTTGAGGGTTAATAATTTTAATATATTACACACACACACACACACACACACACACACACACACACACACACACACACATATATATATATATATATATATATATATATATATATATATATATATATATATATATATATATATATATATTCCTTCAGTGGGTAGACATACTGAGGATCAAGGATATTTGGGAACTAACCATTGGGATTCCGCGTAAGGCTAATCACCTAACCGTAACATATGCTTCGTACCCCAGGGTCCTTGGTCTTGATGACGGAGACTGACCGTGTAGGCCATGGCCCTCTATTTGGGATGTAACGCTGGGGAGTTTACTTTATATATATTATGGTGGTTAAGACAAGCAGATATCAAAAGAAGTGTAATAAAACCATTTAATTAACACAATTAAGATATAAAAAGGCAGGACAGCAAACACACGCGACAAGCATCATACAAAACATCCCTCAATTCCCTACCCCTACATCGCAGCAGGTGAGTTACAAAAACAAAGGAAGAACATTACTTATACGTAAGGAGGAGAGAGGGAGTGAATTAGAATTGTGTAGCGGGTACAATTACTCATCTCTTCTTTTATGATAGGTGGCGCTAAGAGAGCCATACAGTTTTTTTATATAGTGCCAGTGAGCTCTCAGAATGTGTTCGTTGTACATGTTGTTGTTTTGTGTACTGTGTTGTGGAACATAGCAAAGAAATAAAAATGGTTCCTGAAAATAGACTAATTATTTCTAAACGCCTTTTGGAATAAATGAGTCTCGTCCTTCTACAGTGGAGCCCAACGTGAAATTTTGAAAGTATGGAAAAGTGTCATCCAGACACATGCCATGTGAGGCGACCGAAAACAAAACTGCTGTTACTTTATTCTTTTACTTTGTAGCAGTGCATTTAATCAAAGAGATGATTTTCAGAACATAGCTTTATGGAGATTTCATTTTTATGCGAATGCAGCACAAAATTTTTGGAAGAATCACTTTCACTGAAAACGGAACTTTCACTGAAATGAATGCACGCAATTCTTGGTAGAAGCGGTAAAGATCACTGGAGAACAAACACACAGAAATTTTCTCATCCTATTAGGGCAACACATCTCGAGATAAATCGATACTTTGATAGAAAGAATTTTACCATTTCCCAGGACGGAAAATAACATGGCATGTGTCTGGATGACACTTTTCCATACTTTCAAAATTTCACGTTGGGCTCCACTGTAGAAGGACGAGACTCATTTATTCCAAAAGGCGTTTAGAAATAATTAGTCTATTTTCAGGAACCATTTTTATTTCTTTGCTATGTTCCACAACACAGTACACAAAACAACAACATGTACAACGCACACACTGAGAGAGATCACTGGCACTATATAAAAACAAACTAGGTGGCTCTCTTAGCGCCACCTATCATAAAAGGAGAGGTAAGTAATTGTACCCGCTACATCTCGTCCTTCTACAATTGTCTTTTTCAACAATTGCCCTTCACAATGCTAATTTTCTACATAGTAATATTTCACAGTACATTAGAAATATAAGTGCATGGTTTTACAGCACTTCATACTTCTACTATAAAATAGTATACAATCAATCAATCAACCATGCACCAATAAGGGCCCATATGGCCGTGAGGTTTGTCCAGGTGGTGGTGGCAGATTGCAAGTACTGAGCCACTCCACCCGGCTAGCTCTCTTCAAAGTGCCCGCTGAGAGCATGTCAAGACGCAGGTGCAACTGGCGAGCGAAGGCAGCAGATTGGCCGTCGTTGAAAGACTTTTGGGTGCTCTAGCTGGCCTCTTTGACGCCAGTGTTGGTGAGGATGGCGTAAACCACGTGGAATAAAAAGAGGACTGTTCTTGTAGACTGGCGATTTTTGCTCGCTGCACTTTGAGACGGAATCCGGATGACCTGAAGGAGAAGCACGAATTTTTGAGAGGCGATAGTCGCAGTCTTAGGACCATCGCAGTCGTTCCTTAGAACCATCGTTCGTGTTTCATTGCAACGGAACTTTGGCCCACCCTGTTGAATGTTAGTGACTCAGCATGTTCAAAAATACACATTGAAACCTCGCATTAGTTGCAGGGTGAAAAACTAGACCTTAAATTTAAAATAGATAAGTTTAAAAAATTCAAATTTAAAAGAATAAATAAAAGGTGGGGTGCTGAGGCAGAATAAAAAAAAAAGTCTAGCTGTGATCCCCTCACGAAAAGTGGTCCCTTTTTCTGGGCTACAGAAGTTAGCCCCAGGGGTCGTAACTTCTGGCTTATACTGACCACATTGTCAAGACGACATGATAATATACATACATATAACAAATACAAATTAAAAAATATCCTAAAAGATTTTTTAAATAATCATTCCAATTAAATTATAAGAAATTTTGTGTTTATAAGCACTTACGGCATTTGTTAAAATATCTGAAGGTATGTCCTCAGATTTTATGAACTTGATATCAGTTTCACCATTATTGAGGACTTCACGCACAAAGTGATGGAGAATGTCAATATGCTTGTGCAGGAGTAGTATATAGGGTTGCGCACCAGTTTTTGTGCAGACTGGTTATCACATAAAATAACTGTCGGCACAGTTGTAAGTTCTTTAGACAATTCATTGAGAAAACGTCTAACATGGAAATTTTCTTTTGCAGCTTCCGATAAGGACGTGTATTCAGTCTCGGTTGCAGATAAAGCAACAGTATGCTGTTTTCTGGATTCCTTAGATATGACGCTACTGGCATATTTAAAAATGAAACCAATGAAAGATTTTCTATCTTTATTGGAAAGTATGACTCATTCCGCCAAACTTTAGCTTCGGCCGAAAGAATGTTTGTGATAATGTATGCAATTTTTTTTCTCAACGCTTGTTCAACCGATAAAAAGGACCGCATATGAATCACCAGTATCAGCCTGTATTTACCTGTTCTTCCTTTTTTCTTGTTAAGTGTGCTGCAAGTTGCAGTGTGTGTATATATTTTAAAAGATGTGCCGTTGATTAAAATGAGTTTTATCTATAATTCTAAGCCTGCTTCTCTGTACGTTTAACCAACAGATAATCATTTACATCAGATGTCCAGTCAACATCAACAAATGTAATTAAAAGTTTTTCATCTCGCTGAAATTTTAAACTTTGATCTTGAGTACCTTTAAGATATCTTCACATTCTTTTTGCAGTCATTCAGTGAGTTTTGCATGGATTATTATTTAATTGGCTTAGAAAATTCCATGCATGTGTGTTATACAGTCCAGCGCAACAGATAGATACATAAGTGATCCAATTAATGGGCGAAAAGGAATATTTGTCATTTCAAATTTTTTCCCTCTGTTTCTGGACACATATCTTTAATAAGCTTTAAATTACTATCTAAAGGAGTAAAAACTGATTTTGAGTTTTCCATTCTGAATTTATGTAAAATATCCTTTAATATACTTTGTTTGTATCAGGGTGATACTGTCTTCGTTTTGCAAAAATTCTATGCCCCAACAATAATGTAAGATACCCTTATCTTTCATTTTAAATGATTCAGCTAATTCCTCTAACCTCTTCATAATCTTGGTTATGTTTAGTAAGAATTATTAGATTACATATACGATTATAATAGTTTCAAGCGGAAATTTTGAATAATACACATTTATGAGAATTAAGAGAATTAAATTTCATTAATTTAAATTTTTAATACAATTTTTTAAATCATTGTTGACCTGATTGTTTCAATTCATATAAGGATCTTTTTAATAAACAAACTTGATCAATATTAAACGGTTTTTTAAACTTCAGGTAAGTCCATGTATATTTCTTTATTTAAATTACCATTTTCATATGTCGCAATAAAATCTAATTGATATGCTTTGAAATTATTTTAAATACCAAATGCTATTGCAGTCCTAATTGAATTTAACATGGCAATAGGCGAGAAAAATTCTTTAAAATCGATACCTTCTTTTTGAGAGCAACCTTTAGCAACTAATATATCCTTAAATTTTTCCACACTTCCACCTTGGTTCTCTTCTGTTTTTAATACCCGTTTTTAATAATATATAATATATAATAACTTTTTTTATTTTCAGGTCTAGGTACAAATTCTTATGCACTTTTCTTTATTAGTGCATTATATTCAGATTCCATTGCCCTTATCCACCCATCCCTAAAAGGTCCATTTAATACTTCAGAAACGGTTCGACTTCTATTAGGTAATCTGTTATTATCTGTAACAATTTGCAAAATTTAATTTTTTTTTGTATTGGAATAATTTTTATATTCTTTTCGAGGCCTTCCTCTATTTTGTTTTAATTTTCGTTGTCGACCAGGTGCTGTGACTAATGTCGGTGTGTGTGTGGAAGGGTACTTTCAGATTATCTTTCTGTTTCCCCCTCATCTACTGTTGATTCTACAGACATGTTTTCTGTGACTGTCGCCTGGCGCGTTTTTGGGATATTTTATTTCTGGTTAGAAAGAAAATGTTTGAAAAAAAAAGATCATTTCTATTTCACTGTTTGAAGAGAGATTATTTTCGAATTCATCTATGAATCCTCGTGTAGCAAAATAGTAGACTGTAGCTCCAAACCAAACCATCTATAAATTGCACATCGCAATTCTTCTAGAATTTTTATTCCACAATCTATATGCTTTAGACTCATTTTAATAACCATAAATATGCTCTTGGGATCTGGGATCAAGTTTTCCTTTTGATCGCCTATTAAGCACGATGCATTTTTGACAAAATGCTTTAAAATAAGATACAGTTAGCTTGATGCCAAAAAATAACTCATATGGAATTTTGTTTTTATCTAGACGAGAAGGGCAGCGATTACGAATGTAAACAGCTTTATTTAAAGCTTCTGCTCAGAAAGACTGAGGAATTTTAGACTGAAATAACAAGCATATAGCCATTACACTTAAAGTTCTATTACACAGTTCAGTCCCATTAATGCGACCACTAGTCGAAATCCATAATAACCACCTTTCGTAGAGCGGACCTCTGCGAAATATGCAGGAAGAAATTCAGTTAGGTTCCTGAAAGTGTCTACCATGTTGTTGGATGTTGATTCCAGTGCCGTGGTCAGCTACCCTAGGTTAAGCGGGTGATGATCCATAGTGTGAACAATCCGATCGAGGTTGTCCCACTCACGTCAGGACAATGGACACGTCACTTTGTCCTGCTGGTAGATGCCATCATCCTGAGGAAAAACATTTCGCATGTAGGGGTGAACATGGTCTGCAAGGATAGATGCATAATTGTGTTGATCTATCGTGCCTTCCACAATGGTGAGTGAACCCAGAGAATACCATGAAAACATTCCCTAGACCACACCGTTCACTCCTCCAGCTTGGATCCTTCTGGCAATCGTTGCAGGGTGTTTGCTTTTAAATGTTTCACGCCGTATAAGCCAATGAGCATCTATACGATGAAGCAAAAATCGTGATTCATCGGAAAAGACACTTGTCTCCACTCAGTCGAAGTCCAATTGCGGTACTGGCGTGCAAATTCCAGCTTTCGTCGTTGATGAACAGCAGTCAGCATAGGGGCTTTAACTAGGCGTCTGCTGCAGAGGCCCATACGCAGCAACGTTCGTTGAAGTGTCGTTGTGGAGATACTATTGGTAGCTCATTGGTTCAATTGGGCGGTCAGTTGCTCAACGGTTGCACGTCTATTCGACCGAACGCTTCTCTGTGTCATCTACAGCCCGTGGTGCACCAAATTTCCAACGTCACTTATTTTGGATAGTGCAATTTTGCCGTGCACGGCATACTTTTACCACGGCGGCCCTCGAACAGTTTACAAAGTTAGCCTTTTCAGAAATCCTTCCACCTTTGATCTGAAAGTCAATAATCATGCCCATTTGGACGCCGGATAAATTGCTCCGTTTCTGCATGACTGCAAGAACTAAAATGGTTTCCGAATGCCTAGAATGCGTTTTATATATCCACCAAATTTACTAATGACACGTGCCTTCTGCAGCTGGTTATTTAATGTTGACGTCAAAAGTAGGCGATGGTCACATTAATGACTGGACTGTGTGTATCAACTTCAGTTCTATTTGTTCGACTTGTGACTCTTAAGAAGGAAAAGATAATGAAAGTAAGTAAAATGTAGGGTGAAGTGGACAAATAAGGTTAATCGGTCATATATTTTTGTTATTTTGTTACATTCACTGCTACCTGTGATATATGGTAAAAACTGGATACCTACTCCCCCCAATCCTACAGAGTGCTCAGATTTTAGTCCATTTTAAAATTTTAAGAAGAAAAACAATTGCCTAGAATTGCCCTTTTCTGCTCTTGCCTCGGGAAAAATTGAATCCAAAGCAAATGCATTTAGAAGGGAGTTATGCATTTATCCCGTTTTCGTGGGGTAAGTACGTAAGTCCGACTTGAGGCAGTTGTTTCATCAAATTGATAATTTTTAGAATATCAGAAAAAATAATTATGCTGTTAAAAAGAATATTGTTTAAGGTATGCAATATAATGCAAAAAGTAATAATAATAATAATAATAATAATTAACCGAGCATTAACAGATGAATTGTTATATCCAGCTGAAGTTGAATTTTGCATCTCATACGAAGCACGTGTCCCTCTAAACGCAAAGTGGAAAGGTGACAAATTTGTCTTTGTTTGTAATGCATTTATGCAATGATTTCAAAAAGTATTTTTGAGCTGTAACGATTTTTTCCAAGGTAGAGATATGATGCAGTCTAGACATGGTATAAATGCATTGCAGGTTACGAAATGCCAATTATTCCTCTGAAAACTTTTGCGCAAGGCTAATCTAATTCAGAATCCAATCTATCCGCAACACAATAGTAAAATAAGAAAACCCAATACACTTCGCGGTAAACCCAGTGAGGTAGCGTAGCCATTGTAATAGTGTGAAGTTTTTTATAACGACGAAAATATTGAGCCGCATTTTTTTCCCATCCAAATATTAAAATTCTCAGAAACTGGTAGACAAAATTTAATTGCGAAAATATGTTTCGAATTTTAATAATAAATTATTAGTTAAAAACAGTGTCATTACTTTAAAACAACTTTAGGAAAATTTATTATTACTCAAAAATTATAATAAATATTATTTCAAACTTTTTTTTTTCTTTTCACTGAAGAAAATTCTTTTTGAGCATCAACTTTTAAGTTTCGGACGGTGCTACAAACAATCGATGTACTAAATTTCATGCATTAGGTCGTACTGCTTTTTCTATTGTGTTTACACACATCCACATTTACCGTTTTATGCATAAGATAATATAATAACATCTCTAACAGAAGGCATTTATGTATGAATAATGTAATTAAAACTATAGTGGAATCCGTTTTATGTATACGATAAAGTAATAATAACTGGAGTATAACTGTAGCAGAAGCAGTATTTGACTATAATTTAGACTATACTGTTTAACTCCCTTTTTCATTATAAATTTCTGTTCAAAACCTTTTTATTAATATTTCGTATTTCATCTTTTGTCTTCCGGCAGTTTTTGAAACAGATAGACTCGGGCCACATTTTGGTACCCGAGTCTGCTATTTCGAATCCCGGTGTTAACATGATTGTTCCTAGTGGCTCGAAACCAGCTTTAAACCGAGTGACACGTGGCTCCGTTGTAATAACACTTCGTATAGCAAAAGGTCGACTTCATAGTTCTCAACCAACTCATTTGTTGACTTTTATTTACCTATACGTGCGGTAACACTAATAACAGTAACACTAATAATCTTGTACATACACTCACACAGGGGTTGATTAATTTGAAGAGCTACGATCTACTGTTGAGAGAGGCGAGGGAGATGTTTGAAATATCTATCTTTCCTTGAAGGTCAAGAAAATTGGCTTTCAAAGCCAAAGCCTCTTGATTTTCATGCCAGTTATGTGACTATAAGTCCTTAAAAGTTTAGTTATACTTTTAAGATAAGTAATTGCAGATTGTTGAAGTTTAAGCCATTTTGTATGAAAGCTTCTTTGATCATTGTAGGGGAAAGAACCTCCAAAAGTGAAGCAGTATAAAAAGTGGGAATGTCTGCATCGCCTACAGCAGCAGACTAAAATTCAACCGCATAGTTGTGTTTTTGAAAGAGCCATTGATCTGATCTAGAACATGTGGAATTTTTTAATTATGTTTGTCCTCATGTTGTGCTTTAAGAAGTGTTGCCCTAACGAATCCTTGGGCAGTTGCAGCAGTACGTCCCATTGTAGGGATAAAGTTGGAGAACACAAAAACCTGCCAATCATTTCTTACAGATATCTTTGAAGATAATGATAAGATTATAATATTTTTTCATACTTGTTATATGTAACATGTCCATTCCGGAGTATTTTTGTTTCTATTGTAACAAGAAAAAGTCCCTGCCCTGTTACGTAGTGGCAGAGTAGAAACAGGATTTATCCTATTATTTGCTAGGTACCTATATAAAATTATAAGCTAGGTACCTATATAAAATAATATAGCTGCAACACCTATAAACCTAAAATAGAAAGAGGTGGCCACTTGATGACAAAAGCTAATAATACAATTCTTTAACTTAAAAAATATATGTTTATTTTTTGCCTTCATTTAGAAGAAACCAGAAGCTATATTTTGCTAAATTAAGAGATTTTTGATAATGAAGTACCGTTTTCAAATTAAAAGCACAAAAGTGTATTTTTTTAATCAATTTTATTTTTGAATGAAAGCTTGCACTTTCATCTACTTTTTTAATATAATTTTCATCAGTATTAATGCACTTGTCGTAGAACCGATTTTGAACTCCATCCTCACAAAAATATCACGTTTGTCCTCGCACCGATTGCACGTTTGGTCTTGTGTCTCCCAGTCAACGTTTTCGCTCCCTAGCGTAGGAAAAACTTATGGTAATTTACACGTTGAACAACAATTACTTAAAGACATGCCCATTGCGAATGTTTTTTCCTTTTTGTAACAAGGAAAAGCTCCTGTACTGTTACTCATCGGTAAAGTAGAGACTTAGAACTTATCCTAACAATTGCTAGGTAAACTTTTAATGTCCTACATAATATTAATAAAATAGCTGCAATGGACGCTTTTAATTTCATCTTCACTAATGAGTTTTCTCCCGGAAATCGAAAAAACTTATGTAATAAAGACGAAATCTTAAACAACTGTTCTCTCAAATGTTTACATCACCTTTCAACACCAAGTCTTTAGTAATGACAGAAAATAGCCCACTTCGCTTTTCCTCATGCACCTTTGTGTGACCATTAAAAGATATAACACATTCTTTTTCTCTATGTTTACTCCATACATTTCACTTAATTGCCGAGAGCTTTCAGCCTCCTTCACATCTTTTACATTAAGAAAACGGATGGTGGGTGTTTTTCACAGTAGGAGGATTTTTATTTGATTGAGGCATTTTAAATACTTACTTACAGATTTAAAAATGGTAGAATTCTTCGGGAACAAAGTCTGTGGCAGACCAATAGATACTCAATGTGCATTCGAGTAAAAGCCTCCATATTGCTGCAGCAGCCGAATTTCAAAACGACACTTACTTAAAAAGCACACCTTGTAGTATATCCACCGTTGGAATTGCTAGGAAGTAACTCAGTTACCAATGATGGATGACAAGCCGATTAGAGAGTAAAAGCTTAGTATCCCCAAAAGGTAAAAGTATTGTGAAACCCAAGCAAATAAAATGTTTAAGGATTCTATAACACCGGGGTTCTCAAACTGGATGCAGCATATACTAGGGGTGCTACAACAATAGAAGATCAACTAAAAATTGTAAAATTGTTAAAGAAATATTTAAAATTTAGTTTGCCTTCTCTCTTCATAGCACAATTGTCGAAATGTACCCTGCATTGTATTTATATGAAGCTGCGAGTGGTGCTCTACTTCCGAGGTTTTCAACTGGGTGCGGTGGCACCCTAGAGGGCCTCAAGCTTACGATAGGGTTACTGCTTCGAAAAAAGTTTGAAAACCGCTGAATTACAAACAAACAAATGGAAAAGAGAAAGAGCTACTACACTCATATATAAAGCAGTAGACACCAGTCTATTTAGCATACTTGTTCCAAAAGATTGACTATAGCGTTTGAAACAACCTAGCCGAATGATAGTTGGTAGGTTCGTTCTTCGGTATTAGAGTTAGACGGTTCGAATTCCTCTATTGGCATGGATGTTCGTAATCAGCTTTAAGAAGTAGGTCGCGGTCTTATTAGTCACCATGCCGCAAAACAGTAAACCATAGCGCTTCAAACCAGTTTAAGCCAAACAACACTTTAAAAATGAAACATCGTTACCCACGAAACCATTTTAATAATTTAAACTTAAACATAGCTTTATAAATAATAAAAGGATTGCATCCACTGTAAAGAACAAATGGTTTTGTCATTTATTGAAAGACTACTAAATATCAAGGGAAAAATTGCAGTTTTTAGATACAGGCTTTATTTGCATAAAATAAAGGTATATAAAAGTAAACTTAGGAAAAATCTAATTTAGATCTCCTATGGTGTATATCGATGACGATACTTTTTTTTAATAGAAAGACTTACAAAGCACAGAAGAAGCAAATTTTGCTTTTGAGAGAAACAAAAGATTTATCCTTTTAGTGGATAAATACCAAACTTTATTACTGGCAATAGTTTTTAACAAAATCAATGAAGTCAATAATCGCTGACAGCAGACAAGATTCCCTGAGGCTAAATTTGACTGGAAGTTTAGAAATGAGAATACTAATTAACTATCAAAAGGGAAAAATCAATGAAAACGTAAAGTGTAAAAAAATCTGTAACATCGTTAGATTAATTACTTTTTTGTGCAGATAGTTTAATAAGAATTTTGTAAAAAGTTAGGAATTTATACATTTTTAAATTATAAATATAATTTTCTTTAAATTAAGCACACATATTTTTATAGATAAATAAGTAGTAAGATTTATGAATAATACGATTAAAATTTTAACATAAACTACTATATTTATAGAATTTCAAATTTGGCAGAATGGAACTAATATAATGAAACGTAAAATAATATATATATATATATATATATATATATATATATATATATATATATATATATATATATATATATATATATATATATATATATATATATATGTATATATATGTATATATATATATATGTATATATAATGTATATGTGTATATATATATACGTATATATATATATGTGTGTATATATATATATATATATGTATATATATGTATATATATGTGTGTATATATATACATATAAATACATATATATATATATATATATATATATATATATATATATATATATATATATATATATATATATATATATGTAATATATCAAAATTATTTAACTTTAATATTTCCTTAAAAACCTCCTCTCTCCCATTCTAATTCCTTAAAATCTTTTTCCCAGCCTCTAAATGTCTTAATCAAAGGAGTGTCCTCGATTTAAAATTCTATCGATACATTTCCCAAAGCTTTCTGTACTGTAGATGTAAATTTTCTGTCTATTCAACACGTTTTCCAACTGTTTCCGGCAAATGGCTCCGGGTTTTTCTCATCTTAACACTTAAATTCGCTGAGTAAGTTTCTTGTCCCTTGGAAAAATTCTTTCTGTCTTCGCTCTTGGGTGCACCTCTGTTCGAGCACAGTGATTTTTGCGTCTTTCTGTTGTTGACTAGTAAAGATGTCCGTTTTAGCAGCTCTAAATAAAGTTTTAATTAAACATGTGTCGGTCTATTTCAATGGCCCGACTGCATCGTTACTACTGTTAGATGATTAGCTTTCTCCTTGCCAAGTAACCCGGGCAAGTAAAAATAATAGGGGATATAATGTCTAGCAGTTTTATATAATTACACACACACACACACACACACACACACACACACATATATAATATATATATATATATATATATATATATATATATATATATATATATATATATATATCAAAGTCGAATGAATTGGAAGCAATGGAAGTGCCGCTTCCCTGACAATTAAACAAATTTAAACTTTATTTATTTTATATATTTTAGTTATTTTAATTGGGTGCACCCTGTCTCTCCGCAGCGTTTTCAACCCTAACGGACGCTTCGCATCTTCTTCAATGGACATGCTACATTCCATCCGAAAGTCATATTACATTCACACATACGTGTTGCCGCTAAGGAAGCGTTATGTCCGAGAGCTTTTAGCGAGCTACCGTGTATACGTATATGTTCCTATTCTACGGGAATTTCTTTTGTTTCTTTGGCTAGTGAAATACTGCGTTGAATGTTATAGAAATGACTTTGTAATAGGTTTTAGTGATTCTACAACGAAAAACAGTGACTGAACTATATTAGTTGTGCAGCTATTTATTACAATATGAGTTACTCCCATGGAAGCAGTGGAAGTGCCGTTCGTGGTAGCTTCACTCGTTCTCCGCGCTACGGGAAAGACCATTAATAGGGAATCGCCAACTTATGATCGTTTAATTGCGGTCTTTTTAGCTCGTTTTCATGTGCTGAACATTCCAAATAAATACAAATAAAGTCCTAAAGAAGCACCCAAAATTTAAGGTGTGAGTTAGATCCTATGAATCAGTACCTTAAAGTTTATGTGAGGACCGAATGGGTAGGGTGCTGCTCTTTGGTACAGGAGTTCGCGGGTTCAAATCCTATGTTGAAACGGGTTTTGGTAGCCGTTCCGAATTTTTAGATCTCATTGACACCGTGCAGCTAGTTGACCGTAGCGTTCCAAACCAACCTAACTTTGTCGAATAATGCTGAAGAAAAATTTAATAATTTTCGTTTTTTAAACAAAACATAGCTACAATTCTTAATTTCTATTTCTCATTTCTTCATAAACAATATACATACATTTGATGCTTAATACTTTGATAAACAATATACACGTGTTTATCAAATTATTGAGGTACATAGCTAACCTTACGTCAGACTCAGGCTTCGCTACTGGATATGTATGTATGCATTTATCGGTGTGTGCGTTCATTTAGTCCCACATATTTATCTTGCTTGTTTTCTGAGTATACGGATAGATGTTTCGGGCCCCTGCCTGAACTAGTACTCGAACTCTGTATTCTAGAATTTCAGTCTGGTTCACTAATCACTGGGCTATCTTGCGTCCAATTTACATTGTCTAATTTTATTAACTGCATCATTTATTTATCTTTAGTCTACAAGTGGATATAATGCCTGTTAAAAGTAAAGCACTACCACCGTTGCTGTGGATCAAATTCAGTTGTAAAGGGTAACAGCAGACTAAAAGAAAAAAGAGATTGAGTTTCATTTGTCTATAAGATATACAGTAAAAGATTTAAGAATTATATTCTAATACTTACCAATTAAATATAATTTTTATAACTGGATACGTAATGTAAATATCGTACGTTCCCAAAATAAAGGACATGAAATATAGCATATTAAAGATATTACTTTCTATCCCTATGTACAATAACTGAAGAAATTTAAGGTTCTTTTTTTTCCTAACAATGAAACTGACTGAAGAATGGTTGCTACGGAAATTGGCTGAAGGAACAGGTTTTCCATCTCTAAACTCACCAAATCAAAATACTCGAGCAGCATAAATAAGACAGTAATAAAATTGAGGGATAAAATATAAGGTGGTTTAGTTTCTATGCTAAATTTCTTCTGAAGTAGAAGGCAGAAATTGTTTATTGTAAGATCATTCGAAAGCTTGTGGAACAGACATGGTTTTGATAAATTTAACCAGTTGTAACACTGTTTTTTTCTTTTTTTAGGGGGGGGGGGTTAGAATCTGCCGATTAAAAAGCTTGATATTTAATACATTTAAATGTGGTACTCCTCAAGTATTTGAGAGCTTGCAACTCGAAGTTAAAATGAGATATACTTGTGGAAATTATGTTATGTCAATTTCAAGAATTTTTACTAGTTCTTTTTATAAATACACTTATTTTTGTAGATCCCTCTTTCACCAAATGATTTGGCTGTATATCTCCTTCGACAAGTGTGTTCTGTTCTTGACTGCTTAGAATTTCACTTCCCGGCCCTTTTTTATTCCTGGTAATGCATTAAAATTTGATATTAACAATTATACAAAATAAAGATATTCATGAATTCCGAAATATATACTTCTTTACATATTGAGTTACAAAATAGAAATAATAAATTAATTCCTTTTTAAAGTAGGTGTTTAGAAAACATAAGCAATCTATACTTGTATCACCCAGTCTAGTTCTTAGCTTTGTTACAAATAACGTGGCAACAAAAATTCCCTGTCATTGAAAGGTTTGTTTTATATGAAATATCCCTTTAAACTTCTGCCGCCTTTAAAATAATTTTAAGTTACTTGCAAAATATTGATGATATAACTTTAAAATTATCCCTGTATGTACAAAAAGGCTATAGTCATAACTTAAACTAAACTTCCGAAAAAAAAAATCGATATTTTAAACAAAATTTAGGTTTTGTTTCCCTATAAGAACAATATAAATTAGCGGAATTAAGTAAAAAGTCTCATATAAAAGTTTCATTAACAGGTTGACTGCCATGGGGGTAGAGTTGTAAGCAGTGGAAAAACCCGGTTTAAACCCGGGAAAATACCGGGTTTTTTGGGAAGGGAATTTTGAAAATTTCCAAAGCATGGGAATTTTGAAGTATTTCGAAGTCGTCAATTCCTATGACACAATGAAAACCACCATTTTTTCTGTCTTTATTGTAGTCCTCAAAAGTTGATATTTTCACAAAATTTAACTATTATATGCTATGAAAAAAAATTGAATAATTGGGATTAATTAACTATATTTGGCAAGGTATCATGTTTAGCATGAAAGTATGAGTATATTTGTCCTTTGAGAAATATCCAATATTTTTATTATTACATAAATATTAAGCAATAATCTGTAGTGTCACAAAACCCATAAATCATTATTTTTCTTAGATAACATCTCTCTCTCTCTCTCTCTCTCTCTCTCTCTCTCTCTCTCTATATATATATATATATATATATATATATATATTATATATATATATATATATATATATATATATAATGTGTCTGTGTGTAGGAATTAGACACAAAATGCAACAGTGTCATTTGATTATACCTTTAAATGATATATGCATTACAAAAAAATAATAAACTGTTATTTTAAATTTAAAGATATTAATTTTTATATTAAAAAAGGAGGGGAAAAAGTTTATCATAAAGCAATTTACATAATAAATAATGATCAAAAATAATGTATATAATTATTATATTAGGAATTAAAATTGAAGCAACCAGTTATGTGTTTGATAACACTAACAGGGTAATTAATTACATAAGTACTACTATAAAATCATTTAAATGCTCATTGCTATTATTTCTTGAATATATATATATATATATATATATATATATATATATATATATATATGTATATATATATATATATATATATATATATATATATATATATATATATATATATTGCCAAAAGTAAAAAAAAAAATCGCTTAGAAATAATATGCTAGTTCTTAAATTGCCATTGTTGAAAAATTAAATGTAAACATTGTGAAAATGATTTCTTCCCAAAGTTCTCTGGTTTATTTCCACCTCTTCAAAATTCCGGGTTTTTTACATCTTTACATGGGGGTCACCGGTGACCCACACCACGAAAACTGCTTCCAGCATGATTTCATAACTCATTTTATCTGTTGCAAATAACATTTCGGCATAATATGCATCGCATAATGAAAAGTTCTTGTCGGTGCCATGGGCAAACCATCGAAAATGCGTCTGGCAGTCAACGCGTTAAAAATCAGAAAATTGAGACGATTTTTCTTTATTTTCCCCGAAACAGATTTTGCGTTCATTCCTTTTTAATAAAATGCTGATTCAATTATAATATATACAGCTTAAAATGGAAACAAATATTCGAAAAGATATTAAATGAACAAATGATAACATAATTTAAAAAAATTAGTACTTCCTTTAACTATAAATCCAAACATCACAACTGTATCAGGTACGTAGTGCTCTCTGGTTGAGTAAGAAATTACGTTAATTTAAATACTGAATAATTTTATGTAACGAAGCGATGTCGAAATTTTCTTTTCTAATATTTCTTATTCTACAATTAGAACAGATGTCGCACATGCAACAGTTCTCTGGAGGAGGCGGGATAACTAAAAACATTAACTCCGAGAAGCGGTCAGTCACTGCTATTCTGTGTCTAACTCAGTGTGTGAGAGGGGAGGAGAAGAGGGAAGATATATATATATATATATATATATATATATATATTAACTTTGGGGTCAGCGTATCTGTTGTTGTCCTCAGATTGATTATAGTTTCACAGTTAACGACAACGTCAGGGTGACTGCTACATTGCGTTAATGACACAGAATCTTCAGATTCTTTTCCTCGGAGTCCGTTGAAAAGAAAAGGCTATAAAAAAAATGCACACACCCGCACAGGAAAGCGAAACCTGATAATCCGAGGCATCAGGGGGGGGGGGGCAGTTTTTTTATACGGACCAAAAATGACCAGTTTTGAAAGCCGAAAGCGGCTCCTGTCGTGAAAATAACATAACAAGGCTAGCATATTCTTTGAGGAAAGCGGCCTCGTATAGTTCCAAAGAGAATTGAAATAAACTTCTATTTCTATTTTTTTTTTTTCGTTTCAGCTTCCGTTCCACCAAAAGTAAAGTCTTTTTTTCAGACAGATTAATTTTATTTTATTGGAGTTTATAATTGTGTGCATATGCGTGTTTGTTGCTGGGAACCAAGTATAATTCTAAGGAATTAAAATGTGTGGAAATTTTACGATTTCTCGGGAAGTCGAGAAAGGAAACCCTATGAATGAATGACTACCAGGGAACATTAAATGATGAAAATCAAAAATAAGGAGAAACCGCAGTCCAGGCGCTGGTTTTCAAATACGGGATTTCGTTTCGCCAGATCATAGGTTCGAGTCCCGGTCGAACTGATTAAGCAAGGTGAGTAAGGTGTTCCTGGTTTCTCTCATGTGTTAAACCAAACACTTTACCATCACAGAAGCAATTCTTTCCCACAAATGAGTGTAATATGTATTCATCCCCCATGGGGCAGTCGATAACGGTAAAACAGGCTAAGTTATCCACATGACTAGCTTCCCCTGAGTGAAAGAGAATGTGTCTCACAGTCTCACGTGATTAAGAAAACAAAGTGTTTAGTGATCTTGGATATTTCATCTATTTTCGTTTAATGATTTAAAAGGTGGAGTTTTAAAAGATTAAAAACTTTCATTTAAGTATACTTGATTAGAAGAGTAGTAAAATCAAGTCACTTGTCTTACAAAATCAAATACACAATGTCTTAGTCTGACATCAGCCATACTAACACTATTAGGTGTAACATTTTCAGTGTATCTATTTAGCGCATTCCCTAGTTGTTATGTTGCTCAGCTTACCATCATTTCATTCGTTACCGGAGACAAAACTGCTAAATGCTAGTTCCCGGTACAGTGTGTCAGACCTAAGACGAGTCCTGGTCAGAAATTGTCGTATGTTTAATCTATGAATTCGTTCACGACTGTGTCTTAATTGGTTCTCCTCCGAGTCCTAGACGAAAAATGTCTACCAATTTCTGATCATGCGCTGTCCCTAGCAGGGTTGGATGTTAGTTCAAGCCCAACATGGTGTGGCTTGAATCAAACTTAATCAGTTTACCTAAATATTCTTGACAATTATACCCTATCATGTCTTTGTGGTGCTTAATACCACTGTTAATAAATAACATACCCAATTACAAACAAAAGCAGTTTGACGATGTCATTGTCTTTAAACTAGGCAACAAAGAACACCCACTCCAATTCTAAAGATTGCATATTAAAGGAGTTACTGCAATGAATATGAGATAGTCTGGAACTAAGACCCGCAATAAAATCAATGTTACGGGCGGTATTATATGCTGAATGAAACTATCCATCAGTAAATACATTCAAAATTTTGAATGAAGGAATGTCCAACTGGATCGACGCATGTGTTAGGGCCAGACATCGAAGATTAACCAATGCACGCCAATACAATACTATGTTTTAGAAACACACACGTGTAAATAAATTTATAGTATAAAAGTTATATTAATCCTCTCTCACCTTTCTATTCTCTTGTCAAAATTATTAATTTCTTTTTTTATTACATCTTTTTTAGGCTTTTATTGTGCTTTAACTACACCAATATTCAAACTACTTATCGTTGTCTATCCATTAGAGAATTTTTTGACTTAGGTAACGCCCACTGCATTATAAACAATATTTTATATTCCTTACAGTCTTGTTAAATTTTTCTGCTAGTTATCCTAAATTCAACTTTGTGTTTTTCAACACTTGTACTTTAAATTCTTTCACATTCTTTACTCACTTATTTTGTTATTTTAATTATTTAATCTCATTTACTCATATATTATCGCATTTACTCATTATTTTTTGTACTTATCATATTTAGCCGCATTTATCAACATTTAATACTTTTATTTTTTGCCTTTTTATTTTTTTAAATGCCCATTTACTTTAATTATTAATTTTTTTATTTTATGTTTTAATGGTATCTTATGCATCTATAATATCATTATGAACTGTTCACCTGTCATATCATGTATCTTAATAACTGGAGATATGTCCGTCAGGACCAGGTGGTCCGAAAATACCATTCTTACTGGAAGAGAGTTATATTAATCCTACCTTACAACCACCATGTGTTATATTAACTATAGTGATGGTAATAAAGATTCTAGGATTTTTGAAGATAATACAGGCATACAAAATGTCGCCGTGTTACTGATATTTTACTCAAATACAGAAGACTATGATATTCAGAGTAGTATGTATGTTATGAGATATAGAAAGAGTAAAAAAAAAAAATAAATAAATAACTCTCATAAGTTCTCATTGAATCTAATAAGAGGGAAATTAAAATTATAAATACAGCACAATCCCACATAACTACTAATTAAAATAATAATTTAAATCAGGATTTATTTTGAATTGTGATATTTTCTTAAACAATAGCTTGATTTATCGTTTGCTCAAGATGCACAAGATTATTACTGAAATTAACTTTAAATATGTAAAATTTGAAAAACGTGGAGATGCCAAAAGTAGATTTCTCACACATAGTTTTAATTTGTTTATGTTAAGAGGATTTTTGTTCAAATTTACAATATTTATAAGAAAATATGTCGCTTTCTGTTTGTATAAAATAATTTTGATAACAAATATTTTCAAGTTTTAAATAATTTTTTAACGTTTTACACAATGTATTGTAACATTTTAGAAAATATTTTTTAACTGGGGATTGATAAGGTACAAAAGGCTAAGGTTGTTATTTTATCATATTTATTATAAATGTATTATATGATATATTAATGTATTCACCTTTGTAGTATAAATTATTCTTATTCTCATCTTTCATGTCAACAACTGTTTTTTACCATGTGTAAACAGAAGAATGTACTTATTGTTTTCTCTGTAATTATCAAAATTCTTTTAACATCAACAATATCAGTAATTTAAACTAACTTCCCTTTCCAGTTAATATATTATTATATCCAATAAAATATTTAAGTTTTACAATGTTATATTTGATAATATTTTATAATTACATTTTGAAACTATTATTATTGTCATAATTAGTTTACATTGTTCCATCTTTAAAAATTTAGCAAAACCTTAAACAAATATATAATGGAGCTTTAAAAAACTAGAGCTATGAAATATTTTCTTAAAACACTTATTTTAAATGCATTTTCTTTCCCTTCCCTATTGCAATGTCACATTGGAGGGGTGCAAAATCTGCAGTTGCCCCCTGGCACTGAACACCTTAGCCTCTAGTTGGTTAGTTTGAAGTACTAGAGTCTACTTTTTGCCACACGAGGGCTAATGACACTGGGGCCTATTGCTTAAAATGATTTCAAACAGCTATGAATGTCCATGCCAGCAGTAGGATTTGAACCCACAAACTTTTGTACTAAAGAGCAGTGCTCTACCTATTTGGTCATTTTTCGGCTGCTATACCTCTGATACTAAACACACATTCCCCTGAAATTTAAAATAAATCGAAACATTAAATCTATTTGTCTTGTATTTTCCAACACCTTAAAAAATTATCTAAATAGAGGTGAAAAAACATTGCAACATACAGACTGCCTTTGGTTACAAAGAGTCTTAAAAATCTAAAGCCAAAATTCTTTTAAGTGAAGAAAATTTAAATGCTTTATAAGAAAATGCAAAATTAATGCACAGTAACTGAAAACTCTAGGATTTTAGCCCAGCATATCCTATAACATTTAGGATAGTATGAGAGAAGGTCCATCTAGGCTTTACAGGTAATGTGTATGTACATGCATTGGCAAGGAATAAAGAATGATGAACTGCAAATGTAAGCATAACTTTCCTGATTCTATTTTGAAAATAATATGAAGAAAATTTTTCTATGTGCATACCAAAGATGCTGGGACTAAAGTTTAAATGATAGATGTATATATGGGATTTGAAAATGATTTCCACTAAACTTAAATTTAATAAACTAATTGCAATCTACTAAATAAACAGTCATGAGAGTTTCCTAACAATTTTTAAACAAGATAGGAAAGTTTATTCCTCATGTTGCCTTTGTGGCAACATTAGGGATTCTCATTATTATAATCAGACATTCATGCACCAATCCAGGCTTTTTTGGCTGTGAAGCTCTCCAAACTTATCCCAGTGATGGTTGACAGACTGCAAGTATTGGGCAGATCCTTGATGAAATGCCTGGTCCATATTTTGAATTCATTTTATATTCAGACATCTTGTACCTTCCCAGATATCTCTGTCAAACACAGAATAATGAATATCTGTTGCAGTACTACATGAGAATTAATAAGAATGCCTATGATGTGATGAGAGTAACTAAGTTATATAATAACCCTTATTCAACATTTTCTTTCATCTAGTCTACACTTTGATAATGACTATTGTAATTATTAGTAATATTGACACTATTTTGCATCATGTTAGTATGTTTTTGTAATCTGTTGGCTGTCAGGTGGTTCTGAATCTCTCTTTTCTTCCCCCCATCCTACTATGGCACTTTGCACAGCTATACACCCTGACGGGTCTGTGGCTATGAGCAACTGTCATTGCATTTTTATGTATGTATGTATGTATGTTTTCAAGCAAAAAATAAATGTGTATAATACAGATAAAAATAGTAAGGACACGATTTGAAATAAACTTGGTTTATTCCAAATCTTTATTTTATCATAATAACAGTCTATTTTACATTATAAACAGTCTAGGACACTATTTGTCTGAATGTTCAAAATTTTCTATAGATAAAGTTTTATTTTAGAGTTCAATTTAAACGAAAGTATGGGATATGGATAAAGGTGTAAAAGTTAAAAAACATGTCATTCATTTTTCTTCCAAGAACTAGAAATATTACATGATGCAAGCTGTTACAAATTATTTGGCAACTAGAGTCAGAAGAAAAAGTTAACTGCAATGAAAGATATAAAAGACAAAAAAAATTTACTGTATGTTAATACTGTAGTGATTTAGAATGTAAAATAGCATGTAGCATTAAGCAGAAAAGGACTTACAGTAAAGCAATAAAATATTTTTGTAATTTATTTTAGATATCAAAACATTTCCTCTCTATCCTATCTACTCTTAATTATGGAGATCCAATGTTAAAGTTGTAAAATGTCTTTAACTACATGTGAAAAGAAATAGAAAAAATAATTTCTAAATATATTTTTTTTTAATATGTCCCTAATCCTTTCATGTATAGTTGTTTTAAGCTATATACAAAACCACATTTTAATGATCAGACTGCATTCTTTCAACCCCATTTATTAAACGGAGTCTCATATGTTTCTACTGCTGAAGTTAGTAAATGTAAATACTGTTTTTGTGATATATAAAGTTCATTCATCTTACCTAATAAAATTTTAATACAAACAATTTAAATGTTAACAAGTAAGAGAACATGTAAAATGAGCTCCAAAAGTATTTCCACTATGTGATACTCAGTTGCCAGCTGACAAAATATAAATATCAAAGGGCTTCAATTAGCTAACTGAAGTAAAAGGATGCTTATAAACAGTTTTTCATTCAAATATAGTGATTGCAGATAGCCTGTAGCCTCTCTCAGTAGATATAACCAAAATATACCAGAAAAAGAAATACTTAGGGGACATTTCACAAAAGACAAAATTAAGTTTGTTTTGCTAGTTTTAAAAGATCATCAAGTCAAGAATTCAATATTGTATTGCTAGATAGGAAACCAAAAAATTATCAAATAATAAATATACAGCTGAACACCATGCCTTAACATTGTACCTGAGTGCTCTTAATTGATTTCATCTCATACAGTAGCGTCAAAATAAATGTAGAAGGCATTGACGACAACACTGTACATAACTGAATTTATTAAACTTTTATAATGTTTTAAATATGTAATAATACATCTATACATTATTTGAATAATGTAATAGCATATGACATTATTCTATTTCCTTTACCATATACTGGCATAATATTTAGGAAACAGCAGCGATGTCTTTAGTAATAAATAAAAAGATATTGAGTAATTTATGAACTGACTAATTTGTCACATTTTACTAGTTATGTGAACATTTTAATCTTTTATTACAAAGTCTTTAAGTAAACTAAATATTTTGGGAAAGTTCAGCCTAATATATCTCCATGTTTGATGATGTTATGTTATGCAGGATTCATACTCAAACATACTTTTGAAAAGAGATCCAAACTCATAAAATGGTAATTAAATATTACATTGAAAGATAGCAATAAATTTTGTAGGAGAAAATTTATTTTAGCATAATGAAAAACAAAGGATCACAGCACAAGCATGTAAAATTCTTTTTTTTTATCAAGGTATAAAGAAATGTGTGACACAAACTTGTAACTATCATATTTTTTCTATTGAAATGAAAAAGTGTAAAATTTTCTCAGTACAGCTATACTGACACTGAAAATACAACAATCCAAACACAAGTATGCTGATATGATTTATAAAATCTTTCAATAAAACCTATGCATTCTTAATAAAAGTTTATAATTACTTTGAATGAAACGGGTGATAACGCAGATATAACAAGGAAAAATAACAGCATGGTGTGCTCTGATACATGAGTTTCAAATGATTATTCAATGATTTAAAAAAGAAAATAAAAATGAACACATGGATAAGTCGATGATTCCATCAAGTTAGCAACCAAATTTTTTACTTTATAAGATTAAATTCATAAATAAAAAAATATTTACAGTAATAAATATAAGGACTGTCACTTTTAAGGCAATTTTCTTAAGTTATACAGTTTGTCTGTTGTAAGTGATACCACAAACAAGTATACAAATTCTACATTGACAGTCTGCATCTAAAGAAATGCATTTCAACATCTAATATATTAGTTGTACTTCTATTGACTAGATAGTTTACCGTTTTCATAATATTAAAACATGGAAGCAAGTAAGCTTCCAAATCACTAGAGAAAAAGTAAAAACTAAGTACTTTCATTCCAGAGTACATAAACAAAATAAATATCAGGAACCAAAATGATGAAAAAGAGAATTTCATACAGTTCAACAAATAAATGAGACCAACATTTTGACAGAATCCTGAGCATAATGCCATTTCACAGTAGAATTTCAAAGAGACCATTTAAAATAAGCCTTTACATCATATACCGGTTTACAACACTGAAAAAAAACTCCCATTACTCCAATTCAAATTAGAATAAATGGTCCAATTTCTGCATTATAAGTACCAAATTACAATTTTGTTTCAACAGAAATATGAATTATGGCTCAAGAGTTGTGCTTGAAATACCTGAAAATAAAATCAGTAACAGTTAAGAAAAATCCAACTATAGCATTTATCACAATGAAACATATAAAATAAAACTACAAATAAAATAAAAGTAGTTATTAAAATGCTGAGAAATAACTGATATTTAGACTACTCATATATACACAGTGGTCATTTATCTACACTACTTATAAATTAAGTGATACTTAAGAATTTCAGAATTGGAATGCATAAAAGTATATACACCCAAACTGTAGGATTATTTTTAAGATGAATAGCATACAAGATTTTCTTCCAAGTATGCTAAGCATTTGTAACTACTTGTGCCTTTTTTTTTACAACTCATTTTTTAGGCGGGGGGGGGGGGGTGTAATTTAAAAGAAAAACTTTGAAAGGCTTTTAATAGCTCTTGGAAACATTAATGACAAATAGCTTTATGGGGCTTTAATTAAAATAAATGTACATTATACTGCTAAGTAGGACAATACTACATAAAAATATTTTAAGCATAGAAATGGATAATACTAACTTTAAAGGAAATCTGACTGACTTAGTATGTCCTATCAACAAACTAAATTTAGATGGAAGTACATAAATCATAGGAATTAATACATTCTCTCACATAAAGGCTTCTGCAAAATTTTGAACAACATTATAAATGGATAAGGAAAAAAAAAAAGGGAAGAAAACTCGTTGCTGGTATCTAGTATACTGAAGAAAAAATGAATGCAAATTATAACAGCTGAATAAAAAATCCAACAGACAAGCAAATATTTGTCTTTATGACATAAGTTATAATGTAATAAAATAAGCATCTTTAAAATGGATATTTATTACAGCAGCTAATTGAGAAACTGAGCACATTTGCTATTCTAATCTAGTTTATTACAGTACTTAGTTTTATTGAAGATTTATTTCTCTATATTTTACTGTTGGATTCTGTTAAAGATTTTTTCTAATTAATTTTCAAACCGTTTATACATCATCCTAAGTAGGATGATAGAATCAAATGTATTTTTTGTTTGCTTGTTTTGTACTTAGTCAGTTGATTTGATAAACTTACAAATTTTCCAGACTTCTTTTAACTTTTGCTTCAAAGGTAAGACACAATGCTTTAATAAAATACATAAAGGTATTAATTTGCAGTACATTAAGTTATTTGGACATTCTATTCCAAATGTATTAAATTTTAATGAATTTTGGCCAGTTATTGAAATTATTATTGCAGAACTATGTTTCCAATACTACAAGGTAGTTTTAGGATACATTCGTAAAATGATCTAACAATGACAATGAAGAATTTTACAAGAGAGTTAATATTCATTAAAAATCTATGAGGATAAAATATACTAAAACATTCTTCATAAAGAGTGGAAAAGGAAATCGAAGTGATGCTTTATGACCATCCTTTGGTTGCTAAATTAGTTTTTTTTTTTTAGCATAACAAAGGAACTCAATAAGAAGCAATATATAACCCTCAGGAGTGTGAGTTAAAATTATTTCTATATTTTACAAATATGAGTTGATATGGTCTTTTAACTGTAAACAGAAAATTATGATAAGATCAAACTAATCTTAATGACTTAATAAATAAATACATTTTAAGGAACATAAAATAAAATGCTGTTTAAGAAACTAGGTATAACATTTTAAATTTAGAGTAAATTGTAAGGAAATCATAATTTTTCTTAGGCTGCAATTTTATACAAGAATACAAGCTACTGATACCAAGCATTAATCCATGCCGTATGACTAAAACATTTAAAATCAATTATATATTTTTCTTTTATCAAATTTGAGTTTCTAGAATACAATTCAATTATAAATCAATAAACATCAACTGAATTGATGAATCATTGAACTTAATTTTCTATGCATTACCTATTTATTAGATATCATTAAAAACTAACTTCAGTTAATCAAATGTTAACAATTTATAAATATTGATTTTCTAATTTTTATAATACAGTTTTATCTGTCATAAAATTAAAATTTCATAAAAAGATATTTCAATAATATAAGTATACTAATATGCATGTAACTATGAATGAAAATTATGCTCCATATTTTAGTTTTATCCACAAAACTGAACAATTGTGTAAAAACAAATATATATATATATATATATATATATATATATATATATATATATATATATATATATATATTAAATGAACATTTTCAAGTTATTCTCTTATTTAAGATCTGTAGGAAAGATTCTAAACTTATGATTACTAAATGAAGTTCAGAAATTACTTCTAATACTGTATTATAATGAATGTTTGAAATATGAATTGCTATATTTGCATTTTTTATAACAAATTTAAAGTTTTTGTACTTTTTCAAAATAATAAGTAAATTGTTTGAAATACGACTGTGAAAGGTAATATATTTTAATTTAATGGAATGCTCATATATTTTATACAAAATCAGTTAAGCTATAGCTGAAAATTTAAAACATAGTAAATCATACTACATAAAATTATGTTTTAGTCAGTTAAAGACTATTAGCAATTAAAATTTTATAATTCTACTAAAATGAGTACAGTTAGACCTCATATTAACAGAAATAGATTTTATGACATACTGAACACAAAGCTAATTTTGAGTACCTAATCTACACGCAAAAATGAAATCTGACTGTCACAGGAAAAAAATACTGTAATAGATTGTCAGATTCCTCTCACATTAGAATATTATGCATTAAAAATTATACAAACCTTTAAATCCATTGTTCATTCAACAGACTTACATTCTAAGAGCTAGCATGCAATAAGTTCTAAACAAAATAATAGAAAGTTTTAAATGCTGAAGGAAATTAAATATTTATAAAGATTTATAAGGTAACTTTGCAAAAGTATTTTCTGACTATCAATTATCAATCACACAGTGTTTTCAAAATAAAGCAAGAAAAAAATTCATATGTTTGAGGACTTGAAAACCTAAACTATTTAATTAACATAAAGTGAAAAATTATTTAAATTATATTCAGGTCATCTTTGTTCTATATGACATTTAGTGGAGAATACTAATTATAATTTTAAATTACAAGCAAGTTTTGACAAAAGAGAAATTAATTATTTGCACAAAATGGGCTGATTTGAAAACAAATTGAAGAAAATTAAGATTAACATTAATTTATACCACTGAATCAATATTTACATATGAACCACAACTTTGTTGACTATTATAGAGTTATACCGGTTCTACAGTATTTGCTGTTAATCAATCCCATGAACAACTTTATACAATTGAGCTGTTTCACATCCTTAATAGCTTAAGAATTATAATGAAACTTATTTAAATGCTATAATTAATAATAAATGCCATTGACATCAATGATATAAATGTACAAGATGATTAATAGGATAATATAAATTTCTATTTAAATGTCATAAATACTGTCAAACAAGCATTCTTCTTTGGTGATAATCCTATATGATAATTTACTTCATGATAATTTTCAGTTATGTATGTATGTAGCAGAAAATTATCATATACCTATAATAACTTTATATGTTTGTTATTTGAGAGGTAATGGGATAATAGGCTGTTAATGTTTAATGACTAAATTTTAAGATATGAATCATATGATTATTTGTTTTTAAATTATGTAATACATAAATATATAAGGGGAACTATACACAATATTTTACAAATCAATTACTAAAAGGAAGGAATTAGACACTAGGTATACATCTAAATAAACATATCTAGTTAAATATACATGCCTCAGCATACAGAATTCCTACTCAAAGCCAACTAATTTAGATCTATAATCTTGAATACTAATGGCATATCAAAGTAAATCAATATAAATACTAAATAATTTATTAAAAAGATTAGAAACTGGGATCATTCAAACACTTACTTTTTATTGACCATATTTAATCATTGTCACATTGCTCATTCCTTCTTTTTGGCAGAATCTGTTTTACCATTTTTGGCAGTATCACCTTTCATAGCTGACTGGTCTCCTTTGCTGGCAGGAGTCAGAAGACGCTGAAGAGTGTCCCAAATGCCACCGAGGAAAACAGCACAGAAAAGATTTTCAAAAGGAATAAATGGATCATGGATGCCCAAAAGCATGGATGACAATTTAAAGTAGATGAAGAAGATTATGACACCGAAATTGATAAGAGCATGAGGAGCTGAGATCAACTCTGTCTTTTTGTCTAAAACAAAGATAACGGAGGCAGCAAGAGAAGCTTTGGTTGGGCTACAGAAAAAAAAAAAAAAAAATAATTTTAAGTCCAAGATACTAAAAGGTAAAAGTACAATAAATATTCAAAAAGTTATTGCAATCATATAAGCTGGCATTTTGAGAAATTTGGATTGGTATATAAAGTCACTGTCTCATTCAGAGGTGTAACTATGATTTTGTCTTAGGTGGGGCTTAACAAACTAAAGGTAACTGGTTCATAAAGCTCAATGTCATACTTAAAAATAAAAATTGTACCTTAAGTCAAAATTCCATTTTAATTATTTTATTAATTATTTCTATATTGCTTTAATATTGTAGAAATACACGAAAGAGGATTACAAAGAAGTACTGAAAAAGAATTTAATATTTTGTCTTTGTCAATTCATTGATTACATCATTTATGTTAACTTCAATATTTCCATCAATACTTCACAAAGTTAAAGATTTTTTTTCTCAGTTCTGTTTCTCAAATAGATTTTAAGCATTAGTAATGTTGGGCATTCTACTTATGGGCTTAGGGAGAGAGGGGAGCAATGATGCCAGCTCTCCCTCTGGGTACACACTTAGTCTCACTGATATGTTAGGGCTTTGTTTTCTACTATGTAATCTCTATAAAAATATATTCATTACAATACATCTATATTTTGATGTGGTTTTACAGTTATTTTCTTTAGAGCCAAAATAGCTTTTTTTGTGTATTGGATTATTACCAAATTAGAGGAAAAGATTTATTTGTAGTATCTAAACTTTATTTTTGCATTCATTAATCATTTCTATAGTAGATATTACACTTTCATGATAATATAACTTCTTGTATAAGAACAAACTCAATTATATAAGAATCTTAAACTTTTGTTAAAATTACTTAACTATTCAAATCTATAGCTTTATTAATTTTAGGAATAAAAAAATATTTTTTGCTACATACAACATAACTAGAAAGAGATGACTAGAATATATGTATCAAAAAGGTAGAAGCAGTTATATCTCATGAAAATACTCTATAAACATATAAGTAAAATAAAATTACTGGTTAAAAAAAAAAAAAAAAAAAAAACTGAATGCAACTATTTGATTTTAGCTAAATTTAGTACATAATGTATATATCTGCTTCCTCTATTTAAAAATTTCAGTTAAATATACAGGCATTAAATAATCCATGATAACGCAAATCTTAAGGAGGAGAAAGAAAGAGCATTTTAAATTTATGTTAATCATCTGAACTAGAGAGATTCTCTCTATATTTTAAGCTACATTTACTACATTTAAAATCTAAAATTTATGAAAATAAGATATGCCAGTTCTTTCTAAACTGTAATAAAACACTATTACTAAACGAATATTTCAATATAGGAAGATTATTGCTATGAACTAGCAAAAGTTGTTAGAAGTTGAATTATAAAACTGAGATATTTATTTCAAAAACAGACTTACAAACTCAATTGCATTAACTCTACAGCTGAAGGTGTCCAAACTCCTCTAAGAAGACGTTCAAGAATTTTAAGAAATGCGGTACCATTACCTAAAATAGAAATAAATAATTAACATTATAGATAATATCAAATAACATATAATATTGATTATGGTAAAACAAAATAAATTTAAAATAAATTATAAAAATCCTTTATGTATGATAACTTAATTAAAGTGAATCAAATCAGCTTTTTCCTTTCAAAAAATAAAATTTCCCAGTTTTAATAATGTATTTCATATGAATAAATTTATACATATGCTAGAAAATAGTGTAGTTATTAATCATGTTCTAGAATTAATTTAAATTTCCAGATATAAATATACAGACAAATTAGAACTCTTTATGTAAACTACTCCAAATGTACTTGATTCATTTTGGTTGTGAACACCTCATGTATACCTAAAACGATTTGCTTTTGTTCTGTTAGTCATTAAATGTAATGTAAACAAATCCTTTAAGTTCAGATTTGAAGGTTTTTTTAATTAATTAATTAATTTATTTATTTTTTACACATGGAACATATTTAATTGTTGGTATAAGGATATTATATAAAAGTAATTGATTTTCTTGAATTACTTTGTTTTAGAGATAAATTATCTTTAAAGTATATATGTCTAAATTATAAATGAAAACTATAGTTGTTAAAGTTGATATATTGTTAATATAGTTGATGAGTCAAACTAATCAAATATAACTTTGGCAAAACTTGTACATGAAGAGTGTCAGCCTTTCAATGTACCCAGGGGGTTAAAATTATTTTAATATTTAGGCTATAGTTAATATAAGGATATTTTGAAAGTTTAAAAATATATATAAGAAAAATCCAGCGAATATAATAATTAGAGAATTATTTGTATGTTAAGTTCAAATTTTGTATTGACATTCACCAATCACTGATGCATATTATGATGGTAAGCTATATTCTCCCAAATTGAAAGAATAATATAGTAAAGCCTTCAATTTTATACATTTATTTTTAAATACTATATATTAATACTGAATAGGAAATGCAACTCCAGAAAGAGCGCAATTTAAGTTTTGCATTTTTAAAAATAAGGTTCAGTTAAGTTTTTTCCCCCTCTGGGAGGAGAAGGATTATCTGGTAATTATTTTTTAAAAACTAGTAATTTAAATAATAATAAAGAGGTTGCTCTCATTGTCTACTTTTAAATCTGAGAAAATTAAGCTACATATGAAATATTTTTATAATGTGAGGAATTTCTTAAATTCAAATTTTGTTTGAATGCATTGGCATATTACAGACATTCTTTTTGTAATGGTATAACTCCCATAATACATACATGTTTAAGATGGTAAAAGCTCATGGCATATGTAATTGATCAAAAAAAATTTACTCTCATTTCTGTTTTTAAGAAATAAACTGAGAACAAATATGTCACTTAAAACATTTTACAACTGCCTTGAATTTAAAATTTGTTTCTGAGTATAGATGATTTTTTATGATGGATATTTAGTAAAGGATGTTTTAACTTCTCGAAAGATTGAACCATACAATAAAACTACTCATAACTTTTTAAAATTTATATAGGCTTTATCTCACTTTTAACTCTTAACAACCCTTATTCTAAATTGGGATAAAAATTAAAATTGTGTCCAGCTTTTTAGCTAAAATTACACATTCAAAAAAGTTTCAGATCTACACAAAATGAAAACAGAATGTTACTAGGAAAAGTTAAATTACAAATAATAATAGATTTGAATTCAAATTTTGTTATCACATGGAAACATGCCAGTTAAACAAAATTAAAAATAACAAAGAAAAATTTTCTATAATTTTATTTTAGGATTTTTTCTTGAATGTTTTATAAAAGGTTTAATAGTAAATAATATAAGCTAGAAAATTTAATTTGATACCAATGAATCGAAAAGTGTTTATACCAAGTATTTCTAACTTTCTATAGACAAAAATTTGGTAGACTTTACTTTTTACTAGTAATAAACTTTTACCTAACAGCTTTCTTCACTCATCACTCTTTTCATATTATGAGAACAAATTTTTAAAAGGAAATATACCTTAAAATATAATATAGAATGAAATAACTACTACTGAACAGTCACAAAGGTAATTTTTCTACAAAATAAACTACTAATTGTTATTTTCCATCTATGATTATGAGAGAGGTAAATTTCTACAAAATTCTTATTATAGATTTAGAGTAAATAATCTGGACTCCACAGAACAATTTTATACCAGTTCTCCTACCTCCATTTTTTTTTTTTGGGGGGGGGGGGAGGACTTTATATGTATGTGATGCAAGCTATTGATTTGAAGGTGTTTAAAATAATCATGAATAATGATAATTCTAATTTATCAAATTTAAGTCATTACAAAATATAAATTTTAAGTGAGATATATATATATATATAAATATATATAGTATATAATAATTAGAGTGTATTATGATCTTTTGAAAAGGCATTTAAAGTTCCTACAAAACCTTTCACACAGATAATTATAATGGTATTTACATGGGGAAAATAATAATAATAATAATAATAATAATAATAATAATAATAATAATAAATGTCTTCATATATGATAAGATATATATAGAAATTTATTTTAAGTGAAGGAAAATAATCTGAACTTAATAAACAAGTTATGATTCGAAACAAGAATGCTAACCCCCCTGTAACAGTAAGAATTTTTATATTAATAATGAATGTTAAGAAAATTAATATTTCCCATTCCCATGCAGTAATAAAATACCATACAAAACAAAGTAATTACCTTTTAGGGTACCAATTATAATCATAATTACATATGAATTTGGATACACCTTAGCTGCATGAACTACACCATCATGGACTTTTTTGCATCGGATAACCTAAAAATGAAACATATGAGACTATTAGATTATTAACTGATTAACAAATTGATATTAAATGATAAGTAATGAAAAATTTAAAGGAAATATTTGTTAATTTGAAGTACTCTGAAAATAAAATGACTATTGTAACTTTTATAATTCTGTGTAAAACATAAGTGACTCAAGGTTTAATGATACTTGAACAAATTAGATATTGTTATGCTCAGAGCAATATAAAAGTAGAAAAATTAAAAAGAAAAAAATATATATAAATAGAATTGATTGAACACCAAAGAGGGGAAGAATTAGCAAATTCAAATAAATTGTATTCTGTGAGAAGATACAAAATTTGAAACCAGTTGCATATAATATAAACATTTCAAGTAAAAACTCAAGGAATTTAAGAATGCATACTTTTGTTAATACTACTAGATAGAAAATAGTGCGAGCAAAATGAAATATAACAAAAGATTATGCTCATTTGAAAGTATTGCTTAAGAGTTTTATAAACATAACAGTATAAATAATAGGTTTAACAATAGATTAAAATGAACATATGGTAGTGAGCTTTTTGTTGCATGGGCTCAGCATGCTAACCATAAAAAAATACATACTTTAATATTACTGATTATTTATGGTGGTACTGAACTTAATGCTAGAATTACTTGAATAAGATAAATAGGAAGACATGGATACAGTATAAGTTTTTACGGTACCTAATACTCTAATGCTGCTTTAATAATGAAGTAAGCATTTACATTTCAAAGATTTCTAAATATATATGGAGGTAATGGTGCAAGGAAAATTATTTTCTCTTTGAAACTGATATATTTGACAATCATGTTATTGGCTAAATATATTTTGTTAGCATGAATATACAACCAAGAGAGGGATATCATTATTCTTTTATTCAGATTAAATGAACATAACTTCTAGATAAAATAGAGCAACAATTTTGAGTTTGTTAAAAAAAAGAACATAACCATCAAGCAAGTAGTAAATATTCAGAATAATGCAGAGGAAATTTAAAAGCAATGCTTTTATACCTAAACTTCTGCCTTTTCAGGTTTATGAAGAATGGGTAATGCTGCACTATTTTAAATCCTACCAGTTATAATATTCCCAACAAGTAAAATACTTTAGATTATGGCCAAAAGCATAGTATTCAATAATATTCAAATAAGGTTTTAATATCAACAGTTTAATTTGGTTCAAACCAAAATAAAATTTATTTGCACTTCATATTTTAAACATTTCATTATGGTATATATTACTATAATTTTTATGATGAAAAAATAGGAAGCACATATTTTTAATATATTAATAATTCATAGCTTTTGATAACAATAACAATTGGCTTTAATAACATAGATGTTATTAAACCCAATCACATTCAAAGACTGAGACACTTTTATCAATTTGAAGATCAAAACCCTGTAAAAATAAAAATAACATTGTCTAAACCTGAAGGATTAAGAAAACAGAGTTTCCATCAACTAGGTAGTTGAATGAAGTTGTGAGGGGCTTGAAGGCAATTGGTATAACAAACTGGAGACCATGGTTCCCAATAGGTCAAGACAGCAAAAACTTATTGGGACAGTGTTTGCTTGTTATAGGCTGTAGTGTCCAAGAAGAATTCAAAAACACCAATGTATTTCATATTAGAAAAATATAAAATTCAACAAACCTCTTTCATCACAGCAAGAATCAACTTTATCGGGAGAAAATGAAAAACCTTATAGCCAACATCAAATGGAGAGTAGAAGATGATATACCTAAAAAAGAAAAGTTGTCTGATTATAAATATGAATTTATGAATTATGCTTAAAAATTACTGGAAAATACTTCTTAACAAGAGACAATAATTAATATGAGTCAAATAATCTTTCAATGGTAATACTCCACACATTTCTAGATGAAAAGTTTGAAAGCGATATTTCATTATTAAAGGCTAAAATACAATAAGTTAAGCTTATTATGCATAACACAGTGTACGGCAATTATTGGCTTTCAAAACAGTTTGCATTCACTTTAAAATGAATAAATACCAGTTCTGTATGGTTTCAAATAGAATCTTATACCATTCTTCTTGTAAAATAATGGCAAGTTCAGGTAAGGGTAGATATCAAATAGAGGTAGATAACAATCCCTTTTTCTCTAAAGTAGACCAAATAGTTTAATATTGTGATCTGGTGCCTGTTGGGCCCAGGAGGTGATTCAACATATCATTCTCATGCTCATAAAACACCAGGTGCTCTATTTTGGAACATAGCATCACCATTCAGGTCTAAACCTTATACTATAGAACAGACATGATCAGTCAAAATGTTCACATAATTCTTACCAGTAATGCAACCATGCAGAGCAATTATGGAGTTCAAGGAATATTATGATATAACTGCTCAAACTACCAACTTGTTTTTATTCTTGACAGTAAATAATCTACAGCACAGATATGGGACAGCAGTTGCCAAATGTAAACTTGGTCAGAAGCTAGAAACAGTGTAAAGCAAGATTCTTCTGATCACATGATTGTCTTCTATTCATTAATATTTTATGTTTTCTGGTTTCAGCACTATGCTTTCCTGTTACATACATTAAATTTACATGACTGATAAATGGTTTTGGAATTACATCTCTTCCTCAGATTCGCTGCTTATGGAGCTCCCTCCATTCTTATTGTTTTGGTGCTAACAAGGTTTGTGGGCCTGATATTCAGTTTACCAAAGACATTTACAGCTGTCATATATATTGTTAGAATCATTTCCAATGATTGCCTGTCATAATCATTCAATACACACTTTCATCTACATTGTGATTTAGCTGACACCGTTTCTCTGCTTTTCTGTATATGGTACCTTTTGAAATACTAAACACTTCAGCTAGCTTGGTTATCAAAGAACATATATGTGAACTAATGATTTGCCAGTAACCAACATTACTTAGCTCAGACAATATTCACAGCTATCCATAATTTTTTTTCTGACAACTAGTGACACTTGCAATGCATTGAGGATAATATATAGGTAGTATGGTATTAGTAGGCAAACAGGATAGTCTAGACTACTTGTTTGGCTAAAAACCACATGTACAAGGTATTTCCAAATTTTTGTCAAACCCCTGTATAAGTCAAAGTACATATTATAAAAACACAGACATATATGACAGGATCCAATGCCTTTCTACAAATGACTAAAACTCAGTTCATAATAAGATCCATTTTATTCCCTTCATACTAGCATCATTTAGTGCTTAAGTAATTTAACAAAAGAACACATTTGAGTAAGGATTCAACCAGCTCTCTCACTCCAGGATTTCAGCAGTGAAACTATTGCACATGATGTTTGCATAAACAAGCACATTCCTGATCAATCCACATTATAAAGAGTGAGTTTCATTTATTATTAATTTAGGTGCTTATGTTTTAAAACTTGACACATTATATATACAAATGAAGATTATCATGGTAAGTTCTCAGTACTCAGTCAACTTTTTTTTATACAAAGACATTTATAACATATAAATTTTACCATACAAAGGCAGTGATCGCTTTATTAAAGTAAATTTCACGTAGATTAGAATGTCTATGCTAATATAGGATTCAAACCCATGGATCAAAAAGCAGTGCCTTACTTAAAGCTTGGCTATCATCTATCTGGCAGAGTAACATAGGAAATGTAAACAAATTGCAAGAATTACAAACTATAATAGTAATATCAGAAGGGCAATTTAAAACATATAAATAAACATTTCCATATAATCCTTGGTTTAAATAGTATTATAAGTGTCAAATTTATATTTGTGCAATAAGTAAAATCAAGAATATCTTTATCAATTAAAAAAAATATGCAAATGCTGTGGATAAGTTGATTTTATTATTTCTAATTTTCAACTGAGTGATTGCTACCCATTGAATAAAATGGCTTCATTTAACATTTCAGCCACAATTCTTCACTTTAGAAAGAAATAATTTTTAAATAAAAGCTAAATGGCATCTTTCTTTATTCATAAATTATTTAACATCTAATTGCACCATATTGAGAAATATAATTTTATTGACTATGTTGTTGTAAATGAATGAAGTTTAAAATTCATCATTAACTTTTAAACGCTGATACTAATATTACCTTTAGAAATCTAAATATATTAATGAAACATTTCAAAGATGTAATTGAAACTTTCAGGCTTTACCAAAATGTAAGAAAATAAATAATATCAATTTATAGAATAATTTAGTGTAATGAAATAATCACACTCTGACATTTGGATTTATTATTTGAAACTAAAAATATCAACAAGGATGAGCAAGTAAAAATGTGAATATGCCCTAACGCATACATATAAACAAAACAGCTTGAACAGAATTTTGAAAATTTTAGCAGAAAATTCAATTAAAAAAATGACATAAAATGCCTCTGTTAATAAACTAACCTAGAAGTACAAGCAATTCTTTATAACCACAAACATGAAATATTAAAATAAACGGGATTAATATATAATTGAAAAACATTTTAATAAGTACTGGAAAAAGTGATAGTATTAAAATTGTACTGAAATATGGAATAAATATTAAGAATAAAACCAATATACATACCATGCACCTGTAGCAAGCAGCAAAGAAGATGTATTTTTGAGTGGAGAGATAATTGGTTCACCTAACAAAAAACTTGCAAGCATTTGACCACCATAAATTGATAGCATACTTGTTACCCAACAAGCAAGTGGATGCTTCCGGGAAAAAGCATGTGCACCTGTTATAAAACATTTGGGGTATTAAGAATAAATCATTAAAAACTATTATTCTGTTTAAATCCCATTATATGACAATACTATAACAATACAACTAAATTAATCATTGCATGTAAGAGGAAAAAATAAAACTATATACTTGGTCGAGAAGGTAACAGAAAATTGAATTTAATCAATGAAATCAGAGCTGTAGCTAAGATTTAATTGCAGGAGGGGGGGGCACTCAAACTGGAATAAAATAATCACGTTTCATTATTTTTTTAAAATCATACTTAAAATTTTGGGGGAAAAATTACAGAAGATTTAATACTAATATTAAGAATAACATTTAAAAATTATACATATACATATAAATTAAAGCACAAACTTGTGTAATTTTTCAGTAAATGTATAAAACAATTTGAAGCACAAATACTCAAACTGAAAGATAGAAATTTAAATATTTAAAAATTAAATTTTAATTAAGTAAATAGTTTTTAAAAAATCAACATTAAAAAATGTGCTTTAATTTCAATATTAAAACGTGATGCAAAAAGTTATATTTAGTACAAATAACTTTCTGGAGGGCAAAAATTTTCTAATAGTATGAACAATTTTTCAAAGTTCCATTGTGTCCTTATATGGCTTTTTGATAATGGGAAAAAATGATTTGGTTATGAAAACTTTTTGTATAAAAGTATGGTTGAAAAAATTCAGTATAAAAAAATTAGAGATTTAGTAGAATATAGTGTGCATAATGATTTGGGTTAAGCAGTAATATTGGTTGTGTTTATTTTGCTCTTAACTCAAAGGATAAAAATTAATCCTACAATATTATATTTAAAATAATAATGATAAACTTGTAATAACAGAATATATACTAGTCAAGTCATAGAATAGACAAAAGGGTAAATAAATATAAGAAAACAAAAGTAAATTTTTAAAGTATGAAGATAGATGGAATGGCATAATATAAATACAAATTCATTAAAAAAACAATGCATAATTTTTGGAATACAGATAAAATTCTTTTTGTCTATTTATTTTCTCCTGAACTATAGAAATGCTTTGACTAAGGAAAATGCTTATGGAGGAAATTTAATAGTACCTAACATTACCATTCTTTAAGTAATATCCATCTAATGCTTATTCTAAAAATAAAACTTGCATAGTGAAGTTAACTAGTAAAAGCAATTTATTTACATCATCTGACATTGAATCCATCTATATCAATAATAATAAAAAATTCCAAATTATAAGTAAATAGCATTGAAGATGAAATCAGATTGACAACAAAATAAAAAAGGAATATTTTCTATGATGTCACATAAATTGATTATTAGATGTAACTGGATGAAATTCTGATTTCTATGTAAGAGAAAAAATTTTACCAAGGATAAGATAGAAATTGGAGTAAAAGTTCAAAAGTGCTTTTAAATTTTCTTAATGAAGGAAAACTAAAACATTTTATTCATTTTATAAAATTTAATTATTTTATATTTTGTATAATAAGAGATCAAAAATAAGCATGTATTAATAGTTTAAAATAAGGAATATTTAGATCATTTTGTAAAACTGTAAACAATAGAAATACATATAAAAGAAATATTATGCTTTTATACTAATGTTTTCATGGTCAATATATGTTTTACTATTCAAGGGCTTTTAAGAATTAGACCTACAGGCTTAGAAATGTTAGAAATAGTTACAGTAGATGCAAATATTCAAACGCTGATTTGAAATGTCAATGCCCTTGCCATTTTCCTACCTTTCAGCACTTGCTGTTAAATATAAAATATGAATGATTTTACAATACAATTTCTGCTTAATATGCTGTCCAAAAATTATGCATTAAAAGACATATTCCTAATTTCATTGTGTAATCAATGAATGAAAGTTTTATGAATTTGCTGAAATTGCAACAAACATTATATGACAACAAAAATAGAAATACTTCATGTAAATGTCTACATGCTTCAAATATCAGCTTATATTTCTCCCAGAGATATTATCTCTTACCAGATATTAATTTCAATATAAAGCTCTTAATACAGAAATATTTACAACAGTTTGAATTATAACTAAATAAGATAGATTTGGTAGAGCACAAACATTTTAGAATAAACTGGTGAAACAAAATAAGTACAAATATGATATATATATATATATATATATATATATATATATATATATATATATATATATATATATATATATATATATATATATATAAATTCATGGAATTGGATAAACATTTTGTTCATGCAAACCTACAGCTTAAACACAACATTTAAATATTTAGTGGTTAGACCTATATTAGACCTACATTTGAAATATGTTTAAATAAATTACTATGATGATAAAATTCTAAACTTTTCAAATAAAAGAATTACAGCAGCATAGAATTACTATACTTCTTTTGTGAGCTAAAGAAAGTAGTTGAAAACAATAAGTATGAGTTAATGTCTGAAATCTCCCTCAATGTATACATGTACATATGCTTTTTAAAATCTTATAAAAACACAATTTTAGATTGGCTAAATAGATTGAACCATGTGTTGAGAAATATGAAATTAATTAAAAAATGTGATAAAAGGGCATGCAATAAAGAAAATAGAAATCTACAATGTTTACAAAATTTAAGTTAAATGGTTAAAAAGTACTCTTGTGTTTGGTTCAATCATGTTAACTGGACATACTTAAAATTACATTTTGCTGACACTTTTCTTTTTACAAAACTGTGACTTACGCACGTGCAAAATTACTTTTGTATATTACACGAAAATTATTGTAGTAAAGCGGGGAAATATTTTTATATAATTAGAAATTCATAATTATATTTAAAATTGATTTTGGAAAAAATTATTAGAGACACTTTAAAATTTAAAGTGTGTAAACACTTGAACTTTTTTTAAAGCATGCGATTGCTGGCAATTTCTTTTTTTCGATTTCTTCTACATATAGATTTTACTATACACAGGAGATCTCATGCATCCCAGATCATTTTTTTATAACGTTTAAAACAAGCATGATTTTAGATATTTGTTGTTATTATTGACATGCGCAGATATTTTAGTGAATTTATAAAATAAAATAACAACAATTATATTTTAAATAATATTCTACTGGCTGATTATAAATAAAAAAAATCAAATTTCACGTTTTTTTAATACTTACCGGTTATGTCTTCTTTACAATACATGCACATTATTAAACAATGTGCTAGCTCGAAATAAGGAAACATAGGTAATTTCGAAACTTGATTAGCAATTTCTAGGAAAGCCTCCGGGTCCATCATTTTGATTGATTTTTGACAAACACACACACACAATAAATTTGAAGCCTATTAGTACAATACACACGCTAAACTAGGTAAGAGAAAAAAGAACTCGTATTTCCAGGCAGGAGCCCTTTAACTGAGGAGAATTACAAACAGAACTGCGATTGCGCAGACGTTGTGAGTGGATGCGGTTAACGTCTGTGACTAATTGAAATGTGAGAAGTTAAAAGCAATAAAGACAAATAACTCAAAATTTTATTATTTTAAAATTATTTAGCACTTTAATATATAAAAGATTACAAAAAATCTTATAATTTTCTCATTAAATGTTTTACAATATTTCAATAAGCTTAATTTATATTAAACTCACTTAATATATCTATATATGAATCAGAAAAAGAGCCAAATTTGGGCAACGTCAAATGCTTTCTTTCAACACAATATCAAAATATTTTTTCTTTACACATTATTATTGTAAAAATTTGCTTGAATCTCTCATAAAACTTCTCTAAAATAGAAAAAAAGTGTCTCTATTTGAATAAAAAAAAAAACATGACATTTTTGACCGAACAGCTCCATAGGGAATTTCTTCCAGCAATGGGGGGGGAAATTATATTTTGAATTCTGGTGTTATATTCTTTGTATCAACTACTTAACATATTTTCTTACTTTTAGTTTCAAATTACACCGTTAAGGTTTAATGATTTCTTTTCATTTTATTATTGTTATTATCACCATTATTATTATTATTCTTTTTTGGGAGGAATTGGTAAAATTTATTTTAGTGCTTTTGATTTTCGTCATGATACCTTAATGCAGGCAATAAAATTTATAGATACCCTATTTTTAAGTTTTACTTTATATATAAAGATTGTCACTTTATAAAACAATGATGAGAAAGTTGGTTCAACAGAGTATAACGTACTTTAGTCTCCCTAGACTTCTATTAAATTGAAAAAAAAAAAAAAAAAAAAAAAAAAAACAGCACACTCTGATTATTTTCAATATGAATGTTATCAAAAAGAGATCTAAAAATATTTTAGAGGATGTAACCTTATTTACAGTACTACTGGAAAGGACACATGGTTGGTGAGATAAACTGAACAGTTTTATGGATTTCTTGCTGTTTTCGTTTTAATTAGCACCAAAAGTGTATGATTTACTTCATCTTAGTTAATCTATATTGAAATATTCTTTGTGTCGTCTGTATGAAACTTGCATCTTCCCTGTTTTAATATTCGATATTAAGAGTATTGTAGAGAAAAATGTACTTTTATGTGAAAAAAATTTTGCTATTAAATTTAGTACAGATTCAATTTAGAAAATTGATAATATTAAAAATAAGTCTTTCATGAATTAATGGCATCGACTTTCGCTCCATTAATTACCTGCCTAGAGAGAATAGGGGTTCGAAACCTCACTATAGTGAGATTCCTCCAAATTCCTCCATATGAATATATTCATATGGAGGAATTTTCACTTCTTGGTTATAAATATTTTTCATATGGGGTTCGTCTGTACTCAAAGATTCGTGAGAGGATCTTTGAACGAAGCCCATAAATCTTAATGCCAAGAACTAAACAAGTCAGCTATCTCTCATATGGCCTCCAATTGATTGTTTTTATAGTTCAGAGTTGGAAATTTGTATGGAAATTAGAAACGTTATATAACTGGTTTTAGTTCTAAAAAAGTGCCTAATTCTAACAAAATAAGAATAACCCCTCGTATGATTTTACATCCAGTCCACTTTGAAAATCAGATTGACAGAAGCAACGCTTTAACTGATTATTATGCAGGAGAAGTCTAATTAAACTCTTAATAATTTCTACTTCATAAAATAATGATCATGTACAATATGCTCTATTAGTAAGAACATATTAAAATAAAATAAACTCATCATAGGGAAAGGTTGCTTAAGCCGTACCACTGTTATTATTTTAAATAAAGCGTCGAAAACAGACCCTCTGGTGATAGCGTGTTGTGTTAAAGAGTCTATCATATTATTTTCAAATGGACATAAAAAAAGTTTACCTTGAATGCATTCCTCTAAAAAGTAAGTTTATGCTACTTTTCCTATAATTTTTCTGTGTGCATTATTAGTTTTTGTAATAAGAAGATGATTTGTTGAAGCATATTTCACTTTGGATATTCATTTTGTAATAGTGAAGAAGCAATTTGGTTAAAACAACGCTTTCATGTGCTATTCAAATATTATGGATTCAAATTATGGATCCAATTATAGATTTATGCAATAGGTGTTACAACTTACGATTCCAGTTTCAAAATCGTACCTCTTCCATTCTTTAAAATTAGTGCTATTTTCATTAAAAATATATATTTTTATTTATTTTACAATAAACAAGAGCGGACAATAAAATGGCCAGTAAAAATCTGTTTCATTTCTCTTTGTAGAAGGTTCAGATCCTATTACTAGCATGGATGTTCGTAGCATTTCGCAATCGGTTTTAGAAAGTAGGTTATGGTCTAATCATGCATCGTGTTTCAAAAATTGTACCCTTAGCACTCATAATTAAACCAAATCTAACCTGGTTTTGCATTATGCAACAAACTATTCTAAATTAGCCCTTTTGATTAACCGATTGAGCTCCAAACTGGATACAGATTTACAATTTTAGCGTGGAATTCATATGCAAGTTCCGTCCATTTAGCTCGTTGAAGTTTTGAGTTATCGTTTTCACAAACGGAAAGATAAACACCAACCTACACACACATGTAAAAATACTAAGATCTAAAATAGCGTAGCATAAACTTTTTTAAATGAGAAAAAAGAAGAAGAAAGAAAAGGAGAAGTAAAAAGATTGAAACAACAACTTGGCGGCCGAAAATCCAAAATTATTTATTATAAATCTCAATCAAGAATAAAAGAAATAGTATACTTTGAAAATTCTTATTCTAACGTATTTAAAGAGATCGTATTTCTAAAAGTGCCACCATTTTTCAATTATAAAGTAGTTTGTTCCGTTTTCCACACTTTGCGGAAGGCTAACGTTATATGAAGTGAACAACTATATGAACGCCTTCTTTGTACTTAATACATTCGTAAGTAGTACAACCAAATTCTTCTTTAAAAATCGTTTTACTTGTTGATATTTAAATATAAACGAAAATAAGAATATTTTTATACTTTAATGCACATCAGTTTCAGCTTGTTACCTTTTTACGTATTCAAAAGATTTAAACCATATTAAAAAAAATCTTCAAATTATATTCTGCATATGTAATAAATCAATATTTTAATTTCTAAAGAAATTTTCCTTTATGCAGAAATTTAGTACATTCTTAACACGTTGATTGCTAACTACGAGATAACTCGTAGATTGCGCTGTTTTCTAGGACGCCAACGAGTTAACTCGTACTGTGTTTACTTGCCATTTTTGTACAGCTACGAATAAACTCGTAGTATATCAGTGCTAATACCGATAGATGGCTTCTGGGAAAAGAACACAAAATCAATGCTGGCTTGCATGAACAGAAAACATAAACAGAAAATTTATTAAAAAATGAACAAAAAATATAATTATAAAAATTATAATATAATGTGATTAAATCTAATTGTCATTTTAGGCCAGACTTATGAAAACTGCTGTGGTATTCAACGTGTTAAATATATATAAATATAAATATAAATATATATATATATATATATATATATATATATATATATATATATATATAAATATAAATATATATATATATATATATATATATATATATATATATATATATATTAACTGCTTCCTTTACAATTTTTTTTTAAATGGCAAAAAATCATCACATTTTTTTATTTTATTATTAAATACAAGGAAATGAGACAAAACAAAATATGTAGGTTTAAAATTAACTTTTTAATTTTTTACAAGTTTAAAGTTTTTAGATTTAATATTAGTTTACTATCCCGAGTTATCTCGGGCAAATAGAAAAAGTTAAATATTAGTCTTTGTATGATAGTTATTGAAACAAGGGACAATACAAAGTGATACCCGACATTCTGTACTCTGATATCTGGTCTCTTTTCTTACTGGCTTACCTCTGGAATATGTTTTACGGTAGCACAGAGTACACTGTCTTGTTGGATTTTATTTTTTTTTTATTCAGTATCAGGAATAACATCTGGAAAATGCCTTGAGGTTAACCTGAGTGGTAAAGGCTGGGTGTCCTGGTGTGGCAGAAAACTAGTCACGGTGATTTTCTGAAATTTGTTTTTCAATAAGTGGAAAACACCGGACCAGTCTCGCAAAAGAACCGCGAAACCAACAAAACTTTTCAAACTGCCAATCAAAGCTGAATATTTCCTGTAATTTTCCCTAGGCCAAGTAAAAGCGTAACAAAACAAATCGTACTGACAAATTTTGCTTCTCCCGAGTTTTCTCGGGATAATAATTAACTGCAACATATACGAACCCGAGATAACTCGGGATAATCAGGCAAGCGGTTAAATATTAGCGCATAAAATTTCTAATACTATTGCTTTGAAGATTGTGTGTATGTGTGCGGGGAGGGGGGGGGGGGCTGAAGTTCTCCTACCATTGGTCTAAAGCATCTTTATTCGTGAAATTTTCGAGTGTTATTTTTTCAATTACAATACTTTTTTTTCTTAAAAAAAAAAAAAAAACTTGTGATGTTTAGAAGCGGCGGAAAGAACAAAGCTGCCGACAATGAATTTATTTCTAGGATCAGGAAGGTTCTTGGCTTTCCTGCTTGGCATCTGACTACTCTAATTACATTTGATAAAAACCTCAAGAAACCCCGTATCCTATTGAGTCAGGGCCGTATCTAGAATTTAGTTTCGAGAGGGGGGGGGGGTGATCCAGTTTCATGGGTATAGTTTTTTTTTTTTTTTTTTTTTAATGAATATCAGCATTTTAGTAATCTTCGCACCGTTGGCCCTAAAAACTTTTTTTTTTTATGTCTATCGATGTATTATAGTTTGAACATGATAACTCATGCAGTTCACTATAGATATGAAGTATTGATATCTGAATATGCTTTATGTTTATTTTATTGAAATGCTATTTTTTACTTTTTCATACATGAAGAATCAAGAATATAATATGCATATATACATAATAAAATAGTTTCATTTTGTGTATTATTGATATAGATTTTTTACTAATATCATTTTGGTTTGAACTGTTATTAGTTTCCATTAATTTTGTTAATTACCTCCTTTAATAGTTAAATTATAGCTCATAAGTTTTGGAAAAATTTATGTGTGCATAATTTTATTTTGCGTTACAAATTTTTCCTATTTGTATAATTGTAATAATTAATATGTTGATAGCTAATGATTTTAAAGATTAAATATAACCCATGAAAATATTTCATTAAGGTACTGATTTTTTTTTATCCAAGTAAATTTTAAATATTGCAAATATTTTTAATAACTGTTGTTTTTCCTAACAGACAAAATAATCTTGGTGTTAAAAAAATGTGAAGATGGTTTATAAAATTATCTCTAAAATGTTAGTGGTCGTTATAGCATGTCTCGCTGAAACAACGAACAAAAATTCACTCTTGTCCATGCAATACAAATGCATTCAAAACTATTTCAAAGGATCAGGTGTATCTAAGAATGATCTGAGAAAAAATTATTCTTTTGGTAATAAATGCAGGAGTTACTTAGAAGATTCATGTAGTACAATAACATTTAAAAACGAAAGATATCTCTAGGGGATTTAAGTAAAATATTTTTTTTTTCTGCAGTAAAAAATAAATTCTCAGACTAATGATTAAATTTTATAACTCTGGGACAGCTGTACTACATAGTGATTACTGTAAGGGTAAAAGATGTAGTAGGTTTAGTTACACAAACTTCTTTCCCAGAGGGGGGAAGAGAAATATTTTTGGAGTGACCCCCTTCGTGTTGCCAAATTATAAGCGCTTATTATATTATTTGACCAAAAATATAAGTGTTAAAATCTAATACAAATGCGTAAGCCGAGGCGATATCTTTACTTTAAAATCTAAAAATTATAAACTTTCATTTATTCTATCAGTCCCAGTGGGGTTAGCACTCTTCCCTTGTGCTTGCCCCTGCCTATGTCAATGGTTCTCAAACTGGGTAGTGAAGAAAAGTTAGCTAAAATTACGGAATTATTAAATAAGACAGAAGGTACTTAAAAGTTAAATTTAAGTTATCTTCCCTCGC
>CM063503.1:32616292-32778792 GCA_032207245.1 Pardosa pseudoannulata
TCCTTCCACAGAATTCTATTTTTAAAATGTATTGGCAAATAATGCCCACTTGATTTTACTGTTATTTAAGTATCAGCCATTGAAGTTATCATTTGTCTTGCCATTCTTATCAAAATGGAACATGGGATCAAGTTTACAAAATTTCTAATAAATAAAATAAAATAATTCAATATCATAGTTCAAATCGGAGAGACGAAATATAACGATAACAATCAATTTGAAATTGGTTTTTATTTAATCCGCTCACTTACCTAAACTTCATACGAGATTCCTAATTAAGCAACAAAAAACAGTTTAAAATAGTTTTAAAAAAAACTGTTATCGTTATTGACATTGTAACGTATCCGGTCCCTGTTTCAGGTGACACAAGGAAGAATCAGGTGTATCTTGAATAATGAATTTATTTACACTTCTGCTATATACATCATTTCACCACTATAAAAAACAATTTCTAATCACAGGTAAGTGATTAGTATCTATAGGCCTGAGTAGAGACGGGTACCTAAACTAAATTCAGTCTCTGCCGAAATATGGGTGATTAGACGGAAGAACAATTCGTAGCTCTCTCGAAAGTTCTCTGAAGTATAATAGGTAAGAGACCTGAGCACAGTTAGTTCTGAAGAACTGCAAACAATCCTGAGGAGGATTATATTAGAAAAGGAAAGAAACCCAAAGCACAGGGTATCGCTTCAATCTCAGCAAGAGATATATCCCAAGACGGGATTCCGCTAAATAAAACTCTCCGATGGAGAGACTGGTCGAGGCGACCTCTGAATTAGCTGGTTGCTAGCTAACTAACTTCTCAAAAAAAAAAAAAAATCTTCTCTCGTCTCTTTCTAGGGGAGGGGCCTCTAAGAGAGGGGCCTCACCCACAATTTCATTATTGGGTCACCTAGCGATGACCTCACCTTCGACCAACTGGATTGGTCCGGGTTAAGCAATCATCGGCCGTAAAGCCAGGGGTCCCTGGAATTCTTAGCGGCTACATCTGAGTAGCGGCAAATCATTTGTCGTTCCCGCGATCATTTTTTCGGCCGTCAGTGAAGGTGCCGTGTCGTCTGGCATATTGTTCCTTTACTATAGGGTACAGCAGTGTAGACTTCGTGGTGCAGGGGAAAACAATCCTTTTGTATCCACACAAGTCCACCTCTCAAAGCAAAGTTCTTTGATGACGATACACTGCTAAATCACGCCGTTACAACATCTGTTATATATTTAGGCATTATATGGGGCTTCAGGTTTGATTTAATTCTAACGTTTGGTTGCATCAGTTGAAAAAAATGAAAAATTAATGTCTCAGATTAGCTGAAGAAGTGAAATTATAGGAACAAAACATTTTGTTCGTGTTGGATTTTTGTCTCTTTACTATTAATAATTTTTTGAAATACCATTTTTATGTTGTAAAATTTTAATATAGGAATAAAATTTATCATCTAAATGTACTGTTTGCTTTATTTAATTTTTCTAAATGTACATGCATTTGCAGTCTGAATGCGACCACACAAGCTTTTAATGCTGATCCTTGAATTTTACTTAGTAGGACATACTTTCTTTTGAGACGTAAAATCTTCATTACAACATCCTTTCATCGATTTATCATAAAATAAAAATGTGTGTTCTTTTAGAATGAATCATTTTGTACAAGTTCTTTAATAATGCTCTTACTTTAAACATTTTTTATTTTTTCCTTTTCAAGCTTTTTTAAAAATATGTATCTAGTGAAACAAAAAAAAAAGATGTTCAATCCCCCGCATGATTGCTTTTGATTTATGTATATTAGAAACTAAATTTTTACATCAAATTAAATATTCATCAAGATCATCATGATCACCATGATTCATCATGATCATTGAATTGAATTAAATATCTGTTTTATTCTTTCAGCCAAAATCTTAAAAGTATCATACAGCTTAAAATTGAAAAAAAAGTTATAAACTTTTTAAAAATTGAAAATTAAAGAAAAAAACTAGCCTTTACTGTGCTAATAAAAAATATAATGATCACATTGATATAATCAAGGTCCACAGAATAAAAATGATCATTAGTCTCTATCTGATTTAAAAACTTAGTTTCTAATTTATAAATTTCGAATTATTTTGAGGGTAAGTAGATTATTTTTTTAATACTTGAAGTACATATTTTATGCTTTTCAAAATTTTATTACTTCATATATGTTTGATCATTGATATCATCAGTATTTGAGGGGACAAACCAAACCAAATAAGATATTTGGTTCTTTAATTTTTAAAATTAAACATATTAAATTTTAAAAAAATATAAAGTCATGGCTATTCATGGTTAAACTCATGTCGTCTCTGTTTATACCAAATACCATATATAGCTGCGAGTTAAAATTTAGTACTCCCCGTTGAACTTCCAATTTCAACTTCGCTTCATGACTGAAAAACTTTCAGAACCTCTAATCTAGATCAGGGATATTCAACCTTTTACTCTTTGGGAAGCCCTTTGAGCTTATCGTATCGTTTTCTTGAAGAAACCTCTTGATCAAAGAGCAGAAAAAATATGATATCAAAGTTTTATCCTATTCAAAACTAGAAAATTATTATTGCATCTTTATTTTATCACAATACAAACATCTTGATATTGAATGGTAAGATAGCTAATGATTTTTTTTAAGATTTTTTAAATATATATTTATGAATAATAAACAAAAGCAACAATATTTTAAGCTATAATAAATTAATACAAATTCTTTTAATAATTTGGTTGTGATTGTGTTTCGTTGAAGTATTTTTAAGTCTGGAATAATTGTTGATATCTTCAACCTAATGTTATCCAATCTGCTTCTTTATTTTGACTTTGTCTCAAAGTCAAGTTTAATGTATTTGAAGCAAGCGACTTTTGCGATTTTTTTAAGATTTTATTTTATCCATAAAATTTATTTATTCATATATATCTTTACAAGCAACCTGCCTTTAAGAATTTGATCTTTTATAAAAATTAAAATTTTACTAAAATTTTGACTAAGCAAATAGTAAGAGCTTGTGGAATTCCTGTCAAAGTTCCAGGGAACCCTAGGGTTTCGCGTAACCGAGGTTGAAGACTTCTGAATCTAGATGATGAGGAGAGACATCGGGTTTTTCTAGATTTTCTTACAAGCATTGAGACCTGGCTGGTGGTATTTAAATATTTTTTATGCGTATGTACGAAGAAGATATACGACACCTTTCAAATAAAAAAACTATGATTTATTATAAGTAAAAATCACAAAAGAATTTTGAATGATTAACAAAAAACAGAAACAATAACTAACCAGAAAATGACGGGCGACTGTTATCTGTCCGATTTTTAATTGACTGTCTGATTCACCTGACAATGGGCAGAATCGAATACAAGAATTAATGTACTCGATTTTTGTCGCGAATCGATGTACTCAAATATTCAGACTTAAGTGCCTTCCAATTTGACTGCTTTCGATTCGAGTACTGTGAGGTGAACACGACCTATCATCAGTTATTCATATTTGATTTGATTCGATTCAATATTTTAGTTCTTTTTATTATTAATTTTAATTTAGAATTCTCATTTTTTCCCTAGCTGTTTTTCGAATTAATTTTGCGATACGGTACTTTTGCCATACGAATCTTGTGCGAACCGAACACTTAGCATAAGCTACGAGCCGGACCTGCGTTTTAAACTGAAATATCAGAATTCTGCCTTTACAATACCACATGATGAATCTACCTCCAATGAGTTTAAAATTCAGCATGTGAAATTTGAAATACAGTGAAACCTTGATATCCATACGCGTTATTAATTTTTTCCATTGGTCATTTGATTCATTTAATCCCGAATTTATCCAGAGTCACATCGCCCCAGTCATAAAGCACCATATATATATATAGTTTTTAAAAGTATATATTTTATTTTAAATAAAAGTCAAATTATTTTAAATTATTATAAGCACCTATGTTAAGAAATATCTGCACTTAGCCGCAAACTGTTAACCACCTACTTTCTTAATCCTATTAAATATAAATGAGTGACTGTATGATTTTTTCAAATCAAATGACATCAATTACGCTAAAATCACAAAAAACTTTTTGTTGCTTTTATTTTTGAAAATATTTTATCACATGTTTTAAGATTGTTTGATCATTAATGTTATGCTCAATCTCTAAAACAGTCATTTTTGCTTATTTGATTAAACATACCACTCATTTATGACTGTTTTCTTTAGATCGAAGGTTTTTGTTTCATTTAGTTCTCTAAACATTTTATTACATCTTTTAAGATTATCTCATCAGTAATGTTATGCTCAATCTCCAAAATGGATATTTTTGGTTATTTAATTAAGTATACCGCTCATTTATGGTTAATTTCTTTAGTACAATTTTTTTTTGTAATCTTTAATTCTGCAAACATTTTATCACACCTTTTAAGATTATTTGCTCAGTAACTTAATGTCCAATCCCCAAAATGGCCATTTTTGCTTATTTGATTAAACATACCGCTCATCTACGGCTTTTTCTTTTAGAATGAAATGTTTTTGTTACTTCTACTTCTGTAAACATTTTATTCCATCTTTTAAGATTATTTGATCAGTAACTTCATGCTGAAACTCCAAAATGGCCACTTTTGCTTATTTAATTAAACATACATCTATGGCTGTTCCATTTAAAATGAAACGCTTTTTGTTGCTTTTAGTTCTGCAAACATCTTATCACACCTTTTAAGATTATTTGATCAATAATTGCCTGCTCAAACTCCTAAATGGCCATTTTTGCTTTTTTGATTAAACATACAGTTCATCTACGGCTGTTCCGTTTTTATCTGTCTGTATGGTATCGTTCTACAAGCATTGGTTTCAGCCGTGATTTGTGGATAGTCCAATAAGTTGCAACTACGAACTAATCTGAGTTTCTAAGTCTCAGTAATATGACGTCGGTTGGAACCGTAGCGTTCCAAACCAAATCCTTTGAGTTTGTGGGTTTACTTTCAATGGGGTCCAACACTAGATTCAAAATAATCGAATGAAGAAATCTTCAAAATCTTCGTCTGAGGCCTAAATGAAGAGTAGCTAAGTGTTGACAGTAAGTAAGAAATTCTCCATGTCCTTTGAAATGAACTGAAAAAATGGCTATTTTTTATATTTATTCTAATTTTAAAATTAAAACGGGTCACAGTCATTTTATACAAAAAGTTTATCACTATATACAAAAAGTTTCGCAGCTTCCCAAAATTGTTCACATACTCCAAATTAGTTTTTACTTATCATGGATCCCTTGAGCCATAACACGGACTACGAGGGATTTAGTGATACCATTTTTAGAATAAATCAAAATGCAGAACAAATTTTACCCAAATATTTAGGCTTTGTATTTTATTTTTTTTTGTAATAATTAAAAATTTACGATAAACCTACGAATGTATATATTTAATTTTAATAAAACGCAGTGTAAATTTTATTGCAATAGATGTCCCTATTTTAAATTCCTGTGTTAATGAACTGTCTGTTCTGAAACATTAATTTTGAAAAAATAAGTGCTCTAAATTTTTGCATCGCTAACAAACATGTATACTTATAGATCAAAGTAAAGATAAAAACAATTCATTCATTATTCTATGAGTAGAAAAATATGTAACGAAAATTGCTTTCTGGCTTAACAAGGAGATTTAAATTTTGTTTACGTTAGGAAGAAAACTTATAAAAAAAATGCAATTTTACATATTTTTATACTTTTTAGTTAAACAACGAAAATTATGTATTAAAGTGCTAGATTTTAATCAAATGTTTTTCAGCTGTAGAAAAAAAAAACTGGTATCTTGCTATAATTTTTAACAAAAGTTAACTAAAACGGTTATCTTTTTGTGTAAATATATACAAAAATGCGACTATCTTAATTTCCTTTAGACATAAATGATAAACGAGAAAATACTTCAGAATAAACAAAAACTAAAACATATTTAAATGTTTTTTTCTGTCTACTGCAGTGTCTTTCATAAAACTAGTCATTCGTTATGAAAAATAATAACTTCTATAAAAAAGTACAGGCTTTACATAGAACGCCATGATGTAAAAATTTTTAAATTTACGTGAAGTTGAAAATTTATTGTTTCATGACTTTGAATGTCTATATAAAAAATTAAATGCTTCTTTATATCTGCTTTTACAAAGGGCTATTGCATAAACAAAAAAAAAAGTAAAAGCGTGAAGTGATACTTAATGTGCGTAGCTCATTTTGATAATTTTTTCAAATTACAATAAAATTTTCTGAATATCAATAATTATATTACTACAAATTCTTTTTCCATTATAAAGTATGTATAACAATTCTTTTAATTTCAAAAAGAATAGATTTTTGCTGTTCGAATCAGATTTATTTTTACTAACTCTTATTTTATACTGTACAAGGTAAAGTAGCTAACTGCCCTTTTAATTTTTTTTTTAAAGATAGATTTTTGCTGTTTGAATTATATCAATTTTGAGTAACTTTTATTTTATACTCTACAATATAAAATACTTGATTACCCTTTTAGTGTTAAAAAAGATCGATTTTTGCTGTTTGAATTATAATAATTTTGACTAACATTTATAATCTACAAGTAAAGTAGTTAAAACTATCCATTCTGGCTTCATTCATCAGGCCAAATTGGTAGGGTACTGCTCTTAGGTACCGCAGTTCGAATGCTCCTGCCGGCATGGATGTTTGTAGCTCTTCGAGATCTGCTTAAATCAGTAGGTTATGGTCTCATTAGCCCTCGTACAGTAAAGCAGACCCCGTTATTCTCGAACTTTTTCTCATCTTTCCATCTAAAACGTGGTACTTCGAAATCTCTTCTGAATTGCTATAAGAGAATGTATCGCAGTGATTGTCCTCTGTGTAAACTTAGTGCAATTTCTAATAAATAAAACTTATTCTATAATTGTTTGTGGGTTTCAAGTTTTGGAGTACATCTGGTATTTAATTTTATTGGTCTTACTGAAGTTAATGTCTTTGTAGTGACTTCTTGTATGTTTTGTTTTTTAAAAATTTGAATTATATTATATATATTTTCGTTATTCTTTTTAAGAACTGTAAAGGTGCTTTTGTAATAAAAGGAATAAACAGATTTTGCTTTATTTTTTAACTGTACTTTGTACAATTTCAAATTTCTTTTGGAAGTGTTTCATTATTTGTGTAATATTTAGTTTTTTATTATGGTCATACCCTTTGCTGTTTCTATAATTGGTTTTGTTATTTTGCCTTAGCCCTCTTTTTAACTGCTTTATCTTTTTCATCTGCTGCGCACATTAGTTTGTAATGGTCTTTGACAAATGTAGCCTCTTCCGGTGAAACTTAATAAGTATTGTGATCCCCCCTGACCATGGTTTGGCGGGATGGTGCTTAGAATTTTTCTTTATTGTCTATGATTCTCTGAGAAGTGACAAACATCTTGACGGATATTGACTGAGGGCACAATTATTTGCACTCCAAAGTAAATCAAACCAAATCTAAGCCATCCAGAGGAGACTCTACAACTAAAATTATCCATACGTTTTGAAGTTATTGTGACATCGCAACATGTATATACCTCTATCTCTGTGGAGACTTAGCAGGGAAACAAGTTAACCTTATAGTGCTAATCTTTATTATGTGTTGCTATGTGGCTTATTTACATATATAATAATAAACTGCACTGAGAGAGAGAGAAAGATAGAGAGAGAGAGAGAGTAAAAGATAGAGAGAGATAAAAGAGAGAGAGAGAAAGAGAGATAGAGGGTGAGAAAGAGAGAGAGAGAGAAAGAGTGATAGAGAGTGAGAAAGAGAGAGAGAGGGAAAAGAGAGAGAGAAAGATAGAGAGAGAGAGAAAAGAGAGTGAGAGAGAGAGTGGGAGAGAAGAGAGAGAGAAAGGGAGATAGAGAGTGAGAAAGAGAGAGAGAGAGTGGAAGAGAGAGAAAGATAGAGAGAGAGAAAGATAGAGAGTGAGAAAGAGAGAGAGAGAGTGGGAGAGAGAGAAAGATAGAGAGAGAGAAAGGGAGATAGAGAGTGAGAAAGACAGAGAGTGAGAGAGAAAGAGTGATAGAGAGTGAGAAATAGAGAGAGAGAGAGAGAAAGAGAGATGGGGAGAAAGAGAAAGATAGAGAGAGAAAAAAAAGGAGAGAGAGAGAGAGAGTGACAGAGACATGATACTTCTCCCTTCGATCTCTGACAACACTCTCTTTCCTCTTTTTGAGAAACTCCCGCATTCACACAAGGAGATAAGAAAGGGCTAGAGGAGAGGGATGTTCTGAGAGGAGCGAACTAAACAACCCAAAGGTGAAGCCGGCATTCAGAACACAGCTGTACCTTTAGAGGCCCCATCACTTAAATATTGAGGCATTCACTCCTCTCGATCGCGAACATCCGCTTCTTGAATAACAAAATTGATACATGTTTAAGCTCCGATAATGAATGACTCTTCTCCGATGTCTTTGTTGTCAACTGACAAAGTATATTAGGGTTAGAAATGTACCTAGAGTCTTTTATAAAATTCGAAAATTTTCGTTTTAAAAACTGCTTAGTGCAGTTATAAGTAATAACTGAATTATGCGTTGTGGAATTTATTACATTAATTATAAGGTGATGAATACTAATACATTTTCTTCAATTTTTATTCGCAGTTATATTCCACAATTTTATGAGATAGAAATACCGAATATTTTTAGGTACATTTCACATAGCTGAACGTCTGCTGTATATTAAATCTCCATGTTAAGGCTACAGCAGACGTTCAGCTATGTGAAATTTACCTAAAAACGGAGATTTAAAATGTACTTACTTGAGGAAGAAAATAATTTTAAAATGCAATTGGTACATATTTTCTTATACTTGAGTTAAAAGATAAAGGGTGCACTGAAAATATTAGATTTCAATTAAATATGCATTAGTTCTTCAGAAAATGATATTCTGCAATATATTTTAGCGAAAATTAACTAAAACGGCTTTCTATATGCTTATGCCCACAATAATGCAAAAATCTTAATTTTCTTTAGATAAAAGTGATTAAAAAAGTTTCAGAATGAATTGAAATCTGTAATACATTTTAAAGAGTAAGCACCTACAGCGAAAAATATATGCTAATGTGCATTCATTTTTTAAAATATTTTACTTCTTGCTTCCTCAAAAATCCACTATAAATAATAAAAATATTGCTTCGTTTATTTAAAGCTTTTGTTTAAACTTACCGTCAGTCCTATTTATAATGCAATGAAAATTTCATGTTTATATCTCACATATATTTTGAAAATGATGTTAACAATACACAGTTTCTCGTAAAAATTTTTTTAAAAAATTGGTATTGAAGTCATTTGTATATTTTAAATTCAGCTTTTACATTTTTAAAATACTTTTGACTTAAAAAGATTTTAATTAAATTCATTGTCAATCCTACTTAAAATGCAATGGAAATTTTATGTCAATATTTCAATACTGTCTTGAGATATCGTATTTTCAATATGCAGTTTTCCGAAAAAGAAAAGTTTTAAGCAAATTGCTATGGAAGTCATTTGTAACTTGAGAAAAGCAGCTCTTATTGGCAAGAGTTTAAAATACCCTGCCACTATATCTCAAGTCTTATTTTTATTCTTTGACGTCTACACAATTTTTTTCTTCGTTTTTTTGTTCTTGTGGAAAATATTGTATTTTTGAGTTCTTTGTTCGTTCAAAGTTACTTAATTCTAATCTACTTAATATGAAAGCACTGAATGCCTTTCTTCTATCATCTTTTAGTACCATCACCAATTTAGAATTTTGGGAAGAAAAGTGAAAAAAATCTTTAAAATAGCAAAATAAATCTATAGAAAAAAATGACCAACGAAACAAATATTTTGAGCAAACAATATATTTATATATATTTAATTTTAAAGACGCAGAAATATTTTTCCTTTTTAAATAAATATGAAGGCATTATTAGTTACGGTAATTGACCACGTTCGGAGTCAAATTTTTTAAATAAGGTTGAAAATTTTTCTTAAAATTAATGCAATATTAGGTTATAAAGCATAGAGGAATATGAAATTTAAAATAAATCCATATGTTTATTTTTTGTTAGAATTTGACAAAAATTGAAAAAAAATTACTTCTTGACTTTACGTCAACATTCCCAACTAAAAATGTATGTAAAACATAACACTTTTACTTGGAATGTATAAACTATTTAAATGTACTGAACTTAAAGAATGAAAATGTTCTAAAGTATAAATAAGTTATTACCATTTTGGTATTTGGTATTTGAAAGGAAATTTTCTAACAAGAATGCCAGTAATATATCTCTAAATGAATATATTTATTACCTTTTGGTTCAATGCAGATATGAACAATTATCGCTGATAATATGTAGCGGCGTAGCAAAAATCACAGCTTTTCAGAAATCCAGTTTAAAGCTTTTATTGGATTAAAAGGACAGAGGCATTTTATGATTTGATAAACATGTAGAAATATATTGCGCTAATTTGTTTCTTTACTTAAAAGCTATAAAACGACTTTTACTACTTTTTTACGCGAATAGTCAGAGTAAGTCTATTTAACCGAGCATTTTTGATACCTTTCCGGCACTTCCGATGGCGATTAAACAGCTGAATCTCGACTTCTAAGGACTGTAAAAACTAAATTAAAACTTTTTGAAAGCTAAAGGCGTAATATTTAAAATAAAAGAATAATATTATTTTCAATTTACTGTTTTACACAAAGATCTTTATTAAACGTGATTGGTTACTTTAAGAAAAAATACTTTCGATAAACATGCAGAAATATATTGCTCTAATTTTCTTCTTTACTTAAAGCTATAAAACGATTTATACTACTTTTTTACGCTAATAGTCAGAGTAAGTCTTTTTAACCGGGCACTTTTGATATCTTTCTGGTACTTCCGATGGTGATTAAACAGCTAAATCTCGACTTCTAAGGACTGTAGAAACAAAATTAAAACTGTTTTTGAAAGCTAAAGACCTAATATTTAAAATAAAGGAATAATATTATTTTCAGTTTATTGTTTTTCACGATAATCTTTATTAAACATGATATTTACTTTAAGAGAAAATACTGTTGAAGTAATTACTATTTTATGTTCATTTTAAGGGGACCTTTAAAACTTAAAAAAATCCTTCCAAATTTGGTTTCCTTGATATTTTTTTCTCTGCCTTAATCCAAGAACCGTATAAAAGATATTCCAAAAACACGAGATTTTTATAAATAAAATTTTATATCAAATCTAGTGGTAAAAGTAATATTTCTCAAAACATAGTGTTCGCAATTTACGTGTATCATATCTAAATATATATTATATGTATAAATTTGAAGTTTGTCACACGTGTTACTCATAAGCTGACAAAACTATGACGAGAAATCTTAGATACTTTTAAAATTTTGGATTTAGTAAAATAAAAAAATAATTTTTTAATTAAGAAAATTTAAAGATTAGAATTATTAAAATATTTTTTAGTTTTTTAATCACTATTATTGTTAAGTCATATATAAAGTCTGTTCGAAATATCAAAGGAAAGCATTCGATAGAATTTGTTCATTTCTGTGAGGTTGAATATGCTCCATATCATCTAATAACACCATTTATGAATATGATTGCTTTACACAGTATGATTATTTTAATTTGAAGAAATGCTGAAAATGTAAGTACATTACTTATATAGGTAATGTCAAAAGGAGTTGAAAAACATCAACTTTTAGACCTGTACTCGAATGTTTAAAAGTTATATATCCCCAATAAAGTAAACAAAGATTTTGTATTTGTTCTAATTAAAGATTTCAAACAGTAAGACACTTTAAAATGACTTTAAGGAAATGCTTCTTAAAATTTCCTTTGTTCATATTCCTTTTAAACACTACTTTTTCTCATTTATTACAATAAAGAAAAATTTGCTTTCGTCTCAAAGAGGCATAATTAATCATAAGGAGTTCTCTTGAGAAGACTTGTAACGAGATCGGGAAATTTGAAACATAATTACAACTTTCGAGAAGTAAGCACTTACTGAAGTTTCAGTAAATTACTCTGAGAAAAAAAATTAACTTCTTATTTTTGGCATCAGTGGAAACCATTTGATCATAATAAAATGCTTGTTAATGGTCTTTCCTACATTTAAAGTTATTTATTTATTTATTTATTGTTTATCTGTAGCACTAAGGTAATGTCGAAGGTAAATTAGACCGGGATGTACTGTTTAAAGCTGATTACAAACGGCTACATGCCAGCAGTGGGTTTCGAACCCGTAGAATCTTGAACTGTAAGGTAGCCCTTACCCATTAGGTAAATGCTTGGCTTGTTTATGTCATTTAAATTAAATGCAAATGCCTCTCCAAACATGGTCCACTGCAAGCCATTTCCACTATCTATGGTAATGGTTTGTAGTGGACTATGGAGGGGGTATGGCTTATCGTGGTCGATGGTGGCAGACGATAAAATAGCCTTTGCGGACGATGGCTTTGGAGGCAGTTTTTCTCCAAAGATCAAAGGCAGCTAGATGAGCAACTAAAGTGGGCAGCAGATCCTGTAGACGAATCCTTGCTCTCGGCTCATTTAGTCGCCCAGCGTGTGGATGCAACCCGCAAACCATCGTTCAAGATCACCATCAGGAAGTGGTGAACTGTTGGCCATAGTGTGGAGGCTACATAAAAGAAAAGCTATATTTACACGCTTCCCTGAAAAACACTATCAAACATACTTAAAATGCAAGAATTCCTTCAACATTATCTTTCATTTTCTACGATTAATTACCATTTCTTTGTGTCTGGTGTTTCTACTGCACAGCAGCGGTACATTGGTGAAAACGGTATCCCTTTTAGCCTCTGCTGCCACTAAAATTGACAAGGAAAAAACCCAGGTGAATGTCCATTAAATTTATCTTAACTAGAAAACTACAACTCAACTTTGTATAGCCTGTTGATGGCCGAAAATACCGGACACTCTTGCGGTACCTTAGTTCACGGAATCGAATCCCACTGTTGAGATGGAAAATTGTAACTGCCAAGAATTGGCTGTAAGCAATAGTTCCTGCCTAATAATAAACCCTGCTGTTGCAAATAAATGACCGTAGCACTCCAAACCAATTTATCTTTATATGACTATATTTGGCTCATGATTCGAGACTTGTTTGATGTTTTACACTTTTTTTCTTTTAAAAATATCTATAATTGAAATCTGTTTTATGTACTTTAAAGTGTGAATCTGTATTTAGCGAATTTCCCATAAAAATAATTTTTTAGGGAATTAATGACATTTTTAAATAGAGATCCAACTGTATATATGATTTACCCAAACGCTATATTTAAATATGTTATAAATCTTTTGTAGGGTAGTTAAAAGAATATCAAAACAAATATCTCTCTTGAAAGACAGAGTTGAAAGATAATTTTTAATGCTTAACAACGGCGTTAGCAAAATGTGTTTAATCTCATACACATTATTCATATGAAGAAGTAGTTAACTTATCTAAATAGTCCTTATCTTCAGTTCTAGCTATACATTTTTACACAGGAAGTAATCCAAAATCTTTTCTTTCGTTTTAATTTAATTTTTTTACTGAAATAACGTTTCAATTCTTTTCATGAATGTAATTATTCCTATGCCTATTTAATGCTACATAATACAAAACTATTACGTTTACTTTAAAATGATCTTTTATCTTTATTTTATTAGAATTCTATGCACTAAACACAAATCAAGTTTATTTTCAGTCGTATCGTACTCAAAAACCTCTATACATAAACTAAACCCTTTGAAACCCCCTTTATCAAATTTAAAAGTTAGTTCAGATATAATTTTGTTAACTCCTCAATTTTCGAGCTCAGTAATGCAACTCAGAGATTTAGAGAGCTGTGGCAGTCACTCCAGTCTCCTAGTATATTAAATATTGGGAAATTATTACTAATAGTCTCAGTGAACCTATTCCGTTGTGCATGGAAGCGCGCTATTTACAATCCAATTATAGTCGGACATCCGCATTCAATGTGCTTGTCACTTGTCAAAATTGGTAATTTTATCCTAGCAGGAATCAGATTCTATTCTTTTTGTCCGTTCCGTTGTGAAAGTATAATTTCATTTTGAAGCATGAAAGTGGTTCAAGGTTTACAGCAAATCTTATTTAAATCCATTGTTTCCCTATTTTTATGACAGAACTCAAACAAGAGATTTCTAAATGTGTAGGAATAAGGTCATAAAATGTGCGACAATTTCCTCTTGGTTTAACCTAAGTCAGGTCAAGCGTTCCATTCTGTTCAGCTTGCTCGTGTGTGTTTGGTATAAGATTATAGGTTTTTGTAAAAATTTGTATTCGCTTTGAGCGTGATAATTTTATTTTAGCAGGAATCAGAATCTATTCATTGCTGCATACGTTTGGCGAGAAAACAAATTCACTGTAAGTTAAAAACAGCAGTAAACTTTTGGAAAGAAATTTAGAGGTTTAAATGATTATTTAACACATTGTGTGCAGGTACATTTCGCAGCGGAATTGTACCGGGAACTGTCGTTTTGCAGGTAAATTTAGATATTCAGTTAAATCTCAATAGATCTAAAATTATTTAATTTTTTAACCAACTTTTCGTTTTTCATATTGAAATATATAAACAAATATATACATAGGAATATATAAATAACAACCATAAGATTTTTGTAAATAAAAATATATTTTTTAGTGGATAAATTTATAATAGTATCGTAAATATGAAAAATATAATAGAAATAGAAGTATATAGTTTTAATTTTTTTTAATTATGTTATACATAAACATTTTTACATTATAAAAAAATGAAAAGAGCTATCATAAAACTAATAATGTTTTACAGTGTCGTAACGTTCAAAGTATTTTCCTCTGTGAAGAGGTACACGGCAAAACCCGTACTAATACGTGACCCGTGCTCAAGTATCAACAGTCAGAAAACGTACTAGTACGTGTCCCGCATACAATGTTTTAAAATAAAACACATATCAACCCTAAACTCACTTATTATATATTCTTTTGAAAAATTTTAGTTATTTTAATTATATTTAAAGGAAATTTCTTTTAAGTTGGTTGATTTCACTAGATTCTAAATTTAAACAAATCGAGAAAAAACTTAAGATTACATGGATTTCAGTAGTTTAATACACCTGTAATATCGTTATGAGATTTAACTAGACATGTAAAAAACCCGGAATTTTGAAGAGGTGGGAATTAACTCGGTAATTTTAGGGAATAAATCTGGAATTTTGGGGACTTTGGGAAGAAATCCTTTTAATATTTACATTTATTTTTTCAACAGTGGCTATTTAAGAACTAGCATATTATTTCTAAGAAAGTTTTTTTTTTACTTTTGTCAATACACACACACACACACACACACACACACACACACACACACATATATATATATATATATATATATATATATATATTCAAGAAATAATAGCAATGAGAATTTAAATGATTTTATAGTAGTACTTATGTAATTAATTACCCTGTTAGTCTTATCAAACACATAACTGGTTACTTCAATTTTAATTGCTAACATAATAATTATATACATTATTTTTTATCATTATTTATTATGCAAATTCCTTTATGCTAAACTTTTTACCCTCCTTTTATTATAATATAAAAATAAATATCTTCAAATTTAAAATAACAGTTTATTATTTTATGTGATGCATATATGATTAAAAGGTTTAATCAAATGACACTGTTGCATTTTGTGCCCAATTCCTACACACACACACATATTATATATATATATATATATATATATATATATATATATATATATATATATATATATATATACATATATATATATATATATATATATATATATATATATATATATAGAGAGAGAGAGAGAGAGAGAGAGAGAGAGATGTTATCTAAGAAAAGTAATGAATTATGGGTTTTGTGACACTACAGATTATTGCCTAATATTTATGTAATAATAAAAATATTGGATATTTCTCAAAGAAAAAATATACTCATACTTTCATGCTAAACAGGATACCTTGCCAAATATAGTTAGTTAATTCCAATTATTCAATTTTTTTCATAGCATATAATAGTTAAATTTTATAAAATTATCAACTTTTGAGGTCTACAACAAAGACAGAAAAAAAATGGTGGTTCTCATTGTGTCATAGGAATAGGCGACTTCAAAATACTTCAAAATTCCCATATTTTGGAAATTCTCAAAATTCCCTTCCCAAAAGATCCGGTTTTTTCTACTGATCACAACTCTAGATTTAACACATACATCGGTAGCAGTGATAGCAAATAGGATATTATCAAAATGCCAAAGTCAAAGTGTAAACTTTTTTCGAGTGGAAATATTTTAAGTCTGTATATGTAGTACCTTTAAAAATTATTTTAAATTTGTAATAAATAAGAAACAAAACATGACGATAAAAATAACATTTTTGTTTTGAAATGTCAAAAGAATAACTAAATTTAATACCAATTTTGATGGGTGGATAGGCAACTCAACACTAATTTATAAGAGTTTTACGAAATCCAACTCGTTTTTGTTCAGACTTATATAACACTAAGCCAGCATAACATCATGTCATGACATAAAAAGATTATTTTTGCAATAGTTTTATTATTTTATTTATTGACATTTAAATTATTTTGGCTTACGTGGAAAACTTTCTGGCGTGCCACACTTGGCACGCGTACAGTATAATTGACATCCCAGGTCTATAGAGTTATTTTTTCCACTACGGGAATTTCCTTAATCTTCTCACTCAGTTATTATATGGAAATCAAAGAAAAAATCCTTGTGTGAAATGCTATCCTTAAAATGGTATTCGAAATTATGTATGAACGATAATTTGTTCAGTGCAATCATATTAAGTAAAATTTAAGGAGTCTTGAATGCCTAGGGGAGATAGATACAAATTACACAAAACGGAAAAATTGCACAATAATGCATTTAGAAGTTCAATTTTAGAATTACATTTAATTTTTATATTATTATAAATGGTGTTTCAAAACATGTTGAGTAGTAAACAGACAAAAATCAAATACAAACATTTTCACTTCTTCAATAAATCTGAGATATCCACTTTTCAATCAACTGCTACCAACTATTATCGAGACCTAAATCAAATTTGAAGCCGCATATGAGGCAGGAATACATACGAGATATTAAGATGATATTATAGGTATAAGGGATATTATTAATATTTTTGTGATTTCCAATGTGGGGACACTTGCTTTTATAGCATTCACCACTCAAGGTGCAGCTATTAGTTGGTTAATTTATTATGAGAACACCATATAGATAGCCGACATAGGACTGGACAACACAAACAAAGTGCATCGTTGTAACTTAAAAGCAGGGATCAAGTTGATGACTGGGAGGCTTGACCAGCAATATCGTTTGGGACTTTGAGAACATTGACTTTGAGGACACAAAGCTATTTTGCGTGTTCCAGTCGTCATTAATGATCCCTCACTAATTCAGGCGTCAGGAGGTCCGCACAGCATCCAGTAAGTATTCCAAATTCTCTCCTCAGTAGTGCTCGTCTTCTGCGTTCGCTCGTGGATTGCGCCTGCGGCCCGACGCGCACAATCCGGGTACTTCGAAGGGCTTAGTGCAAGGTTGAGTGGCCCAATACTCGCGATCTGCCCACCGCCGCCGGGATAAGCCTGGAGGGCCTCATGGCCATATGAGCCCGGTTTGGCGCTTGATTGATTGATTGTCATTAATGATAAAGGTGAATCTTTGGCTGAGTTGAGACAACATTTTTTAGACAACAAATATGTGTTCCAATGTGAAAATTTTTTAAAAAATTTACTCCTTAGATTTTAAAAAAATCTTACAGATAGCAGTGAAAATTACAGTTTCGATAAAAAAAAAATTAAAGTTAAAAACCCCCATAAATGACACATATATTTATACTCAAAAAATCGGCTTATTAATCCGTGTTCTTGAAATATGGTTTCCAAGCATTTTTTAATATGCTGAAAATTTGCCAAAGCAAAATAATTTGTTGAAATTTTTTTTCTGTTTTCTAAATTTGTAAAGCCTTTGAGACTCTTTTTCTGAGCCTCTTGAGACTGATGATATCCTAATAAAATAAACTTAATTATATTAATTATTAAAAATTATTGAAGCTTATTTTAAGTCCTGGAGCATTACAATTTTTATTTAAAGTTTGAGTTAGAATGCATGAATTTCAACATGCGGGATACAAACTTTAGGAGAATTTTATTCATAGCTTGATCGAAACGACTTCGCAGATTCGATGGACAAAAATTCATAAATCGTTGCTTTGGTATACGCGGCAATGGAAATTCTCTTTTTATGCATTCCATGTCTAGAACTTCATCATGAAATGAATATCTTTGATTTGATGTCAATGCTTTTCGATTTAAATTCCCCCATAATATATATTCACTCGGATCGTGGCATAGAGGAATAGCATTATCTTATGACTGGAGAGGTTCTATAGCATTAATGCTGAAATGCCAATTTTTACTCTTTCCATAATAACCCTTTCCGATCTGGGGGCCTATTCATAGTACATTGTTTGAATTTGTAGAAGGTATAATATTTTTAAGGGGTTATACAACTCTTAAAAGTAAAAAAAATGTAAAATAATAATCATTTTTGACTTCTCATACCTTGAAAACTTCCAGTTTTACACACATAAATTTTTTAACATAGTTAGAACAAACTATTATCTTAACTTACATATCGCATTCATCTTCTGAACATAAAAAGTATTTTTGTTGGAAATTTTTAAATAAGAGACACTTTGTTGTTAACAAAAATGATATCAAGGATAACGCGCAGGCTAACTAAAAATATAATTAAGTTAAAAACAAACTTATTGTTTCAAAACCTACTACAATATCTCAAAATATCTTTGAAGCTAAATTTGTATGTATTTAAAATACATATATTTTTTAAAAAACGTTTGAAAAAAATGAGTTTTTTCCTTAAAAATTAAAAATTTATAATTGCGAAAAAGCAGCAAAATATTTTTGGAAATATACAAGAAAATTTAGGTTCAATTGGATGAAGATTATATTGTGTACAACTTGTAAAAATTTCATGAAAAAAAATATTAACACTAGATTTACGGACCTAGCCAATTTGACCCATTAAAAATTTGATCACTATATATATATATATATATATATATATATATATATATATATATATATATATATATATATATATATATATATATATATATAACTTTAATATCACTTTTCAAAAACATACGTTGGTTTTTAGTTAAGTAATAAAATATATGTAAACTTTCATTCTTCTTCCTCACAGACCCCTTCATTTCGCATTATCAAATGTGGTATACCTATTTTCACGGTTGTGAGCTAATTTGACTCATAGAATGTATATGAAAATAAATAAATATAGTAATAAATATAATATAAAGTAAATATAAAGTATAAATTATATAAAGTATAGTATAAAGTAAATATAGAGAAGTCGAGAACACTTCCATTCCAATGACAGAAATTCATGCCACTGACACACGGAAGAATTGTCAAGTTCAACAATGATGCAAAAGAAACAGATGTAGAAACCATTGTGCTAAATGTAATAGAAATGTTTGCAGGAAATGTGTTTCAAAAACAGATTTTATGTGTAGAAAAATGTTTTCCATGAATTTTTTGATAATAAACATTTCCTTTAAATTAATTTGGAACTATTTTCTTTTGCAAAAAACTTGTATGAGTCAAATTGGCTCACATCAGTAAAAATAGGTATATGATCAACATCCGTAAATCTAGTGTTAAAAACTTTCTGAGATAACATGCGCAACAGACAAACACAAAAAAACCTGGATTTGAGGAAAATAAAGCATTGCAAGTTAAATTTCTTTACAGTAAACAGCTGACAGTTTTATTCATAACTCCTCTTAATATTGGAAATTTTTTACGCGGATTGTTTTAAATGTTCAGAACTCAATTCCCTTTCATATACATTTTTTTCTGAAAAATATATTTTTTTTTGTCGATTTAACAGCCTTATCATCCCTTAATGTTTCTCCGTGTATGATGTTACACAGTATTTTTAATATTTTCTTTTAGTAAAGTTGGCAACAGCCATCAGTTGAATTAAAACAATAGAACGAGATATTTCAAAAATAGTTGGATGTTAAGAGAAAAATTTGTGTTCCTACAATAAAGATATATATATATATATATATATATATATATATATGATTTTTCTTTGTTCTGACGATTTATTCTAAAGAAATTGGAAACACTTAAAACAGCTGTAACAAACTCGCTCTTTTAAAATAATTTTACTGCGATAAAATTTATTATTTTGCTCTGCGATATTTTTGTGTTCTATCAAAATCATTTGTATTTAAAATATGTATTTCATGATTTTCCTAAAAGATGGGCCAAGTGATGGTAGAATGGATAGGAACCTCGATATTCTACGGCACCATAGTTCGTGGGTCTTAATCCTACTTATGGCAGGGATATTTGTAACCGCTCGGAATCGGCTTTAAGCAGTAGGTCTTATCTCGTTAGACATCTTCTAGCGAAAATATCTAGTTTCAAACTATTCTTGTTTACGTTTTTAAGTATTAAGGTACTTTTAGTATGTAATTATATAAATGTCTTACTTAAGTTATTGTTTTTTTAGTGATCCATTGCATAGTTTGTGAATTAAAATTTGAACTAAATGTACTATGTTTTTAACAGTTCGGTTAACGTTCTTTCTAAGAGTTGTTAAGGTTATTTTATGATAAAAGGAAAAAACTGTTTTTTTTTCTTTCTATGTAAACTGTTCTTTCTACAATTGCAAATTTTTTGGAGTTCTATCATTACTTGTGTAAAATTTAGTTTTCAATTCTGCTCATACCATTTGCTGTTTTTATATTTGGTTTTGTTATTTTGTTTTAACTCTATTTTTTTTAACTCTCTTGTCATAGTATGTGTTCCGAACGAAGGCCGAATGGTTAAGGCGCTGATCTTCGGAACCGCAGTTCGTGGGTTCAAATCCCACTGTGTCATGGGTGCTCGTAGCAGTTCGGTATCTGCTTTAAGCAGTAAGTCCCGGTCTCATTAGCCCTCTTGTTGCAAAAAAGTAAAAAGTAGATCTCCAAACCAAGCCAAACCATAGCCCTGTGCTGTTCACATCAGATTGATTAAAAGAGATTGTCTGCACTAACGAGGACCATCTAACCATCTACCTTAAAACAAAGGTTTAAGATGTTTTGGGTTTCCCCGGGTGTACAATTCACAGCAACTCATAATATACAATGCAGTATAAATATAGTAAATATATTACAAACCAACACATACAAATACAAAACAGAAAAAATAACACTAGAAATAGCAAAAAATAGTAACAATAATAAAATTAAAAAATAATAATAGTAATAATAATTACAAGATAATTTCATGAAAATAAATACAAAAGCGCGGTACAGTGAGTTACATATTCGGAATCAGCCTTGTTACGGGTCCTGCAGATTCTCCGAATTTTCCATTAGCCAGCCGAACAGTTTGCATAGTTTGGATGAGAGGGTTTTGTTACATTTTAACTGAGCCCTGGCACCCTCCAGACCTGGTCTGGGGAGCTTGAAATGCCAAACCTTAGTGAGGGAGCAATCAAATAGGTAGTGGTCGGGCAGACCCGGGCCACCGCAAACACATGATTACATTGGGTTTGAAAAATGTAACTTCGTGCGAAACTTAATAAATACTATGTAGTGTGGCTGGATACCCCTGACCTCGAATGGGCCAGGTGGTGGATGGGATTTTTCCTTACCCTCTATGGCTCTTTGAGCAGTTACTAACATCTTGACTAATGTTAGCTGAGGGCGTTGACTAATGTTTGTACTCCAAGTTGAGTAACATAAAAATGGTTACACTTGTCTCGAAATACTCATTTAAGATGGATTCCTCTTCCATCTAAGATTCTAACATATGTTCGCTTTTAACAGAAAAGTTACTTTTGTTTCCTCTGATTTTTAATATTATAAAAATTTTAATGTTATTTTAAAATATTGTCTTTAAAAACATTACTTTAGGTAATGCTTGATTAAGTTATCTTTAAAAAAATTTAAATAAAAATGAGTGTATTCTTGATTTACTTGTATCTGAGATTTCCAGTTCAGGAATAGTTTTGGCTTCAAATATAAAATTTTTTCCCTATAAAGACAATAAATTTTCTATGGGATTACGACGTGGATTATTTCAAGGCCAAGGCAAGGAAGAAATCCCAATATATTCTTTATAGGACTTAAACTAAAGTGAAAAAAGTGGAAAAATTCGGAAATGGTTCGTGATCAGATTTAAGCAATAAGTTTCGGTCTAATAATTTAATTCTGTTACAAAAACTGATTGTACCGCTCCAAACCAAATCTTTGTATGATGAACAATTTCAATAAGGCTTTTTTTAACATCGTTATGTTTGGCCTATGTTTGCTCACTCAAATTTTTCTACTGAGCTGATATTATGCAACCTCCCCCTCTTTCCCATATAACACCTTGGCGAGTCACGGCCGAATTGTTAAGGCCCTGCTCTTCGCAACCAGAGTTCGTGGGTTTGAATCCCACTCGAACATTGATGTTCGGTAGACATTCGGAATCGGCTTTAAGCAGTAGGTTTCGGTCTCCTTAGCCCTCCTGTTGCAAGAAAGTAGACCGTAGCACTCCAAACCAAACAAAACCCCATATAACACCAACAGCCATAGATTGCATTTAGTAATAGATTTATTGCAAGCTGGATTCATCATAGTATTAGTTATATTCATTATAGTATTATAGCTATTATAATTAGATAAGTTTGTTTGTATTCGTATTTTAATTCTAAAACACTATCTCGTATTGGTTCAATTTTGTTACTGTTGTTATGTCTGCAAGATAACTTTTTAAAAATTTATTTTAAAGCAAGGAAAGGTAAGTAATAAATACGCTTTTATTAAAAAATTATCCGCTTCACATTAAAGTTATTTTCAGCTTTATGTAACAGTTTATTCTTTTAATTACAAAACGTCTCTGAGACGTGTGGATTACGCTCTTATATTGCTGCTTCTAAAGCCATTTGGGTAAAACAAGCATGTAAGCCAGAAACTACACGAATTGAAGTAAAGGGTTGCTTCTTTCGTTTGAAAAGCACCGCTAGGGTGAAAGTACGGCTTTTTTCTGAAATTGGGACCTTGTAGTTTAGTAGTAGGGACCAAGTTGAAGACTCCTTAGGCTTGCCCTGCCACCTCCACAGGTATCGTTTGAACGTGGAGTTCATTGATACCGCTAATCTATTTTACGTTCCCAAGTCACCATTAACACGTTTACTGCCAAACGCATTTTCGATGGTTTGTCCAAGGCGCCGACGAGAACTTTTCATTATGCGATGCATATACTGAATTATTATTTATAGCGTATAAAATGAGTTATAAAATCATGCTGGAAGCAGTTTTCGTGGTGGGTTTTACCGGTGACCTCCATGGCAGTCAAAGTGTTAAATTATCAAGGACCCAATATGGATAAGAAAAGACCATTGACTCAAAATGAAATTGAGTACTACCCAAGTCTAAGTAATGCAGAATTTGTAAAGGATGGTAACGACAGTAGCGATTATGAACCTTCTGAGAATTCATGTGATAGTGAAGAAGTCGTCTCCGAACCTGAAGTTGATCCCGAATCTGAAGATACTGACGATGATTCCCAAGCAACAACATCAAATGGGAATGATAATTTGTGGGCAGAAATTCAACAAAGTCCTTAATTATTTATTTTCCAAGAGCATTGATTTTTTGTTCTTTTCCCAGAAGCCATCTATCGATATTAGCACTGATCTACTACGAGTTTATTTGTAGCTGCACAAAAATGGCAAGTAAACACAGTACGAGATAACTCGTAGTTGGCGTCCTAGAAGAACGCAATAAGAGTTATCTCGTCGGTGGAAGTCAATGTGTTAATGAACACGGTGAATCTTTGATCTTTTCGAGCCCCGAATCCACAACTTCCCTGGTTATGAGCCCATCGCTTTGAAGACTGCGCTACCATGGATCTCGTTCAAATGTTAATATCCTAATTTGAATGTTGTCTAACAGTTAATAATCTTCGTTCTATCCTGTTAATAACTGAAACTTGTGGAAAATATTATTTTCTTCTAATATTTAATAAAAGAACTTTTAGAGACTTTCAAATGCAGTAAATTATCTAGTTTGTAACAAAGTTTTAGTTTTAATTCTTTTGTTCAAATTGCCCTTATTAGAAGATTTCCAATGCTGCCAATTTACATTGCGTTTCTTAAGCGTATTTTCAATATTTTAGATGTTTAATACCCTAGAACAAACAAACTCCTTTATAAAATAAGACAGCTATCCTACATAAAACTAAGATATGAATTTTTTATTATATTTACTTTCATTTGACTAAATAGAAAAGAATTTGGGAAAGAAAACTTATTCCATTGATTTTTAAATACCAATGAACAAAAAAATAAATTTAATATAGACACTTTAGTACTGATGCTCACTTCAGTTTCTTTTTTAGTAAAATCATAATGATTAGTCTTTAAACCCAGTATATTATGATTTTATCAATACACTGATACCCGCTTAAGAAGCTTTCCAAGAGACTAAGATTGAATGATTAAAAAACAAAATAAAACTGACAGGCTTCGTAGTTACTGTTGTGGTAAATGTTTAAAACGGCTACTTTTATTAGAAGGGTTTCTCTTCAAAATACAATATTTTGTTTACATTTTACTTTTCTCTATGCAACAATATTTATAAAATTTTATGCTTACTCGCCTTTTAAATTATCCTTAAATATATTCATGAATTACAATTGGTTCTCTCTTAAGATTCATTCGATTATTTATTTATTTAAAAAAAAGCATTGGGTTATTGTTTGTATTCCATGTAGTTGCACTTAAGCTACACAAGGCTAAAAGAGCTCTTAAATTTCGTAGCTATTTATTTGTTTTAGAGATGGTTTCTTGAAAATTCAAGTTTGAAATTCCCTCGTACGTTTAGAATTTATCCCATTGAGTTATTACTTCAGATTCAAGGGATGTTAGCTCTGGTCGTTTGATTTCTGCATTAGAATATTTTGGAAACTTGCTCGTTTATAAAGATAAAAAGAACTCGCTGTAGAAAAACCACTCCTGGGACTAACGCAAAAGCTGTTTGGAAAACTTCTTTGTTGTTTTGATATTTGTTTCTTTGCTTTATGGTGGTGGAGGGCTTCTTTGTTTCATTGCTTTTACTGGCACGATACACATATTGATTTTTATTTGTTTGTTTCTTATGGTGGAAATCCACGGAGTTTATGGGTTCAACCAGGACAGGATGAGGATTGGTTTGTTTTGGTTTGGAGTGCTACTGTCTATATTTTGCAATACAAGACAGGGATTAATGGTTAAAGTTGATCCTGAACAGCTACGAATATCCATGCCATAGTAGGATTCGAACTCACAAACTCCGGTATTGAAGATTAGCACCCTAACTATTCTGTCATTGTTCGGCTGACAAGATGAGGGTCGAGAGCATTGGAGGCTGCTTTTGGATACCGGTGTGAACGGGTTCGAAACCCACTGTGGGTATGGATGCTCGCAGCCGTCCGGAATGCTTTAAGGGTAAATAAAACGTTTTAATTTGAGAAATCTTCATTATAACCGGCTATGTTTGATTCAGTATAAAATAAAAAATTGTACTCTCTTTAGAATAAAAAATTTTCCTAGATCATTAATAAGAGTCTCACTATATAAAAATTATTTATTTTTGCTATATGAAATAATGCAATATTAAAAACATAAAATGTATACAAGTGAAAAAATGGAATACGGCTACCCACATAATAACTTTTGAAAGATGTAAATTAAAAACTCATTTCTTATATTAATTAGAAACTAATTATATTTTTATCCAGTGAACTTTAATTATATTAATAAGAGTAGTATATTTTGTTTTAAAGCATGATAAAGACTAAATTTTTATAAAAATTTAAGTTTATTACCAATTTTTATTTTGTTGCTGAAATATTAAAATGTCAGAAACATTTAAAGTTCTTGGTTTATAGAATGAAAAAGATATTTATCTTCAATTTGATATAAAAATTTAGTTTCTCATATGCATATTTTAGAAGTTATGTTGCGGGCGAGTAAATGTTCTTTTTCTTATTTTTTAACTTTTTAATTTGTGGGGATATTTTTAACAACGGGGATTGGTACTTCCCTCGTTATCCCGTTGATAAGCTATGATTTAGATTATTTACCGTCATTTATGAGATTTTTTGAAATGTCTATTAATGTCATTGAACGAACGCAGAATGGTAGAGTGCAGCTCTTCGGTATAAGAGTTCACGGGTTCGAATCCCACTGCTATCATAGATGTTCGCAGAATGGTGGTTCGCAGAATGAATCAGTTTCAAGCAGTAGGTCCCAGTCTCATTAGCCCTCCTGATCAATAAAGTAGATTGTAGCTCTCCAAGCCAAACCAAACCAAACCCTTAAGGTCATCCGAGAGCCATTATATAACATTCGGATTAATTGGCAGTGAAACGATCTACTTATTGTACAATGATTAATGTGACCAGAACTTACTGCTTAAAGTCCATTTCGAACGGCTACAAACATCCATACAGTAACGGGATGTAAATTCTCAGTTTCCGATACGAAAGACAGTGTTCTACCTATCTTACTCTTGTAAAAAATAACAGTCATATTTCTCAAACCTAAACATTTTCTTAGCTTCATATTTTCACACTTCGATAGTAAAATCCTTTTTATAGTCACTGATGCTCAACTGATGCTTTGAGAAAAATAAATTCCTTTCACGCATGATTGCAGTGATATTCCTTTTCCGTTGTAAGAAGCCAGACCTATCACGCATCATGTAGACACGAATTTTTGTTCTTGGCAAAAACTTGATTTGCTATCATTTGAATAAAACTAGTCGATCAACTTCATATTCATCAAGGACAAACTCAAGTAAAAGTCAAAAAAGGTGAAATCTATGAAGTTGATGAAAGGAAACAAACTACAACCAAAAAGAAACTTAATTTGAATATAAGTTCCATATAATCTGTACTTGAAAGAGGTTTGAAAGAGTGTGATTACCTTTTGGCCGTATAAAGGTTTTCCACATGGTAATTTCTAAGTTGGGGAATTGATGGTGAATCTTAATGAGGAAGAATTGCATAATATGATCCCAGTAAGAGAGATCAAGTACCAAGTTTATAAAATTCTCGATACTTATAGTAAAACTACAAAATTAAAGTATGGCAGCTTGACTACATCACTGGTCACGCTGTAAGCTGTGTACATGTAGTTTCAAAAAGTATATTGCAAATGTCGTAAACAAACAAAATTTGAGTATGGGAACAGGATTATATGTCTTTAAATCTTTACTTCTTCAATGTACAGTAATCCAATCTCTTTAATCCATAAAGAGTGCATTCCTCTATGAAGAACGGAGAATGCTGCCAATATGACAGACGTAACTTTCGTATATGTGTGTTACAGATTTACAACATTAAAAGTTGATGTTATTTACATAGTGAGCTTTAAGAGATAGTTTTGTTGATTGTTACTATCTGGCAATGTTGCAATCACCACAATTTTCTTAACGAATCCATGTCAAATGGCGAAACTAAGTAATTTAATTTTCATATCAAGCTTTTATGTATAATTTGATTGGATGCACATGATTGTTACTAAGGCAAACTTTAGATTTATTAAATTTTCAAAACATGCTGGAGACGCCAGAAGAAAATTTCTCATAAAGAGAGTTTCAAATTCTTTATATAAAAATGAATGTTGGGCAAAAAAATTTCCAATATTAAACAAAAACTTTTTTTTTATTTTTTGTAGAGAATACATTATTTTACCAAAAAAATTTTCCTATATGTTTTAAATTTGTAAGGTTGTTTTTTCATATGTTTGAAATATTAAGTCCTAACAGTTTAGAAATATTTTTTACTTCGGGGTTGTTAAAATACAAAAGGTGAAAAGAATCAGAATATAATTCTCTTATAATAGGATAAAGCTTACAAGTTAAATACAGATATTTTGTAGGCATAGAAAGATTTTTAAAAAAATTCTGGAAAATGATCTTTTTTTTACATGATATTTATTCAATTACACGCTTTTAAGTCGTGTTGAGACACAAGGCGTACCAGATACAGCTCTTTAAAGTTTTTAGTATCACTGTCAAGGGATCATAAAATATTATTTGTTTAATGCAGCAATAGAATATTTAACCGTTATTCAACCCTTTTGTTTTTCTGAAATGGATACTTTGATCAGTTAATCTACAATTTCTTAGATTTTTCATAAAATTAGTGGAATTACATTTTCACTAGAAATGAAACATCATACATTGCAGTGCTTATTTAAATCTTTCATTCTTCAATGCTTAAAGATTAAAATTTGAAACCCATATCTTTTTAATATTTTTTTCAAAATATTTTGCTTTGTACTTAGCGGTCTTCTAAATGTTCGACATGCTTAAGTATTTGTATATACTTATAAATAGGTTAATTACTTATGATATACAATGTTAAATGGTATTAATAGAAATTATTACAGAGTTTGATAAAAGTAAGATTAATGAATAGCAAATATGTAAGAATAAGATAAATAGCATAAAATTATTTAATGAAAATCAGACAAACATTGATGAAGAACTCTTGGTGTTATTTTTTATTACCTCCTCCATTTATATATCTTATAATATGTTCCAAATTTACTGTAATAAAGTTAATGGTATAAAAATTGTAAGTAATAACAGCATTAACGTGTTTGTAGGGATTGCTACTTCATGATCTATGGAAATGTATTAATTGAAAAAAATCTATAGCTATCTTTTTCTTTATTTTGTATAGTTGTAAATAAACTTGTTGAAACTAGTATAGTGAAATACAGCTTTTGTACGTTTTTGGGGGTTATACTATATCAGTTATTTTTATCTAAACAATTTTCATCACACTGAATCATTTCACAAAGCTAAGAACGAATAAAACTCACATAAAAAGAAAAAGTATTCATGATTAACTATTATTTTTTATTACTAGGATAAAGTTGTATGTTGATTTTAGTATTATAAATAAAAAAACCACATATTTTGTTATTTATTTTAGAATTTCTTTTGTTTTCATTTTAGTATATCATTTAACCATGAGTTGAATTTTTAAATAAATAAATAGGTTATAAAAAACCACCCAAAGAGCAAGTTTGAATAATATCCGGATTTTTTTTTAAATATTTTTTAAATCTAGAAACAAATTTAAGCCGATAGTGCACTTTTAGCTGAGTGAAATTTGACTGATAAATACGATTTTCCGACTCATTACATTAAATTGTGTAATATGACTTAATGAGAATCAAAATGTTTTAATATAAATCATCCTTTAATCAATAGAAATAATCATTACCGTAACACGCAATTCAATTACTAATAATCATAACTTTCAATGTTTATACAAAACAAAGAAACTTTGTAATCTATGAATGTTTGAAATGATCTAAGTACATTTATAACTGTCCTAGCCTTTCAAAATTTACCATCTATATAGAAAATAAATGTTAGTATACAGTTTATGAAACAAAAAGTCTATCATTTCTGAACTTAAAAGAACTATTACAGGTATTTTGTACGAGAAAAATGGACGTTTTCATTAATTTTAAGAACATGAAACTCTGAATTAGCTTTACTTTTTTTTAAAAAACTTTTTGAAGTTCAAATATTTTAAGAATATCCACAAAATCCCAAACAAGTACTAGCAAAGCATTATTTTTTTATAATTCCACTCCTATTCACAATAGTGCTATCTGTTCGCAATCACTACTCCATATGAAATAGTAATATTACAACTTAGACCTTGTGCCGAAAGAGAAATACACTGAATGGATAGTACTTATGAATAGAACTTAGTGGAAAGCTCTATGGCTATATTGTCATTCCTTTGAATTTCATTATTTCCTCTTCATATTTCCTTCATTTTAATATACATTATCTTAAATACCATCTCTCTTAAATTCACCGACATTGAATTCTACTTAACGGGAGAAAATACCTTTATATATCTCTATGCCTTCCAATTTCAAATGAAACCACCATTATATATATATATATATATATATATATATATATATATATATATATATATATATATATATATATATATATATATATATATATATATATATATATATATAACTAAATCAGAAGGGAATGTGATTTGTACTAGACTTGAATTGTTGAAAGTCATTTTCTTTATTGTAATTTATTGTAGTATATAAATATTATATATATTTTTTCATTTACGGAGAGCCGTATTTTCCTAATCTCTGGTTTGAATGGTATTTTAAAATGGACATATTGTGTGTAATTAATCCGAATTCTACCTTCAAATAAATAAATATAGCTGATAATATATTTAATTGTATTAGTTAACAACATAGTTTTTTTTTCTAACTGATGAGTTATTAAAAAGAAAAGTAAAATGAATAATAAAGAAAATAAATTAGTTTTCAAAGTCCACTGTCAATATAAAATTTAACTATATTTTTTCATCATAAATTTAGTTAAACAAAGCAATATCTAGTTGAATGATGTCAAATTTATGAGACTCGATCTATTCAGCAAACCGATTTAACATGATTTTAAACTACTAACTTTAATACAGAGACAGTCCGTTAAATCTATAAAGTGTGATATTTTATACAGTGCCGGACATGCCAACATTCAGGCCCTTGTGTCAGGAGCAACAGCTTGGTTTGAAATTTTAACATGCTAATTACAGATTATATATAAGTACATATCTTATTGGTTTCTGAATTAAAATTAAATTTAAAATATTTACACAGTAGTAAATTGTAAAAGGAAAATTAAAATGTATGCATTTAAAATTTATGAGTAGCTTTTTTACCTTTAACAACTTATTTTTCAGAACAGTGTTCTTTATAGCAACATTAACCCTGATTAAAATATTTCCATTTTTCTATCATCAGAAATTCTAGAGTTTGTCTACTTAAATTTGACTAAAATTCAATTCGGTTTTTCCTTACAGTTGTAAAAACGTTTAACATGCAGCATTACTGTGTGAAAAGAGTAATATTCAGCATTATTTTTTGCAAAACTTTGTATTTAATGTTTAATTGTAATCTTTTAGTTGTTCAAAAGTTTTGTTATTTTCCGGAGCAATCTGAGGAGTTTCATGAGTTACAAAATTTTCTCCTTTCTCCGGAACTGCTCCGGAGAATCAGGAGTATTTGGTATGTCTGCAGTTCAATGAGTATTTCCATGAAAAAAATGACGCTATTCGTTTACAGACAAATACTTTATTATCCGAGGCACACAATGAATCTATGTAATTCGCTTTAGCATACTGTTTTAATGAGATTTTTCCATACATGGAATTCAATTTCTTCAAATGTAGACAAGTAATGCAATATGAAGTCCTTTGTAAGACTTCCGAAAACTAGTTTCAATCTCTTGCTTAAGCTACCTTAAGCAATTGAAACAGTATCACTCCTGATGTTGTTCCAGAAGATCTCGTGTGTTTTCACGACGACAGCTCTGAAAAACAAGAGTATATTTTAATTTCATGGAGTAAATTCATGAAGTTATATGTGCTAAATATAGAAAATAATAAATGTCTTTCAAAATAAATGCGTTCTTGTGTTAGAATAAGCGACAACAGACAATACTTTTGATAGATAATGAGATTGATGAGTTGTCATGTAATATTGCATTGAATATTTGTATATATATGGCTGGGTCTAGAAGGTATGCAGTGCGTATATGCAGCTGTCAAGGTGGAAAAATATATGCAGTGCGTATATGCAGCTGTCAAGGTGGAAAAATATATGCTAAAAAGTTTCAACAAGCATTGTTTATATTTATATATTTCCCTTCAAATAAATATTAAATTTATATCTGTTTTAGGACAGCTGTAAGGAGTATTTTAAAACTGAAATGAAAAACACATATGTGATACCTTCAATGAAACAGGAATGGTTTAACGATCTAGAATTGTTAAAAGCAAAAGTTGAACTGCGTAAGAGTTTAGAATCATCATATTTTACTAGTACAAGACAAATAACATGGAATTGACAAATAAGAATGCAACTCATTTTACCACTTCTGATAGCATATACATGATTATCTTAAAAAATTTTGGTATTTGATGTATATATATTTATTTTTTAATATATAGTCAGTTAAACGAAGGAGCCATAATAGTAAGGGTTTAGGCATTAGACTTAATTATGAATAAACTAGGAATCTGTAAAGGGCAGCTAAATATCAAACAAACAACAAGCCACTAAACTCTTAAAACTGTCCCTGTACACACACACACACACCACATGTATGTGTTTGAGTAATGGATGTATTGATTCACTGAAAAGTGAAAATGGTATCCATGGAGGATAGTTTGCTGTCTATAGCTTTGAAAGTAAAGAACAAGATTTGGAGTGAGCCAGGCGAAAAGAGTGTTGAGACTTGTCATGTAGGAGACGCTAGATGGGAAACTTAGTTACATAAAAGAGTTTTATAAGAATAATTGAGATAAGTATATATTAATTTTGGTCTTTTCGAAGATTACCACATTTAGTGGAGGAACAAAGATATTACTCCAAACTTTGTAATTTTACAATTATAATTAAGTTGGTTAGTTTCGTATAAGATATCATTATATACATATATATGTAATATATGAAAATTATTACACCTAAATTGTCTATTTAAAATACTCCTTTTCCTCTTCTCATTCCTTCATACCTAATTTCCTAGCCACAAAATCTCTTATTTAAAGGAGTGCTCGCCGACTTGAGTTCTTTTTACCAATCTCCCAAAGTTAACTCTGGAACAAATGCTAATTTTCTATCCACGGACCATGTTTTCGAGCTAATCCTAGTGATCAGACTTTATTTCTGACTAAAAATAACGCTGACTAAAGTGCTGGTCTCATGCAAATATCTCCGCGTGTTCACTCGCTGTTGGGCGAAATTTGTAATAGAAGAACGTTTTCTCATCATTCGATGATGATGTATTGTCTGGTAGAGATGTCCATTTTCAGTCTCAAATAAAGTTAAAATTCCACCACGGACTTCGCTGTTGTTTTAATGGAGCGACTGCAATTTACTTAGGTTTGTATCATTGCCCAATAAGCCCGGACAATAAAAAATAATAAGAGATAAATCACTTTGTAATGGCGAGAGTAATTTCACACGTTGCATATATATATATATATATATATATATATATATATATATATATATATATATATATATATATATATATATATATATACACATATATATATATATATATATATATATATATAGATATATGTATATGTTTAATTGTCTGAACTTTCACGTCAATTAAGTAAAAGAATCGGAAATTCTTTCAGGAGTACGGAATTTTATGTATTTGTAGTTTCAGAATCACTTTATTATTAAATAAAAAGCAGAAAAATGGCAATTTCCATCAAAAGAAAATTGTAGCCTTAAAGGTTTATGAAGTGGAATGAATAAATATTAAATACCTGAAAACAACGCTTCCTTTGTAGGAAGCAGGAGCATGCCACTCGAGATTTACTCTGGGTTTGTCAGCTGGATCGACGTGAGTCACAGCGGTCTGAAAAATAAAGAAAAAAAATATTATAAACAAATATTTCCTTGCTTTGAAATGTTTTTGCGCTTATAAATTATGATTCACGAGTTTACTTTGCATGTATTCCGCAGCTGATTATATTATTTAGGAGCCTCTACAGTACAAAATATAATAAAATGTTTCCAAATTTATATTTTGTAAATTATTCATCGGATGGAATAGAAATACAAATATTTTGCATGTTATGGACTTCATAAATTATTTCAGTATTCATTAAAATAGTACCTTACATAAATAAAGTCCTTATAAAACTATACTTACGGCAGATCCTGGTCCACTGCAGTCGACAGTTTGTGAAACTCCATTTTGAGCCTTGAACTGACCAACAGGTTTCTTAGTATTTACATCTTCGGCCTGAACAAAAAATCCCTTGAAAGTGTCTCCTTCAAGAGTTACTGTAAAGAAATACCATTTATTGAACCTTTTCTTTAAAATAAACGTTATTCTATGTGTAATATTTTGAAATAATTCTCAGTTCTTTAGAATATTCCTTAACTGGTAGTTCTTTAAAAACTTAACTCTTCTTGAAAAAAATATTTAATACTTAATGAGTTATTATATTCGAAATACTAAAAGAAAATCTATCTCATTCAATATGAGAGACATTCTTTCGATGACAAAAGAACCATTGTATCCAAAGTTCCATTGTTTGCAAGTTAAGAATTCTCCTATTTCAATCTTCTTTATTGTTCGGAGAGAACTTTGGAGATGAAAAATGATTTGAATACTCTTGTTCTTGAGTTTTTAATTTCTTATAGCAAATTATTTTCTTGGGCCAAGGAAAATGAAACTAAAATTTAATAAGATTTCTAACAGAAATTATATTTTCATTATGAAACGCCAGAATTTTCTCTAGATTGGTTTGTTTAATCAGTTTGCATAGTTTGCTTCGTTTTTTAATTCTAGAATATGTGATGCCCACCAGACAGAATATTTCAACAATAGTTGGGAAATGAAAAGAATTAACTTTTAGTATTTTTTTTTCTTGAGAGCTCATGGGAAGATAAAAGCTTTCATTTATTTTTGTAAAATAATATATTTATTGTGTCGCTGCAGATTAACAAGATTAATTCTATGTTATATATAATTTAAAAAACTTAAAATCGACCTTTTTTTTTTCTTTTCGCACATTCTTCTTGTAACACCACACAGTTTATAAAAACTAAACAAAAGATTAATTCAAACGATGGATTTAACTGTACAGAATAAAAACAAAAACGAAAAAAAACCTTTTTTCTTAAACGGATATTTTTTCTTTTATAAAGTCACGTTGTAGGGACGGTTTTCTTGATTTATTCTCTATGCATCAATTTATTTTAAGCGTTTAGTTATAATCCTTTGGGAAATATTCTAATTTTGAAAGCCGTGTGCATGCTTTAGTTCATTAAAATCAAATATTACTAGGGTATCGCTGTTCTATTATTTCAGTGAATTGATTTTTGTAGTAACTACAAATTAGTGAAGTTATCAGCGTTACTGCCTCAGAAGATTTGAGAAATACTCTTTTTATGAAATATTTTGTTAAATTATGCTATTATACATATAGATAAGAATTTTAAATATTTCTGTAATGGTTTTCCGGGAATATATTCTAATTACCTCTCAAAGATTCATGACAAGTCAACTCTGATAAGTGTAAAAAATGATACCAGAAATAGCTACTGTATTTCATTGAAAACGTGGTGAGTGTGGATTATACCTGTTCCTGTGACTCTCATCTCCACATGTTTTTCCTTGGGAGAGAGAGGAAGGGTCACTAAATTTTGGGAAATCAAAATGGCTCAACTTTTTAATTTCTTAAATATGTGAAATTGTTCGAAAACTGGAATAAAATCAGCAATGATAATATAAATGAATAGTAGCTGACTGCTGAATGGGATGAACAGAATAACGTACATTGTTTTTACAAGAAGACTTTTAAGTCAGACAATATCGCAAATTTTACAAACCTAAATAAATGAACTAATGTAAAAAATCATTTTTACATTCATTATATTACTAACATTTATTTACATAGTTTATTTCATATTTTCCCTAGAGGTTTCTTCTTTATCTGATAGTTCTCTTCGAAAGACAACTTCAAGCAGGGTCAATGAATACGTCTTTACAAAATGGACCAACAATTTTCCTTGTCAGAAACCAATAATTTACTGTTCTAATTTGCATCATCTACTCAATCGTAGACATTTTTTAGTATATCTAATAATTTTTAGATTACAGATTAACTGATCACGAAAATAATAAAAGAAATATATAAGAACAAAAGAGCACTGAAAAGTGCAGCAAAAACATGCGATAGTATATGCTAGAAATCTAATGCCCAGAATTTGGCGAAGTAGATTGGGCTAGTCGTGATCAATTTTCTCCAGAAAAGTGGCATCCAAATTAGAGTAAAAATGTTATGTTTCTTTTAAGTAATATTTTATCCTTTTCATGTACCACAATAGGAATTGACTTGTTACCCCTGCTCCCCTATGAAGAAGAATTAAGTATATTCTCTCACCCACAGTGTGCCTTATATAAACGATTAAAAGTAAATTTTTTATTACATAATACGACTGCTCTATTTTTTTCGTATTTAATGAAAAGTATTTTTAGAAGTGTAGCATAAAACACCTTTCACTGTTCTTATATGAGACATATCTGACTTTTGTATTTATTTTAGCTAAAATCAATTTACAAACTTTACTTTTAATCGTTTATATAAGGCATACCATAGGAGAATATACTTAATTCTTCATAGAGGAGCAGGGGTCAAACAAGTCAATTACTTTTGGGGTGCAAGAAAAAGATAAAATAAGACTTGAAAGATATACAACACTTTAGACAAGTTAATTCTAATTTGGATTCAAGATTCAACTTTTCTGGAGAAAATAGAAATTTATATTACATAAATGTAATAATTTATATTACATTTATGCAATATAAATTATATAAATTACATAAAGTCATGAGTGAGTATGTGTTGGATGTAGTGCAGCTAATTGTAATGCATCTTGACGCGAAGAGGTATAAAATTTTAACTAGATATCTACTATTCGACTTTAAGAAAAACTTTTTTGACAAGTAATTCAAATTTGAAATATGTATGAATTTTGGGAGGTGTAAACTGAGAGTAAATATAAAAACTATAATTATTCTTTTTTTAACAGCTCAATGTCTTCTATAATCCAATTAAGAGTAAATTCATACATACCTGTTGCTTTTGAGCCAGAAGACAGAGAAGATGGGCTGATTTTTAGGATATATTTTGATTTGCTGTTTGATGCTTGGTAGCCGGTGTGATTAGCTGTGAATGATTTGCATGTTTCTTTGGGTGCTCCAGTTGGATAAGATTTAGTGAGGGCTACCAATCCGATGGTCACAAGGGCAAAGAGAATAGATTTGGAAGTCCTGGAAAAAGAGCAAAGGCTATTAATATAAAATTTTATTATTGACGTCTATGTTTTAATAAAACCAGAAATTTGTATTTTTAAAATATGTTAACAGGGACAGTTTTCTCTTTTTAGGTTATTTTTATAAGTGGTTATCATAAATGGGAATGAACTTGAAAAATGAGTATGAAAATAAGAAGTGAAATACTCGTGTTTTCATCTTTAACTTGAAATTACAGGATGTGACCAAGAAGTTATAGCTTTTCAAACAATTAAATGGAATGATATATCAACGCAACAATAATTAATGTTTGTTATGTTCATTCTTGGTTCACTCTTCAAAAAACTGAGCACTTATAAAAACTTAAAACAACGTTTCTATGCTAATAGAAAAGTAAATATAAATGATATCTAAACAATCACACAATCCAGTGTAGTTACCTCTGAGTACAGTCATATATATATATATATATATATATATATATATATATATATATATATATATATATATATATATATATATATATATATATATATATATATATATATATATATATATATATATATATATATATATATATATATATATATATGTATATATATATACATATATATATATACATATATATATATATATATATATATATATATATATATATATATATATATATATATGTATATATATATATACTATATATATATATATATATATATATATATATATATATATATATATATATATATGTATGTATATATATATATATGTGTGTATTTATATATATATGTATATATATATATATATATATATATATATATATATATATATATATATATATATATATATATATATATATATGTATATATATGTATATATATATATATATGTGTGTGTGTGTGTGTGTGTGTGTGTGTGTTTAGGCAGGTAAATAGATTAGTAAAGTTAGTTAAACTTTTTTTAAAAAATTTTATATAGAGGTAAAGTATATCGGATTATGCTAATTCAATTCATTTTACAGTATTTAATTTTTAATAAATAAGCAAAAAGCACTGCAAATAAAATCTTTTTATGCCTGCTAGTTTTTTACTTGGGAAGGTATTTCCATTTATTTCCATTTGGTAATTTTATTGATTTTGGATTTAAACATAGGCTCTTAATTAAATGGATTCAGTCTTCGTTAACCACAGCAAACTTTAAATGTAACTCTCATACTGTAATATGTTAAAACATTTTTCTCTTTAAATCTAAACACATTTCTTTTTCAACACTAACTTTAATTACTGTTTTAAGATAATTGCTGATTTTGATCAGTTATATGTTTCAGCTCAGGTAAAATCATCTGCAAAACCATGTAACCGAAATTGCAAATTGATTAAGTCTTTTTTGTGCTGTTATTTAATTTAACTTCTTTTTCAACTTGAAAAGTTTTCCCCATTGCTTGAGACCTACTGACACACCTCTTTGTGAGTGTGACCTCGTACCCCAAAGAAGGCTGGCTTTTTGAAGAAACGCTTGCGATCGTAAAATTGATTGTCTTTGCCTGGAGTAGGCTCGATGCAACTATTAGCAAATGAGAACGTCTAGAGGCTAAAAGGGCAGTTATTAAGGACTACAACCAACGTCGTCTCATAGAAGATAACTTGAACTATCCAGATTGCTTTAACTTTCTCCAGGCAAATCAAGCAAGTTTAGGGGGAGGGATCATTTGCTTTCTCTTTTTCTGCTGTCATTTTCTTTAATTTCAGAGAGATATATTATCTTTTATAACGTAACGGACAAATACTATTGCATCATCCAATTACTTTCTACACATGTATGGAATTCGTTATGCATATGTTTAAAATATGCTGAATTGCTTTTTTACTTTTGTTTTGTTTCATCTTTTTTCACCTATTAAATCATAGTTTTCCATTCATAGCTTGGGTTGCAAGTAAATTAAATAAAAACCAATGCCAATAATAAACAAACTATTACTTTTTCATTTATACATCGTTTACATTCACTCATATTTAATTTATTTGGATATTCTTCACAAAGGTATTCTTGGATTTTTTTTATATAACATAGAACTTTTGCCTCGGAATGGAAAAGTTAATATAAACCATTGTATCACTTAATTTATTTTAATGTTATTATCTGAAATGCTTTTCAAGAATCAAACATAAAACTTCATTGCATTTATCCTTAGTAATGTCTAGAAAATTTCATATTATAGGAAAATTTTGATAGATAATAATCATGACATAGTTATACTCTACATACGTTTTTTTTTTTAAGATAAACTTAAATTTTACATTAATAATACATTTTATTTGTATATAAACAAATTTGTGTTATAAGTGAATTTAATAAACCTTTCTGACTCTCTGTAAGTATGTGACCCATTTACTTTGAGGAATCTAAAGTAAAATAGATAATAAGTTGCAATTAAAAAATTATTTGAGTTGCCGGTTTCACATCTCTAAATAATATGTTATTATTTAGGTATATATTATTTGAGGGGTATTTTTCATCAAATAAATCCATAAGTTTCCATTATTTTCTTTTGAGTAACGGGATACACACAGGATAATTTCAGGTCTTACCTTAACTCTTACCTTAACTTTAATTATGCTTTACAATTCTTAGTATTTATACAGATTCTCTGATTTTCTATTGATTTACGATTATACATAGAATGTTTTAGGTACCTTCACTTTCTTATTATCATAATCTTTACTACCATAATCTCTTTTTTTTATTGGGTTCTTATTTTTGTGACTAAAGTCAAATATTTTTTCGTGAGTCAATTGTAAAAAAAGAACTTTGCCATAAATATTTAATTACCTTTCATAATAACCTTATAACAGTATTTATATGAAGTAAATTTAACTGATTTTAAGAATGGAAATCTGAATTTTTCTGCTATGTTAACGTATTTTTTTAAAAACTATATGATTTAATTACTCGTAAGATACAGAAAATTATAATTTATACAAGTTTAATAATCGATTAGAACTGTAAACAATATTATATCTTATAAAATTTTTAAAGAGCTTTAGAAACTTCTTTTGATACTATTTTACGTCGAACAGTAAAGGAAAAGTAAATATAAAAGTTAGATGCTTAAAAATTGTTCATTATTTTTACTTTTTCATTAAACAGTAATGTAAATATTTAGGTATCTATAGGGACGTGAAGATGAAATTAATCTCCTGTTTAATTTATTATTTATACATACAAATTTTAAAACACATAAATTATGTGTTGATAGCATTCTGCAATATAATTTGGGGAACACATTTTTAATAAAGGAAATAAGAACAGAATGTTAAAAGAATTCATAGATAGAGCACAAAGTGAATCAAAAGCTCCTATATGAATGTATGTCTCTTTTTAAGTAACATAGAACGTAACGAAGTAACGTTCAAGAACACCTCAAAGAATCGGAATCTTGAACATAAAGCAGAGAACTTGCAGCCTAATTTAAAAATAGAAAAGGGTTTGGCTTAATTCCAAGTTGAAAACTAACGTTCTCGATCGTGGCGATTATTTGCTTTGTTTATTTGTCCTTCCGTACATTTTCGAGCTAAAAAATAATAATGCTTAATTCTTTAAACGAGTTTATTTATGCCACATTGAGTGTAACAAACCTGCATTGATATCGTTTAATCTCTGGAATGAAGAACAAAAGATACTAACAATTATACGCATAGGAATTAAACTGAAATAAAGTATCCTTTCTTGTCGTCAGATAGTAGTAATGCGCCAAAAGAGAAACCTTCTGATGCTTATAAAAGAAATATGCTGTTATTTGAGCTAATGTTCTAGAACAGCTGAACAAAAAATTCAAAATAACGTTCACTTCATTGTGTCATACTGAAAATAAAATGACAGCACGGGTTTCATCTAGTATATAAAACATTGCACACAGTTCATGGACGTAAAACTTTAATTTTAGTTTCAATGAAAAGAAATGACTGCAAGCGTCTTTCTTTCGTTTTGTATTGTTCACAGTTGGAAAAAAAATGTCCTCTAAATTGGGAGACGGCGGTTCAAATCCCCCTTACAAAAAATAGTAGTAAATATTCGACTGCAGTTTATCTCGGAAAGATTCGAGAAATTAGAAGAATAAAAGTTTTTTGGCTCCACACACTTTACTAAACTATGAGTAATTATCACGTTCAGTATTTCTGGAGTTTTAGTTTTAAGAAAGAGGTGTAATTATTAACTTACATGGAATTAATTTTTTCTTAAACTTTTTATTCTAGCAAAAAGCTTTACTTTATAAATTTTACACTGTGCATAATTTTAAAAAAATCTGTTATATTTCAGATGGACAAGTTGCTACAAAGATCAACGTAAATTAGAAGCAGCTGCTTCACCAGTTTCATTTGGCGGTACACTCTGAGAACGTAACACTGTTATATAAACAAAGCACTTCTATTACAATTGTATCTTTATGTTCAATTACCGTTGCTTCTTAGTTTCGTTACGAATCAAACGCTACACAAATACTAGAAATGTCTGAAATATGGACAAAGTACATGTGGTCCAAGAATTTGCAATTGCATTTTAAGTAGTATTGCAGTTAAATAGTAGAAGAGTTTGGGCCTCAAAAATATCTCTACTTTTAAGTGTGTTAGATTGTTTCCTATATTATAAACGAGTTATTTTCTATTAGATAAAATTGTATATAGCCTTTCCTTCTGTAAACATAATAATGAAAACAGTAATTCAATAATTCTCGACAGAAAGAAAGAGCATAAATTTTTCTTTATGAATTATTATAAAATGAATTTATTAGAATTATATTTAAGTACATTTGATATATATTTAAAGGCTATGAATTTATAAAATTTATGGGGATATTTACATTATTATGATTGAAAGTGTTTTAATTATAGTTTTTTTTATTCAAAACATAATAAAATATTAGTTTAAAAAGTCAAAATGTAATGAGTATCAATCCAATGGAGTCAAGTAAATTTATAAAGTATGTCTTTTAAAAATATCTGTATATATTTTTATTTAAGTCTTAGTCTGTGGGACTATAGGTGCATAGATAAATTGAAGATAAAGCGATCTGTTTTAATTTACAAAGTTATTAATAAAACCTTTCACTCTTCTAAAATATCCACTAATGTAGAGCGCAAAGTGTGACACGAACATAAATAAAAATGGTGCAAAACTAATCAGTGTGTAAAAAATTATAATTTTTTGTAATGAAAATTATAAGGGACAGGTTTAGCTCTTCTGTAAAAAGGTATTTTTTGTGATGCAATCACAAAAAAATTTAACCTCCTGGATTTCTTGACGAAATTTTCCATGTAATACTAACGTAATGTTATTTGACTTTCTGGTAAAAAATTAAGATTACATCAATTGGAAAACTATTGGTTACGAATTTCAAACCTAATAGTCAGAGTATTAAGCCATAAAATTAATGAATTGCTATTTAATGAATGTTTCATTAAATATCTGTTAAAAATATCTGTTTCATTAAATATCTGACATTTAGAATACGAAAGAAAATGCATTAGGTTTTTATTTCTACATTTCTTTGTTCTATGGTCTTCTATTACGACCTGAAAAGACGAAGAAGATTTTAATGTGTTTTAATTTCTAAGATACCCCAATATCTAGCATGAGTTACGTAGACAAAGTTAGGTTCAGTAGAGTCTTGATTCGTTTAAAGACAACTTATTCTTGTAATAAGCAATGAACTTGGTGAATATTTCTCTCGCTGTTAAGTCTGAAACAGTTTTTTAGGACTCCAAAGTAAGCGAGACACGAAACATTCGTTTAAATGAGTGCATCACACAATAGCTTGTCGGACAAAAACCCCTGGAGGTGCAAAAAGTGAAATGAAGCAGCTTTTTTCCTCCCGGAAGAACGGTTGCTGTTGTAGAGTACGGAGACCGAAATAGCACCACCGTCTGCTTTGCTTAAATTGAAACATCCCATTATATGTTGGAACCGATCCAGGGTTAGATGCCGCATACCAATATAGACGCAGGAATGAAGTCACCACAGTAAATAAGCTTTGCTCCTTTTCAGCGTCGGAACAAATTTCAAATCTTGAGAGCTTTTCCCAGCCATTGATGTAATACACTGACTCGAAAAACTGTTTAAAAATTCGATCAGTGAACTGGCAGTGAAATATATTTGTTTACAAGCTATCGACAGTAAATACTTATAATACTTGACGTTCATTGTGTTTGCATAAATAAAACTATTTAAACTTTAAAACCCATTCGATAGCTTAAAATTGATTGGAAACCACATTGAGTTGGTTGTTTCTAAAATGTTTAGCTTATAAAGAGTCAAATGAATTTCAAGTCGAGAAATCCTAATACCATGAATATTGCATTTCAAGAGTTAATTAGATAAAATGATGCTCCTTATCGCATAATGTTCATTATTCAGCTTTATTCATATTTATTGACTTCATGTTTATTCATGAAAGAATTAATTTACAGTGAAGTTCAGATAAGGTTGTATAAAATCAGTTCGATATTTTAACTTAATTAAATAATTTTCTCAAAAATAATTAAACATGATGTTCGCTCACCAGTAATTCATGACTACTTACTATTCATATTATTATATGACGAGAAATAAAAGCTTAAATTACAATGCAGTGAAAATATTTGTCTATTATAATGTAGTAAAGAGATTTGCATATTTAAATGATAAACTTTACCCTCCGATGGCAGTAAAATCCACAGCTGCAGAAAACTTATTGATTAAAAAGCTAAGATTTTCCATCATATAATAATAAAAGTTACAAAATAACAAAGATGGGTATAAAAATACGCTTACTGTTATTATTTGTCGCCTAAAAAGCATTTATTATTGTACGTCGTGTAAAAAAGCCTTTTAAGAATAATACTTTTTTTTCGAATATTTGATAAATACCAACCGGTGTAAAATCACTCCTAGTTAATAAAGAACAAAAGTGCTTTCACGAAAATGCTTAATTATTTGAATTTATATTTATAGCTTAAAATTATATATGCCAGGATAATATTTAGAAAGCATTTGAAATATTAGGTAACATCTAAAAGTAAAAAAGTAACAAAAATACTGTGGAACAGTATAATTTTATAAGAAGCAGTAATAAAATTTGATAAACTTTGTGTAGTGGTAAACAAAAAAAAATAATAATAAAATAAAATAAAATAAAAATAAATTGCAAGAATTCGTCAAATTTGACAACTATTATTTTAAAATGTCAAACTAAACCCCAATTTCCATTTATTCACCAAATTATAGCTTTTTTTTTCGTATATTAAAGACTATAACTTACAATTATAGGATTTTTTTTAATGGGTGGGAAAATTCGAAATTATGAATGATTTAGTTTTAAGCGATAGTCAAAAATGGCATTTGATGCTAACTATTTTTAAAAATAAATCTGAAGAGTTGAAAAGATCCAACCTATAACTTCTTTCATAAAAAGGGAATTTAAATATTAGCATAATTAATAGTAATAGAATATTTAGTAATTACATTATGATACTGAAAAAGATAATTTTATGGATCAAATTTAACATTTTTTTATCGTGTGAAGTTGCACATAAATATTTTTTATCAAAATAATATGAATTAATTCTTAGAAAATTTAATAATTCATTAGTGTTTCACATGTCATCATATGTCATTTTTTAAATAACAGGAAGAACTGTGGAGATTAAGAAATAGGTAACAGCTTTTATAAATTCTAAATAACAATGAGAAAATACTATTTTTTCAATCATGGGAAGTTGCATACAAATATTTTTATGCAAATAATGTACAGTAATATTTAATAATTATAGCAATTCATTTGTGTTTCACGTGTCATCATATGCCCTTTTAAAAATAATTGGCAGAATTCTGGATGTTAAAAAAAATTCCCAGACTGTAAATAACAGCAAGAAAATGCTTTTTCCTTTTTCTTCTTTGAAGAGAACTGAAAAGCGGCCATTTTAAAAGCAAATTCAAACAATGGGTTCGGTGAAGTACCCTTTCGTGAGTTTGTTAACACAGTTTTTGGCTCCCTCTCTCGGTATCATTTTCTAAAAATCGTTTCTCAGCAGTCCATTCGACTTGGAGAAAAGCTCCGTAAAAGCCTCAAAAGACATCACTTTATAGTCGATTTGAGGGAACAAGGGACTCTGAATCTCAATTTTTAAAATATTCGACTTTTAACAATGCTCTTAATATGCAAATATAAATAATGATATTATATAAAACGTATACTGCAGTAAAATCTGTAAGAAAAGAAATTTTTGTTAAAATGCAAAATATTTTCATAAAAACTGAGTAGTCTAACAGCATTTATTAAAATTATTCCTCTACACTGCATGCTAGCAGAGCCGGACACCTGTCCGAAACGGCAAATTTTAGCTGTAGCATTTTATCTCGTATTCTATAGAATTGAATTTTCCTTGATATGTCGACTTTCTATTTATTTATTATTTTTGGACAGGTGGTGACTAAACATTGAAAGAAATTGACACTCACGTACTCCATTTTCTTTTCTGTATTAAATGTTTCTTTTTATTTTTGATCCCATAACAAAATTGTTTTCCCTTGAAAAATATTAATATTATCCCCAGGAGTTTGTAAAATTAAAGTATTACGTGATACCTAATTTTCAGTATCTACCTACAAAGGTATAACAAGAACCAGTGATACACATTTTAATAATTGGGTATTTATTTTAAGTTTCAAATTCTGTTGGATTATTAAAACTCAACTGAAATTTATAAAAACCCGACATTTTTATGGAAATTCAACCAGAAGATAAAACGCCTTTTTCTATAATTAAACATTATATCAAAATTAAATATTGATTTTTTTTCCTGTGCTTGTATTAAACTTATATCGGAAACTCATATGCATATTAACGAAATATGTTTATTTTCTTAAATTTGTGTCGCATAAATTTTATGGCTTAAAATTGCTTTTCTTATGTATCTCGAATACTATAAAGAGTCTTATTTTAGTACAAATATTAAGATTTATAAGTTTTAGAAGAGTTGGTAGAGATCTTTCTATATATTTATATTAATCTTTTCCGTTTCATACTGAGAAAACAAATTATAAAATACTTTATTAAGAAATATTTTGCATAAAAATATTTTACAAGATTTAATCTTTTATAGCTTGGAATCCTGAAACATATATATGTTTTATTACTTCCTTGTACAAAGAGAGAAAAAAAGTATTGTATTCAAGATAAATTTTTGAGCTCAATTTTCAACGAAAGAATATTTTTTTACTATGAATGCCTTAATTTTGAACATTTTAAGAGTTACTTATGTATGCACACACAAGGAAACTTTATTTCTGAAACTTTAATTATCCATTTCGATCATTCCTAAACTAGTTTTAACTAGTTTTTATTAGATTTAATTGCAATGCCAATCAGTGCAAGCAAAATGTGTAAGGAACATATACTTTTTAAAGAAAGCTTGCTCTGCATATCGATTTGTTGTAACAAATAGGTAACTTAGGTAACTATGCTTGTTTAGAGAGGATTTTTGCCGGTCTATTAGAAAAGGAAAGCGGTGATTCTATTGTTTTATTTGTTCTATGACTACATTTAGGGTAACAAATGCATACCAAACTGCTTTATTTAGGTAATTCATAATAATAAAAATAAGCAATCAGTGTTGAAAAATGTTTGAGATTAGTAAAATAAATACCTTTTTTAAGTTTATACATTTATATTTTCTAAAAAAGTCCGGAGGCAGCTGCATTTTACATTTATGTTCAGGGCGACAAGACTGCTAAAGACTGCCCTGGTATTATGTTTTCATTATATGTTTATACTTTGTAAAGAAACTGGGTACCAATTTTCATTTAAGTCACATAGGATTAATATAAATGAATTACTTCCTATTATACAAGGGTTTAGTATTTTTTTCCTTGTTTCACACTATTAAATCCTCTATAACTCGACAAAATAATTTAAGTTTCAATAAAGCATACTCAGATTTAACACATTAATAGACAGTTACTCAAAATGTGAGACAGTCTGATAAAAATTTAATACACTTGGAATATTTTAAAATAAATAATTCAAATCCAAAAACATCAAATTAGAAAGTAGAATATTAAGTTTTAAAATATGGATATACGACAAAAAATTACTTTTAGTGAAATAAAGTAATCATTCAATAAAAAAAATTCCTTTTCTTATGAAGAGTATGCTTAGCTTGACTTTTTCAAGACAATAAATAAATAAATAAATCTTATTTTTAATTAAATACTGACATTTTGTTGGTCCTTTGTTCTATTAAAAAATACAATTTTAGTGCACTTTCTTTATGATTTCCTTCATGTGTTGTTTATTTTAATGTGAAGTTAAGATAAAGATCAAACATTTTAAAATTTACCGCATAACAGGTAGCAGTAAATTTTATTTTTTAGCTATTCACAAAAACATAGTCACATAAAAGTAAACCTCAATACAGTGATATTCAGTAAAGAAAGATATACAATGACACTTCTCTTACAGACCACCTGTATAAAGAGACACTTCAATTGTGGTCTAGATTTTTTTGCTATAGGCTCGAAATTAATTTTCCCTGCATTAGAAAACAACCATTTTTTCCCTCTCCGTCCCTAGAAAACACTATTCAACTTTTCATTCAACTGGTAAGTTAAGCTTCGAACATTTTAAAATTTATCGCATAATAGGTCATAATGAGTTTCAATTCTTAACTGATTACCCGATAACAATTACGTAAATATATAGTGGAATTATATTCTTAGGATATATAGTGGAATCTCTCTGAAAGACCACCTCTATAAAGAGACCATCTCTGAAAGAGACCTTTTATTTCTAGTTTATATTTTTGGGGTACAGGCTCGATACTAATTTTCCCTACATTAAAAGACCCATTTTCCGCCTCCGTTCCTAAATAACTACAGTTCAAATTTTCATTCAAAGGATGAGATTACTTCCCTGGGGGAATCTAGATGTTCTAGAATTTAGAATTCTTGAAAGCTCGAAATTTTTTTTTTAAAAATCTGAAATGATACATTTAGCCAATCGCCTCAAGAGAAAAAAGTCACCCTACATTTAGATAGTTTTAAAACAAATGACACAATAAATTTAGAAAATTTAAACATGAAAATATATACATATAGATCTTTTAAAAATGAAAATTTCAAACTGGACATGTTAATAGAGGTTAAAATCCTGTTTGTCCTTTCCGTCTAAATGAAATTTTAAAAATTGAAATATATATATATATATATATATATATATATATATATATATATATATATATAAATATATATATATAAGACTTTAAAAATAGATAAAATAGAAAAAATAGAACCTCATATATGGACCAAAAAACAACCAGTGATATGATGTTTCGAAATGACTGGGAGGAGTTAAGACCCCCCCCACTCTGGTTAAAACTAGTTTTTATGATGCATCAACTCTCCCAGACGTAGGAAACATCATACAAACTCAATAAAAGTATACAAAATATAAATCAGTAAAAATAGGGAAGAACCCCATTAGAAAACATCAAGCTAAATTAATCAATTAATGAAAGAGCAAACAAAGCCAGAATCAGCATACGAAACTCTGCTACACTTCGTAAAATACCACTTAGCAGTACAGAAGAAACTTATTGCAGCATTCGGTTATAGTTAAATTGAAATAATTGTAAGAATAAACAGTAAAGAAATTTCAGAAGATAAGTATTCATTGATATTCAAATTGATTTCTTAGGTTTCTCTGTTTTGTCGAATATACTGAAATTTACTTCTCTGAGGTGTTTTGCACAGTTATAACTGTGGATTCTAGCACCAATTTTATCCTTAACATCAACAATTTTTTAAATGAAAACGTTTAACGTAATTTATGACTTATACCGTAATGACAGACATAAACGCGGAAGATCCCATAAACTAGACACTCATTTGTATTCAAATAGTGCAAAGTATAACCTCATGAATTATTCATTTCAAGACTTATAATGGTGTCCATATCATCCCTCTTCATAAATAATTCATATGCAGTGAACGATGTGCTATATTTCTTGAACACCAAAGTTCACATCCTACACATGCCAACTATAGAAGAACAAACTGGTTTTTACATCATGGTTAGGTATTTATGCACATTAAAACACAACTTCGATTGAAACTGATTAATCATAATATTAGAATTATATTAGAATTATATGATAATATTAGAATTAAATCCGGATAGAGGAATATTATTAAATTATTGTCAGTATAGAGCTAATACATTTTATATTAACATTTAGCTGATTGCACTGTTGTATAAAAATCACCATCTGCAGTAAACATAATCTAACTTTGGAATGATTCCTCACCATGTCTATTGCATCTAACCTATTACTGAAGTGTTCATTTTTATAAAAACTTTGATCTTATATCATAAACATATTTTCTTACCTCTGTTTACTTTTTTTGGGGTGTTCAAAATACACTTCGAAGGTACTTATATTCAAATATCAAACGTGAGCAGTTAAAGGTTAAATAAACTTCAGCTTTTTTATTATATCCCCGCCCTCAAATCCCAAAATAGACATATGTTTACTAAAACTTCTTTTTTGAATTTTATTAAGCAGCATTTCTTTATTTCATCTGGTATATGATCAAACAAAATAGTACCTTGTTTACATCTTAACCATCAGTGGAGAGCTGCCAGAAGTACTCCAAAACATCAACAAATTTATATTTAAAAAGCATTAAAATTTTCATTTCATAGTTTAAAGTTTAGTATATCTTTAACCTATCTATTAATATGAATGTCTATGACACATTGCTGAAATTAATCATTTTATAAACGCCTCTTCGTGCATAGGCAGGAAACGCATTGGAAGTTGGTAACATTCTATATTCAAGGATGAATATTTTTTTGTCCTTAGTAAAGTTATAATTAATTTCTCTCAAAAGTTTGCGGAACTAATATAAAGGGAAGGAAAATAAAATAATATGTTTATCTCAAATTAATAGTTAAAAGCTATGCGTTTACTTGAGAATTGCCAGAAAAATACATTTTCAAGGCGATCGCCTTTGCCTTAGCCTTGATGAATCCAATTAAGAACTTCATGGCAATTGAGACTTTTTACTGGCAAAATATGCTAATGAGAAGCAAAATTACTTAAAATATTTAAGAAGAATAGGTAGAAAATTCGTTAGTCAAAGTCGTGATTGGCAGAAATATTTCTTTCAAAGATTTGAATTATAGGCTTTTACCAAAGTTGGAATCATTACACTCTCATACATTTCTTAAACATTTATCTAAATTTCTCTTAGTAATCTCTATTATTGAGCAAACGTTGCTATTTAAAAGCCTCTGATCGGTTCTACTACATAAGTAGCATGTATTACCTTTGAATAAATATAAGTATATATTGGCTAAAGAATAAGTTTCAAATAAAATAATCAATACTTCAATATTAAAGTTCTTCTAAGAAAAAGTTGTGTCACTAAGCTTCTGGGTACTAGAGTAGTTCCCATATTCTCTGCTCTTACTTTCACCTCGTAAAAATCAACACGCAAAACATTTATAAATCTTATCGTTTTGACTACAAAAAATACTATAATAAAGTATCCACGGTTTAGTTCGAAATATGAAAAATAGCTTGTCTTATCTTATCCTATTGTTTACAATTTTGGTGATATTTTAAAAGAATATGAAATATTCCTGTTAGTTTTTTGTTTTATTTCAGTAGCCAGCCTTCAAAAACCACATTTAGTTTTATTCATGATCAATCAAACATTAAATACATTAGTTGTTGACAAACAACACTTGATAACTGCTTTCATGGGTTGTATTGTGGTTTACAGGTAAAGGTCAACACATAGACTACTCACAAACTATAGATAATAATCAACCGTATAATAATCAACCGTGCATTAGGAGTAACAATAAGGGGAAACCAACTATTTTTCTGTATGTGTGACTTTCCTTCTGCACTGCAGTATAAGTAATAAGTATATGAACTCAGCATATTAATAAGTTTTCATCCGGGAAAACCATGATTTAAAAGAATTTTATGTGGTTAACAATGTAATAAATCCCTCTGAAGGCCTCTTACATGTCAACAGTCAATTTTGGTTTTAACGTAATAGGGAAACGTGTTGTACACAGTCGTAAGTTTTAAAGATTAGAAATAAAGTTGTTCGACCAACTCGCTTGTATTTCAAAATATTTTCACTCCTGAATATGCTTTTTTGTAATGAATTCATTATTTAACTAATGATTCAGCTTACTATATAGGCAATTCTTTGGAGAAAATGAATTGCATTTTTCCAAGTCTTCCCATCGATGTATTCCATCTAAAATGCTAATTTCAATTAACGTTCAAATAATCTACTAAGTTGTAGTTTTGAATAGAATTACATGTTACTCTCTTAAAATCTGTGTTAGATAAGAAGCAAAATTACAATCTAGTTAAGCATCACGATGGTCGAATTGGTAGGTTGCTATTTTTCAGATCCAGAGTGCAAGTGTCCAAATCCAATTGATTTTTGTAACTGTTCGGAATCGGCTTTAAGCAATAAGTTCCAGTGCAATTAGCCCTTGGGATTTTGAGATAGGGTTTCACATAATCATTCACTTATGGCAAGATTATGTACCATGATACTGAGAATATCCATGTTTTCCTTATGCGAGATCAAATGCGTACCAAATCTACTTGCATTCTACTTCGAATAACACGAGCTTCATTTATAAATCCTTGCTAATTTTCGACTGATATTTGCTTTGTGTTCTTCATTTACGCTTGTCTTAGGGGGGAACCAAGGTAATCAGATTATTCCTTCTTACTTTATGATTGAATAATGATCTCCAAGATACAAGAGAAGCTTTCAGGTATTGTGCTGGATTAAAAAATTTTCATGGTTCTCTCGAGACTTACGCCTTTTTATGTATAATCATATTATGCATGACAGATATAGCAAAATTTATTTCCACTTTTCTTTGTACCTCTCCGATGTATATGGAAAAAAATTTAATATATTTCCAGGAGAAATAAATTCCCATTTCCAATATACCAGCTTTATGTAAACCGGAAGAAGATATTGGATATCAAGGGTAAAAGCGTTTACTTAAGTAAATAAGTAGCAAACAATAAAAAGATTCACGACAGTAAAAGTTGTGTTTTTAATTATACTACTCACAACATTTTATGAGTAGTATAATAACCATAAAGATTTAGCGGTTTCGAAACTGTAAAGATTTGTTATAAATTTGAACAAAAGAAAAAAAATTTCAAGCATTATAGCTTCGTTATTCCTACAAAAAGACAGAAACGTTTTCATCTTTAAATGTATTTTTACTAAATTTATTCTTTTGTCGGCATACTTTTGTTTGAAATAAAACTGGTTTGAAAGATAATTTAAAGGTATTTTAAGCTCTCTCAAATATAATGGACTTTTTTATACTTCCTCAAATAAAAAAAGCTTTTTGTGGTATGCTGTATGGCACGTACAATGTAAGTTTACAATAAAGCCCTGTTTAGTTCATTTTTCTCCTTCACTAGTGCAAAATCTTATTCCTCCAAATAAATCCATTGTAATTATATAGTTAACTCTGTATCTACAATCATTGGATTACGACAATCACAAGGGTACGCGGGGTAATAGCCAGGAATTTTTCCGATCTACAGGCTTTATATATTAAGAATTCATCTTATTGACTAAATAATAATTTTAGAAAAGCTAAATTTCCGTTGTAATTTCTACTTACATCGATAAAATAGCTAGATTTATAATTATTTTATTTATTTTTTTATTTTTATTTATTTGTGACTGAACGGTTGAAAGAAGTATCGGATCGCTTATGTATACAAATATAACAGAACGGTAAAATTATAGTCGGATAACTAGCTGTTGAAAAATCAAGAATTAGTAAAAATATTCTTCAAGATAATAATATTGCTTAAGTTCTTTAGAATAAAGTCAGTGTTTCTCTATTCATGATTATTTCGAATCAGATCTCATTTTTGACAATAACGATTTGCGATTACATATGAATTATCAATACCGCTGCTAGATATATGTTCTTTAATAACTGAATTTTGTTTCAGCTGCTTTTCAAATTTCACACGTAAACACACACACGTACACAAGTACATGTTGACTTGTGTACTTAGTCATTAAGATATTTGCAATAGTCGGAATCTGACAACCATGCAGTGGATCCTCGATCTATCGTTCCTGAATTATTCGTTTTCTCGTACTGTCCGTTCGATTCATTTGGCCCCGAATTTATTCCCTTTTCCATGAGTTTTGTTTTGTCGATTTGAATGCTTTAAGGTTATGCAGAGGACAAAATGATTTCTGACCCAACAAGGGCTTTCCTAGACAAACAATGTTATTTTTACTTATTTATCTTTCCTGGATTATTCGTTTTCCCGCATCTGTTGTGGAAAAATAACAGTCCCGTTACTTTGTCTTCCTGGAAGTATCGTTTTTGTAAAATTTAGGAAAACTGGAAAAATGAGTTTTGTTGTGATGATAAAAGTGTTTTAAGGTTGTGTGGATGGCAAAATTATTTCTTGCTCAACAAAGACATTCTTAGACGACTAAAATGTTAGCAAAGGAACAACGAGTAAGATCGCAATAATGGAGGACCTGTACACAGACAAGAAAGACAATCACGAGAAAGAAGAAGAGGAAGACAAATAGGTACCTGAATTGATACCGAGTTTTTCAGATACACACGAAGCTATGTCACAATTAAAATATTTTATATACAAGCACAGGGACAGTGATAGTATGCTTACAAAATAGAGTCGATGAACTGTCCATTTTTTGTAGTCTGGGGATCAACAAAATACGTATCAATTACAAAATATTTTTTTATAATTTTAAGCAGTATCATTCTAATTATATTTTATAAAATATTAAGTACTTCCAGATAATATTGTAAATAATCAGTTTTTTCATAGTCATTTATAGAATGTGTATATCCATTTTCCCCATTTATCATTTTCAACTTTCATTTCTTTGGAAAACGACAGATCAAGGTTCTATTGTAAACTGAACGCTGTAGAAGTTTAGGAGAACTTAACAATGTTTTTATTACATTAAATTATAAGGTATAAGTGATAAAAGGGAATATGTAACCTATAAGGTATGTAATGGCATTACATTTCGAGGTGTTATAAAGAAAATAGTCTGCTGATTAAACAGTAATCTACAAATAATCTTTTTTAAGTTATCAGCATTATTCTAGTTATTGTTAATTATTTATCCTATATCGTAAGATCTACTGACTGTAACATGCCACCTTTTAAACGAATAGCTCTGAGTTTATAAAATTATTCTAAGCCATATCATTAAAGCGTGTTTAAATTTGTTCTTTTGAAATATGGCGGCAAAGAACCCTGAGAGAAGATTACGTTTATAATCAAAGACTGGTATACAAATGATAACATATATGCATGGGTTTAAATTACATAAACATGGGAATTAAATATGCATGAGTATAGATTTCAAACATCATTGTCCCGGCTTCATTTAAGATGCAAACAACGCCCTAAGGATAAAAGAAGATTATTACTGAAATAAAAATAAAGGTGTAATTATTATTTAACATGAATCAAAATAGTCACTTGAATGTATATGACGTTTCGACAGGACTACATTATAGGTTTTAGCTTCAACTTTTTAATTGGCCGTATGGTATAGAGAAAAGTACAAGTAAAAATAATAATAGCTCCTATATTAGAAAGATGATGCTTGATTATAATGCTAAGAGGATGGAAACGTGTTATTTGTATAGATGTTAGGCAGCTTCAACTATGTAGATTTTTCCAGACGCCGTGTAATGACAGTTTTGTTTCATCGCGATCTGAACGAGACATACTAGCTATTATCATGAAGAAATATCAAAGTAATTATTTGCAATGTCCTTGGCAACTATCAAAAATCCTGTAACAGCATAATTTTTCAGCAATATCATCGACAGTATTAGAATCCAAGGTTAAGCAATATTTTCCTGCTAGGCAGGAAATATTTTAATCTTGAAGAGCGGAAGAAAGAGAAATGAAAACCTCTAAATAAGGAAAATTTTGACTGTTACCCGGCATTTTCATTACCATGCAAAGTGGGTGTTGTTTGCCACTGACTTAAGTTAAAAGCTTAATAAAATATTAAGAATGATCACATAAAGGATAACTGGATAAATTAAGAATGCATAAAGAAAAATATACCTGTCGCAGATATGCAAAACCGCTAATTATTTGAGGCATTAATACTACAATTACAAAAAGAAAGTCAAGACATGAACTGTAGTGCAAAATATTAATTAATCAAAAGCTCCTTAAAAATTAAGTGTTTAAAGAATTTCCTGATAGTAAACTATAGAATATTTTAGAAGGTATGTTATAACACAATGGATATTTAAATGACATTGATCGAAAAATGTATTTATTTTATTGTCATTTTATGCATTAAATAACGAATTTCTTTCAAACTTTTAATTTGCTAATATATAATGAATACAATGTAAATTTACGCATATGCATATTTAAGATAATATATTTATGTAACTGTTTTTTCTGTTAAATTAAAAATCATCCCAGTTAGGTATTTCCTAATTTTTAATTAATATGCAGATTTATTGATGAGGAGAGATTGCCCGTCGAAATGGCTGTAGATACTTTAGCAAAACCTCGTATATTTCTTACTTTGCTAAGAAAAAAAAAACACTAGAAGCTGATATAAAATATCTTAATTCATTAAAATAAATGGAAAGTAAAGAGTATCAAATATCCTTTTAGTTTATTTTTAAGAAATGAGGAAGAATGATCGTATTTATAAAATTATTATTAAGAACTCTAAATAACTTCCACCAACAGAATGAGATTTAAGCTAAGATTGAAAGGTGGAAAATGTAATAGGAGAATAGGTAGGGCGCTGTAGATGGGTCTGTACATACCCTATTGGATTCCTCACGTTCAGTGTTAGATTATGGGGAAAATATAATTCCCTCTGTCTGGCTTGCATTTAAGAATTCTTAAAAAAAAATTATACCTCGTCACAGAACAAAATATTCTTTAGGATGCTATCTTTTCCTGTTTTCTTTTCTTAAATTTATTTCTGTTAAAAGCTCTTATTTACGTTTAAAAAAGAGTATACAGAAATTTCTCAAATAATTTAAAAGTAAATATATTTTTCTCGATGTTTTTTTTATATATCTAATAGAGAAAAATAGCATCCTAGAGAATTCACTGTTCCATCCAGAGGTATAATTTGTTTAAAGAATTCTTAAAATGTGAGGAGGCCAGAAGTAATTTTATTTTTCCCATAGGTTAACATGGAGCGAGAGGAAACCTATATGGCATGTGCAGACACATTTAAGTAGCGTTCGGAATCCGTCTTAACCCTTAAAAACTCTAGTGAAGTCTATTTAGGGTAATACTTTTAAATTTTATTCCAACTTCACTTTTATAACTCATTACTCTAAAAGATTTTACGCATAATAAACATAATACTAAAAATACAATCAATAACTTTGTCCAGTTTTATTAAATATATGTACATTTTACATAGCTTCATACTCTCCAGTAGCAATAAAGCTCAGGATCAAATTAAACCTATGCCGGGCCCTAGACATATTCTTTTACCGAATATTCCCTCATTTCTCTTTCAAGAATGGGAGGATGAAAAAAATATAAAACAATAATTTAAAAAAGGTAAATAATGGGTAAAACAAATCTTAAATTTTTATTAATAAAAAAATATTTCATGTACAACAATAAATTTTATTGTTCTAGACTAGTTTGAAGCGTTTATTTATTAAAAAAATTTAAATTTTTCCTTTAAATGTTTGACAGAAATAAGAATACAACTATGAATAAACCTTATTTGAAAATTCTGTTTTGAGCAAAATTAGCAACTTATTTCAATAATTGATACTATCCAGAGCATTTTATTAGTATACAAAACAATTAAAGAATTTAATTTTGATTCACTTTATAACTTGTAACCATATAAAAGCAATATATTTTTGTTTATTTGTTTATTATATAGAGTTTTCCAACAGAAGAGTAAACTTTCTTATTTACAAATTTTTCAAAATAACAGTTTGACCGGGCCTTGGACATTTATCTCATAAGTCTTTGCGATGATCTGGTCGTGGTAAAGAGTTAACCATTAGACCCCTGTCTAATTATCCCTTCTGTTGGAAAAAAAATAAGATCTAGCGTTCCGAATCAAACCAAGTTAAATCGTCACATAAACAATTTCCCCGTTATTGACGAGATATCGTTTTGTGTCATTATTGAGAGAATGTTGATTACGCATTGTCAAATTTTGGTAATATTAAGTTATATAACAATTTTTAAATTTAAATTGATGTAAATCTTTGTCATCCCACTAGTATGAAATTTTACTCTCCTCTCTGATTTCAGAAAATGTTCCTTTTTTATTGGTTTCTTTTTACATATTCAATAATTTAAATCTGGAATAAATTCTACAGGATTTCAACGGAGCCGTAAAAGTTTAAGCGATAAGTTCTTGTTTAATTATCTTTCCTTTTGCAAAAGAATGACCATAGCTCTCCGAATCTAGCCAAGTTCAATCGTCAGCTAAATGATTATCACATTGTTGATGAGATGGTGTGAGGAAATTATGTATTGTCCTATTTTGGTAACATAAACTTATAAAACAATTTTAAAATTTTAATTTATGAAAAGACTTGATTATGTACTAGATTATCACACTAGTATGAACTTTTCCTCTCTACTTTCAGAACTTTCAGAAAAGTCGAATAGATTTTCCAGGATTTCATTTGAACAGCAAAGGTTTAAATGTTAAGTCCTCGTCTAATTATTCTTTTTGGTATTAAAAAATAACCGTAAGGCTCCGACCAAAACCTGGTTTAAATGTTACCTAAATGATTTTCCAGTTGTTGATGAGATGTCGTTTTAGTGTAATTATTGAGAGGAAGTTTACGCATTGTCCTAATTTGGTAATATAAAATTTATACTTTAATTTTCAGATTTAAATTTATGAAAACTTTTGATTACGTATTAGATTATTATTCTAGTATCAATTTTATCAATTCACTCTTATTTCAGAAAATTTTCTCTTAATTAGTTTCTATTTATATATTCACTAACCAAAATCTCGAATAAATTACCCACACAAAAAGGTTTCACCTGAAAGGTTTCACCTGAAACGTCTCAATTATTGTGAATATATAAAAAAAACTATGAATTTATTTTACTCTATTCACGTTTGTTTCAGTTAAGAATGATGGTCATTTTTCGTAATGCAATAACAATTTTGAAGAACATCCAAGCAGTGGAAGACACTAGAGGAAAACATTGTGGGTCAGAAAGAATATGGTAACACCCATTCCCTAGAAGTTCTGATGCAGCCAAAAAAGTTGATTAACTACCACATTTGTGAACTCGGATGTGAGGTCAATTTTAAAACCGGCGGCTGAGTTTCTGAAATTCACGAATTACATGACATGTTTTTCACGTATTATTTATTGCACGTAGCTTACGTCTTCCTTAACACAATAGAATAAAATACATCAAATAACGCTTGGGTAATGCTAAATATGGTATTTTGAGAAAGAAATTGCACATTCTAGAATATGTACAATACCAAATTGAATCCCTTGATTTTAAAAGGAGACTACTGAAAATTTTGATATTTTAAAGGTGTAGAAAAAAATAACAATGGGCTATAAACAACATCCAAATTGGAATCCAGATATCCCTAATGCATTTCTCGGTACAAAATGAACCTATTGTCTATTTAAATTATCTACGTCCATAGAATCGTAAACAAAAGAAATTATTTTTGTTGTTAAATGCAAAAGTCCTCTTTAAAAATGAAGTGGTTCAATTAAGCATAACTTTACTAAATTACTTAGTGATATACTGGATTAGTTATAAATGTTTGAATATAAGTTTACATAGGCAAATATATCTTTCATCTACTCTGTTTATTGCATGTTTTACTTATTGATACACATACTTCAGTATTCCCAAATCCTGTAAAAACTGAGTTGTTTTGAAACATTCAGCACCATTCTTTGTATACAGTAAGTAATTTTAAAATAAATGATTCAAGGAATATTTGAGTTTTAATTGCTATTAACGCTGAAAGTTTGCATTATATTTTTAGAAGAAAATTTTCTGTTAAATAAATGATTCAGGCTTTCAAATATATTTAATGTATTGCCATAAACAAAAAGATAGAGAATAAATGAAAAAGACAGGTGTAAACCACAAAGTCAACAGCAGCTATGTAAACATAAATGAATAAATATTTCTGTGGTAAACTGAGAATGAGTTCTTTTTTTTTACCCGGATATTAAGAATATAAATCGAATTCGGAGAAAAAGAATAGCTTCTTTTGTATAAATGCTAATGTAAACAGACTAACAATGGAACTGTGTGATGCTTTATTTCTTCGCCAAAGGTTTTGGTATGCTAATTTGAACAAATATATGGATTTTTAAAATCCACAAAGGTTATTCTTTAATCGTTCATAAAATGTTAAAGGAATACATCTGTATACTTTAAACTATTTAAACTAGCTTAACTATTATTATAAAATATAAATTTATTATACTTTAATCGATTATAAAATTTTAGACTAGGATCAATTTGGGGTTAATGTAATATTATTGAGATGAAAAACAACATTTGAATTTACATTAATCAAAGAAATAAATGCATTTAAATGCTGAAATTATTATCATGAACAATACTTTTGCATTAAAAATGCTCAATTATTGGCTCTTCAGTAATATATTCGCTAAATATTGTTTTTAATACTTGAAATCTTTAAAATAAACACATTTCTCCATTAGAGAATGTTAAATAGTTGTGTTACATTATAAAAGAAGGTCTTTGTTTGAGATTTAAATTTTAGATGTATAGATAATAGAGAAGATTTCTGTTGAAAATCTGCATAAATTGTTATAATCTATCTCCGAAGTTGTTAAATATCTTCTTCAATGTAATTAATACCAAAACCGGATATCACCTAAACCTTTTTGACTTCTGTACCTACAAGTCAAAATAATGCTAAGCCAGCTCACCTGGAGATTGAATCAATTTAATAAATTATCATACAAAGAACAAATATTGCGAACTTAAACAGCTTTTGGAAATTTTCAATGTATTGTAACAACAGGCAGCTATCTTAAATTGACTTTAAATAATTTTAAAGATATTTAAAGCAGATTTTATTTTTAAATGCTTTTTTATTAGCTTTCTATTTATATTACTTTCAAAATCCAAATGTTAAAGACATAAATTTAATTTAAAATCTAAATTCGAAATCATTTCAAACAATAGATACATTGTTATAGAGCTTAAATTCAATTTAAAATTTGCTTTCAAGAATCACTAATATTTGCATTTGAAATCCTTTGTGTCCCTTGCGTAATTTATTTCTTAGTATAATTTAATGTGTTTGGGTTTCTCTATCTAATGCAACTTTCGATGACATAAAATAGCATTTTACTCATAAAATGGTTTATTTACAAATAAAAAATGTAGTATTTTTTATATTAAATGTATAAACAATCAGTTAAATTTTATATTTTTTCTTTTTGTTTTTAAATCATATATATATATATATATATATATATATATATAATATATATATATATATATATATATATATATATATATATATATATATATATATATATATATATATATTTGTTTTGTATAAAATGCAATTCATATGTTTAAAGGAATGTAGAGGTTACTTTCTTTGGCTCAAAACAAGTAATTCAGGGCCGTAGCCAGAAATTGTTTTCCGGGGTTGGGGGGACCAAAGAGGAAAAAGATTGTTATTTGTGAATGATTCTCTAGTAAAACAAAACTAAGGTATAAAAGCATGGATTAGTATGACAATTATCAATTTTTAATCAAATAAAAGATTTGTTGACATTGTTATTTTCCTTACGAGAAAAAGGCAAAATATAGCAGAAAATAGAGAAAACGTCAAATTTTCGGACAGTGGCTCGGTAAAACTTCTTATACTCGAAGCGGTATTATTTATTTATTATAATTATTTTTTTTTTAAGGAACATGTTCTTATACAGTTAAGCAGATGGTACCTACACACAAGAGGGACATTTTCTTTTGACGAAATGGTCTTCTAGCATTTCGGGAGGGGGCCAGTTCCCTAAATCCTCCCTTAGTTAAAATGATATTGGGACTTAATTTACATTTAAAAAATCCGCTTCTTATTACTCCCACTACTGCTTTAGTCACATTTTGTCAGATGTAAAATAAAATGTATTAATCGCTTATCTATATGTATGATACCCTTTTTGTAAATAACAATAAATGCACATGTGTATATGATTTAAACAAAATTTCTCATTCTTCACAATTTATGAAGTTACTTTAGATATCAAAACAAACTTTTAGGCTCTTACTAAAATAATTAAAATATAATATTTTGTAGAAAATTGAAAAGCCAGAAAAATGACAGGATTATGTGTTTACTTAGAAATTTCCCGTCCTGGATATTTTGTAAACATTTTTACAGGCATTTATTGGGCAATGAAATTTATTCGAAGTTAACACACTGCCTATGAAATAGTCTTCTAGCTTAAAATACTTGAATTCGGAGTTTCATTTAATAATTCTAAAATTTTGAAAATTGGAAATATATTTTTACTTTATCCCAAAACATTTCCTCACTAATTCATATTATTTTATAGAACGGGGTAAAAAATGGATTTGAAATGAGTTATTGTATCATTCCCAGAAAGAATATCTGTGATGAAAAAGCAGGAACATCAATAATGTACTTACATTTTAGGACGATATCGAGGAAGTTAAAGGTCTGAAGAAGCCGCTTAGGGGTCAGGAGCTTGTTGTCAAATAATCTACGATGGTGAGCCGTGGTCTCTATATACCGAAGACTACAACGTCAAGGACCTGTTATTGCCGTTTCTTTTTAAACCGGTTTCTCCTTTCTGGCCCACATGCGCTTTTATTCTTCATTTAATTCTTTGTGACTTGTTTTTGGTGAAAGTAGTTTTGCAATCAGAACAAACCGTGCGGAAAAAAGGGGGAAAAAAGTCTCAGACAGTGGCCTGAACCGTGCACCTTCAAGGCCGTAACCTTATGAAAAGGGCTTCCACCTCAGGAGAAAGTTTTTTTAATTTTTATATCAATCTTTATACAGTAAGATGATCATTTCTTGGTGTCTTGGTGGTATTACTCAATGACGAGAACGAATTGTAACACTATGATGTGTCTCATATACTTTGGATTGTTTCTCAATTTCACGATCACTTCCTATTTCTTTTTTATTTTTCTGTAAAGAATCGTAAATGTATTTTCCCACGTTGACAGGAAGTGTAAAAAACAAAGAAAGTCAAAAATAAAGAGAATTAAAATATTGTTATTTAAATTTAATTTATTTCTCAAAGAAGTCATATTTTTTATGCCCCGCTATGTTACTTTGAAACTTTCATAAAAAAATAAATTTGTGTGAGTTTTTCTAAGAATATTTTCACATGCACAAAGATTATTCCAAACCTTTTTCTATTCTCATTTAGAGTTTTAAAAATTGCATTATGCAGATTGCCCGTTCGTTTCGGGAATTTTGTGTATTATAATGAATATTGAGAAATCTATTTGATTGCACACACGTACAAGGGCTTGAAAAAGAAACTTTTAAGTAAGCTAAGCTCTATCAGGGAACTATATCTAAAACTATCAGGGAATTTGAGACGCTTGCATTAAGAAAAATAAGGCGTATCTTTAACTTGCAGTGATCATTACAAGTTCTGGTGATTAGTTTTAGTCATACACAAGGTTTTTCATTAAGAGTCACTAAGACCGTCGTAAAATTATTGCTACTTACAACTTTTGTAACTTTAAACGAGTATAAAACTGTCGGTGACCACTATGTTCAGACTTATTAGCGCTGCTATGATCTTAACTTATAGAAATAAAGCCTTCTATTAACTATAAAAGCTACTGTTATACTTGAAAAGTAATGTACTCTATAACGATCCGTTACATGACTCGAGCGAAAGAAGAACGGAATGTGACCTTTCGCAGCGGACCATTATGGTTAGCGGTAAGTAGACACGCGTGGTCCGGACAAAGCCGTTTGTGTACTAACGTCTCCGGCACAAAGCCGAGGCAGTCGCTTAAGCGGTGGTACATTAAGAACTGTCAGTACGCCGGAGCCAGTGTGTCTACGCCTTTATGATGTCTACTGCCGTCAAAAGACTCGGGTAATAATTATTAATCGAGTGACGGTGTAGTGCACATATGGGCCCAGTTACCGGTGCCGCAAATGAATTTAAGTTGTTTTGGTCGGTTGACTTAAAGATGACCTTTCGGCCACATCTGGAAACGGATCAGCTGATCCAGGCGAGTTGGTGAACCGCAAGATTGTGTCACCCTGGTTCTGGAGGGTTCCTGAAGAATCACGCTAGGGGAACAGGGACCCCTATAAAAGAAGATTGGCTGAGCCAAGAAGGAGGCTTTTCCTTTGAGAGTTGTTTTGGAGGAGTTTGTTTTCGTGAAGCTCGAGAGGAGTCCACTTGTCTCTCCGATTGCCGGAGCTTGCTTTACTTTAGAAACCACCAGCGTCTCTGCTTTTTGCTAAGAAGTCGACTTTCGACTTTGGGATCTCATTCCCGTCATCTTTAATATTTTATTTATACTTCGTACTTAGAAGTAGGTCGCTTAGAGTGACACTCATTTTGGATCGTCCTGCATCCTTCATTTCCTCAACGAACTCCAGCGTGATACGCGTTCTGAGAGTTTCGAGCCTCAGTGTGGAAGTCGACTGTACTGATCATCAGCCCGGAGATTATAGTGTCAGCGTCCCGTATCGGCACTAATTAGCGAACTGTTCCTGTGTTCGAGAAGGACTAGCTTCACTGTACCCACGTGTTGTAATTGTGTTAACGTTTATCTCAGCACGAGATCTCAGAAGAATTGGAATCTACTGAAACCTGTACATAGCTGTACATAATTATTCACCTGAATAAAGTATTTAATCCAGAGTAAACAGATGTCCAGCCTGTATCATTGACGGCCTCGCCTACCTTACTACAGTACGTCACAACCCTCTTGCAAATATATATGTGTATCAGAAAGAATTGAGCCACAACTACGAAATTCAACAGAAGAATATTGTTCGACTAAATAAACAAATAACTAAACAATGATGTGATAGATACATTTTATTTACGAGTAGCAATACAAAGAATGTGAAAATCAGTAAGTGGTAAAGCCACCCCTGGCAGCTATACAAGCCGCTACTAAGTAAGGTGTGGAGTCCATTAGATTGAAAATGTATTTCTGCGGTACTTTTTTCCACAGATGGACCAACTGGTTAGCTAGCTGGAACGTACTTAAACACGTCTGAATTTGCCTGCCCAACATATGTCATAGCTCCCCAATACTGATTGGAGCTATAAATTTAATTATTTACACAACTCGCCCAAATCACATGCATACGAGTTTCTATTTGTGGCTCAATTCTTCCTGGTGCATATATTTTTTACAACAGGGTGTATATTGTGATGATAATCTTTCTTAAAGATTTCTTCAACTAACTGGATTTAAAAAATATATAAGATTTAGGCTTGCTAAAAGTAGCCAAGAAAAGGCCTTGACTATAAGCTCTTTATATGTAATCATGCTATTTCTTTGAAATATTCCATCATAGTCCCTTTCACATATCTTTCTTCTCGATAAGTTTTAATAGATGTATTCCGCTCATTCCCAATGACGCTTCTCCTAGGTCCGGTCTCAATAAAGTCGTTTAACGCTAACCGCGATTAATCTCTGTTTAAGCGGAGAATTGCGTCCTACCTTTGGTTGGTGTCAGGGGTTAATCTCGGTTAGCCATTAAACGACTTTGGTGAGACCGGATCCTAGTATTTCACATGCTTGTTGCACGAGATCTGCTTTCTTTATTTAAAAATTCCTTTTATTAATCTCTTAAAATGGTAATTAAATAAACGACTCTAAACCCAATTAGGCAGGAAACGAATTCAAGTTTTTTCTAAGAGAGCAACAATAGACTAAAATTCTTAAAGTAGAAAATTTATACATATTTAAAATACGAAGAAACGAAGAAAAGTACATTTAGCACATTACTATTGCTTAACATTACTATTACTTTGCTATTCAGCACTACAGACGAGATATCTCGTCTTCCAGCAATATTCGTTGAAATCTAGAAGCATGTTAAGTTTTTTAATACATTAGCTAAGAGCTAAAGTGCTAAAACTGCTGTAATGTATAAATTTATGTGAATATTCATAATGTTTAATTTTTACTTGCCTATAAAATAACTACATTGGAATAAAACTGTAGTAAACAATTTTCGGATTTGTTGTGCTGTATCAAAACTTCATAGTGTAATAATTACGACGCCCTATACAACAAACAATGAAGAAAGCAGATCAATAAAGAAAGCAGACCTCTAGCTCTTAGCTAATGTAACTAAAAAGTTATCTTACCTCTTGCTCAGATAACATTGCTGAAAGACGAGACATCTCGTCTTACGGTGAATGTAGTTACACGTTAACAAAAAAAGTAAAGTAGGTGTAAATATAAATTATATCACAAAAATTTTAATCCTTACTAGCGTGCGTCTCTTTGTACCCAAATTAGTTAAACCTTGTAAAGAAAAGAAAAACGAGAATAGCACATTAGTCTACCTTTCTAGATAATCATCAGAAAACCATTCCACATCCAGGCATCTTATACATCCTGGTCTTTCCATTTTCCAGGTACGCCCTGAGCGGATGACTGTCTACCTCACATTCTCCTCACGGATGACTTCCAAGACCGATCACAACACCACTCCTGACCTCAATGTCATAACTCGAGATCCATCAGCCGACTGGAGTGGGATCGAGGAAATATGGGTTTGATACTGCCTTTGTTGGAAAGAAGTCATTTTACTCCAGTTTTTAACAAGTAGAGAAATACAATTTATTTACTATAGAGTTAAACAGTACAAATCTCCGTGCGATTACTTCTGATCATTGAGATCAGTTGACACAGAGTAAAAAGAGAAACGTTTAGGCACGGCACATACGTTCCAGTATACCTTTCAGGTTTACCTGTACCGGTAAACCGGAATGTGTGTTCCATCCGCTGCAAGCCAAACTGCACAGGGGACCGGAGAAAAATCGAAATTCAATTATTTCTACCTGCGCATGTGTGTAGACCTGAGCGTGTGTGTAAGTTACTCCGGCACGCCTGTACAGTTTTTAGGCTAGTTGTGGCTATTCCTTGAATAGAGATCATTGTATTTATATGTACAATATTGTTAGATAGTTACTACGTATAATGCAGTGCTGGTGACTTTTGCAATTATCATGTCAAGCTGAAAACGGAACAAAGTGACAGAAGAGTTCAATCGAAATACATAGGTCTGGTGAAATGTAAAGAGTACCACGAACTTAACTCTTTTAGTAATCTTGTATGAGTGTATTCATTTCTCTTTGTAAGTCAATCTTTACCCCAGTCTTTGCGTTTTCTCATCTTTTTGAATTTTATGGCCACTAACAAACCGACTAAAGTGATTGTGCCGTCTTCTATCTTTCAACCGAGCTAAAATCTTCTGGTTTACCGTATCGTGTGTGGGCTCTAGCCTGCACAAGTATACCTTACCGGTTTACCCGACAAGTATATCATAACGTGTGTACCGTGCCTTAGACCCGTCAAAGTTCGTTACTGGTCATTGTCCAAGATAACTACCAAGTATTGGTTCTCTCGATTCAGTAATCTATCTTTCTTCCTAGATTTAGACTCGAATGCTTTTGGGGCTTCTGAGGACTAACAAGCACCTTATCTCCAATATGAGTTTTAAATATGTAAACAGCATTAACTTTATAAGATTGATTCCATAAATAAAAAAGTTAAAAAATATATCGCTCAGGACATCGCTCAGGAGCTCTCGAACCTGACTTCCCTGAGCCAAGCCCTCTAAGTCAGATTACTGTAGATGCATGGAATGAGACATAACTGATATATTGCAACACAATATTGAGGATAAAAAATCGAAGTTAAGAGATATAAAAAGTAACATAAGTTAAAGTTGACATTAAGTATAGGTTAGGTAACAATTTAAAAATACTCAAGGTATTTAGATGAACATGCTGAGATAAGATAAAGTTTATCTAAGTAAAAGACAATAATTTTTTTTTTTTAATATTAAGATTGAAACATTAAGAGTAGATAGAAGCATAGTAAAATTAGAACCGATAGTCCGAGGGATCCAGCTAAGAGCTAGGAAGAATTTGGTTGGTTCATGAGAGCCAATGGAAAAATATATGGAAGAAGAGGTTGAGGAGATTTTCAGCGTCTCGCACAGGTGCCCGAGTGAAGCATCATATTCACTCTAGGATGTCTATGATGAAATCATAATCCGGAAGAGACAAAAAATCTCCTCGTTACCAATATTACTGAGATTCGTAAACAGTTTCTTAGCTATTTTCATCGCAGCTCTTACAGGATCCATCCATTTTGAAGATATTGATTGAAAATTGAAAATTTTTTTTACACTGTAAGAGTTTTACTTTGACCCTTTTTCCGATATCAGTTTAAAGAAGTATTATGGCGTTTGAATACATGTAAAGCTTCTGTTCTCTACATAAACATATTTATTAAAAATTTCGTTTGATATATACGTAAAAAATGCATCCACATTTCATGTTTCTACTTTTCAAAATCTCGAATTGAACAGAAAATCATTCCCTATGTAATAATAGCCTAAGTTTTCGGTCCGTCTGTCCTCGAATTTATGAAGCGGTTCGACCTGGAATGAATAGAGGCATCCATATTGGATTCTTGATGAGTTACGGTTAGCAAAATTCAAAGCTAGGAAAATTTATCGTCTAATAAACTATCGATCCGATTCTGAAATAAGTTGGTATAAATATGCTTCATATCACAACGAAAAATACTTTCGTCTTTAAAACGTTCGAAATCTGCCCCTTCCCCAATTTCAAGCGTTTAATGCCATTATTTCAAGTCATATCTTCCCTGGTTAGCAGGCGATTAAATTTATCACATATTAAATAGGTAAAAAAAATTTCCAGCATTATGACGTCATTCCTTTAACCAACTCATTTAATCATCTCTTATTTAGAATAGTTTAAATATTGTCTGCATTATTTTCATACGTTTTATCGCTGAACTTAGATAATACGTAAATAATTTTCTTTTATATTCGGCTTAAATAATAGATTGGGTACATATGTGACAAATTTAAATTAATCATCGATTATTTGTTGTTGCAAGATCATTTTCAGCTAAGAAACAAACCATTTTTTTACCTGCCTCATAAAATACTTTACAATTCTGGAAAATTAAAAATTTAACTGATCCCGTCATATGACGGGCTATATGTTAGTAATATAAGAGTTTTACTTTGACTCAGTATAGATGTTAAAAAATTCAGATATTTTATTTCAAATCATTTAAATAAATTTTAATGTTTAAAATAACTAGCAATAATTAATTTTAATCCCACATATATAATAAATCTATGTTGCGCAAAACAAAGAAAAACAAAATCTCTTTACTGTTTTTCATGTTGAGAATACGGCTTGGACCATGCAAATACAGTACACTTCTAAATAGAGGATAAATTCATTGCTCACGAGCTGTCCACTGTTTAGAGTGTTTAATGTATTCAGATATACGTGTGGTTATTTCATAGAGTTACACGATGACTGTCAACATGTTCGAAGAATTTCCAGTTATTATTTTAATAATAATTGGCCTCCCAGAAACGAAAGGAATAAAATACTGGAATGTGGATGATTACAGTAATAGTGGCAATTGAAATAATGAGGGATTTGTGGAGTCCTTTTGATTCTTTTAATGTCCTTGATAGTGACACTAATGTAATATTTAAGTCAAGTATAAAAGAAAAAAAAAGTTGCCTATACAAGGAAAGAGGAAAAGTAAGCTGAAAGACAAAATGGTAATGATTCTAATGGAAAACTGGATTCTAAATAGACTGCGTGGTAAATTTATCAACAAATATTTTGTTTAACCCTTTATACTTTATAAATAATATGCACAAATTTCCATTAAAATTTTTACATTATTAAACACCACTCGTACAAAAATCTGTAAAAAAAGACTGAAAGATTGGAAACATTGCCAAACTGAGACGAATAAAAGAAGTAATTTAATAAAAATTAATACGGTGTTTTCATTTTTAATGAAAATATATCTAGTTATGGCATACAATAATCTAAATGTAAAGAATTTCTTTGTATATTACATTATTGATTACAAATGCCGGGTGGCCATAATTAAACTGACAGTGCTCACAGTTTTCTGTAGCACGATCTATTTGCGAGAATGACGCCACATTTTGTAGGAAGATTAAACAAGACGGGGAACAGAGGATTCCGCGAAAAAACAGATTAGTTCCAAAAGTAGCCGCTAGGGAAATATTTGGAGCTGTGTAATAGAAAATAGAGTGTTAACAAATGCAAATCAATACGGAAATTAATTTCTTAATTGTGCCAATGGATGTAACGTGAAATTTGAATAAAGAACTTCTTCTTCTGCTCAGCGTACGTGATATTGCAGATCACGAGACTTTATCGGTGTTTATGTAGATTTTACGCTTTTTTAAATGTGTTGCCATATTGCACTTGAACTAAATCAGAAAATGTGCATAATAAAAGGTAATTTTATTCCGTATTAATTTGCATTTGTTAACACTCTATTTTCTATAACACAGCGCCAAATATTCCCCTAGCAGTGACTTTTAGAACTTTTTTTTTTCCGGAATCCTTCGTCTTCCGTCTTGTTTAATCTTCCTAAAAAATATGGCGTCATTCTCGCAAATAGATCGAGCTACAGAACACTGTGAGCACTGTCAGTTTAATTACGGCCACTCGGCACTTATAAAACAAATAAAAAGTTATACGTTTTCCTAAAGTAAACCTACTGCTAGAAACCCTAAACTTTAAATTATGCTCGAAAATATAAGCTTTCAATTCTTCTTTCATTTCAAAATCGTACGATGACTTCTCTCTAAGTACTGAAGAAAACTCCAAACTAGTAGCAATTAACAAAATACTACCTTTAAAACAATTAGGTTTAACGTGTGAAGATTACAACAAACTTAATTACTCAGTCGGTAATTGAGGTGAATTACGCCAATCATAATGTGTGACGTCGATGAAAGATAATTTTTCTCAAACCTGCCATCCTATAATTTATAAGTGAAGAGAGGTGAAAATTTAATGGGACAAGATTATGAAATAACTAATTTGATGTCCTCTTGTTATAATGTTAAAAAATTTTAAGTATTAAATATGCAGTGGTGCCAAAAAGATTTTGGAAAGTTAAAAAATGATTTAAGCTTAAAATCTTATATAGAGAACTTTAACAATTAATTAAAAAAATAATACATTTTTCTTATAAGGTCATATGTGCTCATGCTCCAATGAGTTTCTAACTTTCTCATACATAGAAAATACTTTGTTTACTTGGAGTTTTTATTTGTAAAATTCATACATTAATTTCTCTTATTTTCTCTTCATAGACTCATTTGTCTTATATAGTTTATACTTTTGCCTTCAATTAATCTTACGCTTCATTCTGGCGTTTTATCAGTTCAGTTTTGCTTTCTACCAGTCGTTTGCTACAAATCTCTTAGACGTTTTGGAAGGAAAGGGAGTGTATTTGAAGAAAATTAAATAATCGTCATTGAACTTATCTAATAAATAGATGTATAAACAATTTATAAGTGTTGTTTTGTTTAAGTATTTTTATTTGGGGACATAAGAGAGAAAAATCAAATTCCTGATTTTTTTCACATGAAAAGTTTAAACACATATATTTCAAAGGGAAAAATAAATTATAGTAGTGCTACCATCTGTTTCTTGTTTAGTGTTGAAAACAGAAAATCGAAAAAATCATTCATATGTGTTTAAAAAGAAAAGAAAAGAAATTAACAGATGGTTTCGCTGCGAAACGACTATCTGTTTGAGGGTAAAAACTATGACCCATGCTACGCCATGCTCCAAGACAAAATTTTACGACCAGGCAATTAGAAATAAATATTTTGCAATATACAATTACATACTGTTTTCAGGATTAATCATTATTCTTTAATTATGTTCAGTTTGTTTCAATGAAAATACATTCTGCGTATCAGATATAAACAATTCATACTAGGAGTACTATTACAGTTATGAAGTAGCAACGAAAATAATTTTATGAATGGGAGTCATCACAACATGAGAAACAGTATTAAAGAGTCATGGCATTAGGAAAGTTGAGAATCACTAACCAAACATATGACGGCGTAAAAGTCTAAACAGTTATTATGACACTAATTTATCACTTTCATATTTACATTATGATTCACAATAGTAACTACAAAAACAATTTTATGGTTGGGGATCATCACAACATAAGGAACAGTGTCACGGCATTAGGAAAGTTGAGAATCATTTACCAAACATATGACGGCCTAAAAGTCTAAATAGTTATTATAATACTAATTTATCACTTTCATATTTACATTATGTATGATTCATAATAGTAACAGCAAAAACAATTTTATTGTTGGGGATCTTCACAACATAAGGAACAGTATTAAAGGGTCACAGCATTAGGGAAGTTTAGAATCACTAACTAAAAATATCACGACCGAAAAGTCTAAACAGTTATTATAACACTATTTTAACACTTTCATATTTACATTATGATTCATAATAGTAACAGCAAAAATAATTTTATGGTTGGGGATCATCACAACATAAGGAACAGTATTAAAGGCTCACGGCATTAGGAATGTTGTAAACCACTGTTTTATACTGTTCACCGCACATAACTAACGCTGTTATAAAGCAGAATTGCAAAAATGCAAAAATACGGCTTTCGGTCCAGAAGCGACACAATTAGAGACCCTACACACTAGTTTAAAAATTTTGAAACAATAATTGAAAAAAACTTCAGTGTCAATGTTTAAAATAGATCAGTCAAAAGCGTGTTCAATTTTTACATATTCCCTTAGAAATAAAAATAATTTCTTTAATTTTGCATATGCAAAATAGATATGTGAGAACTTTTAATGAAAATGATTTAATATATTTGAATATGCAAAAGCGTTTAATAAATATACAGAAAAAGTAATAAAAATTAAACTGTTACATTTAAATTAAAAAATAAAAAAGATTTTGAAAGAAGAATTTGAATTTATTTATTAAGAATTTATATTAAGTACAGCAAAGGATACAGCATTTCATATAACTTTAGTCTTCAGAAATTTAAGGAAAGTTGGGTACTTCATTTCTAATAGGTAGTGGAACTATTAGAAATGAAGTCTTACTAATCACATTAGCATAAGTATTTCCAAAGTATAGTATAGTGGAACCTACTTACAAAGTTCCCTATTAAAAATGTTTTTCCGCTTAAGACTTTCCATTTCTATGGCCACAATTTTATTCATGTAATAGTAAATTTCCTCGTTTAAGAAGTTTTGCTTTTAAACGTACTTCCGTTTAAGAAGTTATACTTTCCATTTCATTTTGATATTTGTTGTTACTAAACAAAGATAGAAATTTTATATTTGTGGAAGAATTGAATGATAACAGAGAATGGCGATAAACAGCATTTCAACATTAATTACAGTAACAATTATTGTAATTTAAGAAGTTTTGACACTCTGCTTGTAAGGCATGACAAGTACACAATCATTTATAAGCGAAGTTGATTGAGTATTTTTAACAAACCATACCAATATTTACATGTTTTGAAAATTATACATTCTAGTTAAAAATAAATATAACATTTTAATTTTAATTTTAATTGTAAGATAGCATTGTATGCATAAAAAGCGTATTTAGACTTGAAAAAATTAATTACTACTAATACCTAGATTTTTTTTTCATTACGTATGTTTTGAGTTTTCTCGTTTAACCCTCAATTTGGCTAAGTCTGGCCGCTACACCGGACTTGTATATTTATAATTACTATATAACATAACTGTCAGTATCCGCCACAGCGGACATTAATTATCTCAAAAATGGAATATGATATTTTTTTGTTTATTTTACAGAGATCCTAATGTCTATACAGACATGGAAAAATAACAGAAATTAAAAAATATTTGAAAAAACATCTTGTCAAATTAAGGGTTAAGAAGTTTTGTTCTCTTGGTCCCTTAAAAAAACTTCTTCAGTTCCACTGTATTTCTTTTAGTCGTTATTGCGTTTTAAATAAGGCATTTTTCCCACTAAACTTTTTTTACCTTTTAGTACAGCATTTAAAAAGGTTTGTCCATCACTGTCGTACTGAGATAACTTATTCAACGATAAGATTAAAATCAGAAACACCTTTCCTTTCAAATATTATTTGAATGCATCGCTAGATTTCAACTTCCTGAAAATTACCAACTTGCAAAATATAAATTAAGTAGCTCCTTTCTCTCCTTTGATTGTGCGTTTGTTCTATAAGAAAAAAACAGTTATTTTGATTAAATTATTCACCTTCAAACTTACAAGGTTTATTACATCCTTGGACATCGATTTCCCGTGGTATTTTCGTGTGTATCGTGCATTCAGCAAGAAAGAGGAAACATACAATCAATGGTAAATCAATTCCTTCCTTGACATTAAGGTCTTTGTTATTCAGAAAAACATCCGCTGTTTAAAAAATTTAAAAAAAAAAAAAAAAACAAACTGATAACTGTGTTTCACTTGAGTTGGTTTTTAGATTCGTTTGAAGTAGACCTAATGATCTCAGTTAAAAAAAAAAGAAAAATAGCGTCTTACCTGTAACTTTTCCCAGCAACTAATTATAACCTTAAAAATTGATTCACTTTTACCCAGCTTCATTCCACTTCAAATAAAAATACTTGCCATCCTTATTTCGTCATAACATTTTTAATAGCTTTATGGTGCTTTTTTTCGCATAAAAGTTTTTTTATCATATTTAACAAGCATTAAACTTGCAAATACTTAAAACAAGAAATTTTCAAATAAAAGATTAATCTAGATACTTTTTTACTCGAATCCAGCTATGCATGTGCTTTTTTAATGCATGTAATTTCGCAACTGATTTCGTTTGACTAAATGTAAAAAAAATTAATTAATTAATTTTTTTTATTGTAACATAATGACCTAGAACTATCAATGCCAGGACAGATTTCCCGTGGTCTTTTCGTGTGTATCACTTCAGCAAAATATCCACACAAATATATAAATGATATTTATTTGATTAAAAAGCTGTTGATTAAGAAAAAAATTTTAAAAAAAAAAAAAAAAAACTAAATTTCGCACTGATTTCGTTGTAGATTTTTATTTTAATTAATAAAAAAAAAAAAAAAAAAAATATATACAGCTTCATTCCACTTCAAATAAAAATACTTGCCATCCTTATTTCGTCATAACATTTTTAATAGCTTTATGGTGCTTTTTTTGTACAGAAAGTTTTGTTTTATGCATATTTAACCAAGCATTAAACTTGCAAATACTTGTGATTACAAGAAATTTTCAAAATAAAAGACTTTAACAACTTTACATATACTTTTTTACTCGAAAAAATCCAGCTATGCATGTACTTCTTAATGCAATGAAATTTCGTTTGGATTGCTACGGGAATGTTTTACAATTTTAATTAATTAATTAATTTTTTATTGTAACATGAGGGCAATGACAGGGCTAGAACTATCAATGCCCTGTACAGAAATTTTCCTGAAGCCCTCTTATTGGGATAATCACTTTAAGAAATATCCACACAAATATATAAATGATATTTATTTGATTAAAATTAAACAGTTAAGATGATTTGGAAAACAAAAAACCCTATGGCTAAAGGAAAACCAACTTACATCTAGCAGACAAACATACTTAAAAAAGCTTATAAATCTGTCATTTTTTATTTTAAAATAAAGGCTTTTAATTTATCTACCAATAAAAAATAACTAACAAAAAAGACACTGTAGATATCCTGAATTTCGGGTCTGTTTTTAGGTATCAATAGGTCTGAAAGTACAAAGAAATTCGTTAACATCATAAAATTTGTTTACATGGAAGACCAAGATGTAGCAATTTTTACGCTACCTTCTTAATTTTCATTTTTTATTCTGCAGGAATAAAATGCATTTTCAAACTTCCTTCAAAGACTTTTCGATTGAATTGACTTCTTGTATATTTTCAAATAAAAAGATATAGTAAAATCCAATAAAAAGATAGTCTCAGAAATAGAAGAATCTCAGTGTATTTTAACCTGTTTCTTGTCCTCTTATACGCACTACAAGAAATATAAGATTAGTATATACTATTCACAATCATTTAAATTGGAACAATACTGAATTCTTTTATAAATTAACCTATAATAATACCGTGGAAATGAGAGTTTACTTTCTGTTTTAATCCAATTGAATCCAATAAATCAAACAAAACAAAACTTTAATAAAATATTACTAACACAAAGCTATAGGTTTTTAAGTTACGGTAAAATGATGCTACATCTCAATTAATTTGTAAGTTATGCAAAGATAATTGAGTATATTAGTCTCTGTAAACAATTCACAAATGTCCCTAAAAATCTAGCTTTGCACTAATTAGTATTTATAAGGCCAAGAAATATAAAGCGAATTGTGTCTGTGAACGTTCATAAATGCCTCTTAAAAAACAACTAGTAATAGCAACTACTTTCATACTAATGATAGGCTTTAACAGGAAGTTAGATTAGCAACATTTTTAAATAACTTAAAATTTTTTCCTTGTAATACAAAAAAAGGTTTGGAAATATTTTCAATTAAAATATCATAAATTCTGTAGAGAAAATCTTGGTACACTCTTACCAAGGGATGAATTATGCTTTTTCATTATTGAATACTATTTTAAAAATCAAATTCTAGCCTTTAAAATGTTAACTCCGGATTTATGTATATTCCAAGATTCTTGTAGTAAACTTTTATTTTTAATTTTGAAGGCATAAAAATTACATTGTTTCAGTTAAAAGCTATGACATTTCTGAAGAAAATATCTCGTACATTGACACAGTTTCACTCTCTTCTATATTGAAAGAAGCAAAAGTTAATCCGCATTTGAACTAGATTCTTATTGCGAAATAATTTGTTCTACGGTCTGTTCTCTTGCTCAATTTTATTCGTATTTTGTTATTGCCTATCGCAATCATAACATACGAAATAAATTCCATTCCATCAGATTCCATTACTTCACTGACCAATTTTAAATTATCGAAGCTGATAATAATAATAAATAATTCTGAATCATAATATAGAAATTAATTTACTAAATTGTTTATGTATTGTAGTTTCATGCTAGAAGGAAAATTTCAAACTCTGATTCACGCCCTTTCTTTACAGGGATTTTTATGCTCCAGATTCTATTCAATTAGAAAATTATTTGTAATTTATACGAGTTTGTGCTTGCATTAACTATAATTTTGAAAATAAATTTAATTTTATTTTTAATTTTTTTAATTTAAGCATAAATCTCCCAATATTTATACCACTAGCATATAGCCCGTCATATGACGGGATCAGTAAAATTTTTAATTTTCCAGAATTGTAAAGTACCCCGTAACACAAGCAAAAAAATGGTTTGTTTTTTGGCTGAGAATTATCTGGTACATGCTCAATAATTTATTTGTCTTCACACTCCTCTAAAGTCTCCCGATACTGTGAATGCGATTTAGAATCACGTTGAATTCATTTAGAAATATAATTCAAAGTTTTCTTAGCTGCGTCAAAATTATCGTTAAGTTCTTCCCAATTTTTTTTCCACAGTAATTAATGGAAGTAAAGGAATAAAACTATCATTTCCACTACACCCTGGAGGTAGATATAATTTGTTGTTAATACCGGTGATAAAATTTTCATTGCAACAAAAATAATCGATGATTCAATTTAAAATTATCACATATGTACCTAATCTGTTATTTAAGCCAAATATAAAAGAATATTATTTAAGTAATATCTAAGTTCAGTGATAAAACGTATGAAAATAATGCAGACAATATTTAAATAATTTAAAATAAGAAATAATTAAATGAGATGGTTAATAGAATGACGTCATAATGCTAGAAAAAATGTTATTTTTACATATTTATTATGTAATAAATTGATAAATTTAATCGCCTGCTCCTACCCGGAGAAAATAGAGCTTGAAATAATGGCAATAGAGGCTAGAAAAAAGGGGAAGGGGTGGATTTCTGAAGTTGCTAACTCTAACTCAACAAAAATCCAATATGGATGCATCTATGCATTCCAGGTACAACAGCTTCATAAATTTGAGGATAGAGGGACAGATAACTTAGGCTATTATTATATAAGGGATGTAATTTATTTTATTATCATTATATTCTTTGTTTTCCTAATGTAATTTTTTTAGTACTTTTAGACTCTTTTTAGTATTTATTTTATCTTATAAATTTTATCTCTTCTAAATATCTGACATTAATTTTTAAAATTAAATTTTACACATTCACTCGGAGTAGCAATTTATTTTACTCTTTTCTTTCTATATGTTAAATGTGGGCAGGGCCCAATCAAGGCAAAGTTGGGCCCAGGGCCTGGTAGTCTTTCGGCCCCCCCTACCCTCCTTTCAAGGCAAAAAAAATTAGTTTATAAAAGAGGATACAAACGAATATTTTTGGAGGAAAGTTTATATTAATTTTTTTATGTTTACATACCTTTGTAGTACAGTCGAATGCCAAAATTCTGTGACTGAAGTGATGTAAATAAGTAAACTCGAGTGTGTTTTAGATAAAATTGTCAATATTTTAACTGTTTTTATTTAATTTCTCGATAAGGTTCATGAAATATTACTTGAATAATTAACAAAAAACATTTTCAAATTTTATTAATTAAATTATTTAAAACGTAATAATTAAGTACCAAATTTTAGAGGACATCTAAAAATAGGGGGCCCAGTCAGCCGGTGCTTTAATAAGGCCCTGAATGTATATCATATTTATTAAATCGATAGGTTTTATTTATACACTCTTTCTGTAATTTACAAAATTACTTAGAAAAGACAAAAACTTTTATGTAATCTACAAAAGCATATAAGAGAAAAAAGAGAGAGAATCGTATAATAATCTATCGAAGAATAGAAAACATAGAAAAATATGCACAGAATTTCAAAGAATTGATTCAACAGCTAAGTAGTTATTTGGGAGATTTTGCTAGAGGAAAGTTATCTTGAAACACTGCAAGCGGAACAAAACGCTTTGTAAAATATGATGACAAAAAGTAGAAATAAAATGGAGAAATGTTTCGTCCAATTTTGAAAGACTGTTTAGAAGGACAGTCATGGTTTTTCACTGATATCTCAGATTATAAGTTATGTATTTGCCACAGAAAAAGACTATATATCCCTTTTTCGTGAAATTTGTTCTTAAGATATTTCATTTCTTATATTTTACCTCGATTTATTGCCTTTAATCTGGATAAAATCGTGATTCAACCCTTATTATCTTTAGGGATTTTGCCTGAAATACCTCTACGTAATATAATTATTGGATTTGTATCTTTAATTTTTTTAATCTAAAAGTTATTTGTTGGTTTACATTAATTTGTTTTACAAAAAATATATTACAGCCAGGCACCGATCAGAAAAAAATTTGATTTTACTTACATCTTCTGGTTTTTATAAAAATACTGATTTATACTTTTCTGTTTGCAGATTTATACAGCAATATAAAAGTGAGTTATCAAGTATATTATTTACTCCAGGCATTCGTCCAAATAAAATATCCGTGCTCAGAATTTTAATGCAGTTTTGTTTTCATAATAAAATCTGACGTTGCCAATTTCATTCTGTTAATTGCGTATATGGTATTCAAGTATATGGACATAGAGATTTTCTGAGATCTAGCTAAAGTAGCAGTGCCAAGAGAATTCAGCAATTCACCAATGGAAGCTAAATTTCTATCAGAAAAGATTTTCCATATGCCCCTTTCCCGTAAGGTAACCGATCACGTTAAAATAGCGATTTTCGTGAAAAATATCGAAAACAAATTATCCGTTTATTTTAAAGATCAGTCCTTTAGCTTTCGAAAACAGTTTTCAGCTTGTTTCTAGTTTTTAGAAGTCATGATACAGCTGTTTAAACATCACCAGAACTGTCGAAAAGCTTACGGAAGTGAGCAGTTAAAGGGCTTGACTTTGAGCGTTAGCATGAAAAACATTGTAAACAGCGTATTATAGTTTTTAAATAAATAAATAAATTACTCCATATTTCTGAACGTTTATCAAATTATAAAACACTTAATAAATTTATCCAATAAAGTCTTTAAATTGAATTTCTGAAAAACTGATTTTTGCTACACCACCACATTTTAACAGTCATAACTGCTAAAATAATTTTTAGAATTTAATTAGAATTTAACTGTATGTTTTTAATGATGTTATGTATGCATTGAACTTCAAGATTATAAATATATTAATTTTGAGATGAATTATGGTCATTTATGTTATAAACTTCATTATTTTTTTCTTGAATTTTTGCTCTAAATTACTTGATTGGCTATAACTCATTTATACTTTAGAATATTTTCATTCTGGAGGTTCAGTGCATACATAATGGATATATGTCTACATTTATCCAAGTAAAAGTGATATGTTTTGCGTATTTTTTTAGTTAGGAGTGTTGGCGTAAAGTCAAAAAATGCTTGTTTTTTTCTCTATTTTTGCCAATTTTTAAGACAATATATATGTATTTATGTTTATTTTCATATTTTTCTATGTTTTATAACCTATTACTGCAATAACTAAAAAAATATTTCCATAAAAATCTTATTTAAAAATTTTGGCTCCTAACGTGATCGGTTATCTTAACAAAGCTATTTTATTTTGTTTTTGACCAATCTACTTGAAAATTTAATATGTTGTTAGCGATATATTAATGCGAAAGTGCAAGTAAAAGTGTTTAAAATTTCCATGTAAAATCTTAATGATTTTAAGAGTATCAATTATTAATTGTTTCAAAAGAAGCTTTATTGAAAACTTCCATGTGCATTTCTTTTCCATGTAACAGGTTCATTTTTATTCATAAGGTAAAGGGAAGTTCGGTTTTTTAAGATGAAATTAAGATGATTTTTATTATCAAAATTAACAAAAAATATTTCAAAATTTAGTTTTAAGATTTGGGGGGGGGAGGGCTTTGTAATCTGATGACTCTGGAAAAACTGCATAGGATACTTTGAATTTTATTCCATTTGTTTTTAATACCTAAAGAAGTAATTGCCTAATCATTCTGCATTATTCACTCAACCAAAAGTATGATGAAGCACAAAATTAACAACGAAATTTTGGGGATTGTTTATGCTGAAAAAAAAAGAAATTAAGGAAAAGAAACATGATTACCCTGGGAATTAAAAAGCTAGAAATGATTTGTAACCTTTGAATAACATCTATCTATTGTTAATGTTTGTACGATATTTTTTAACACGGCTTATATAGTAAAGGTATAAAATGTTTTTCGAAGCATTCGAAATTTTTTTACTCTGTACTCCCAGAGTTTTTAGCCGAACGCTAGCCGATTGGTTAGGGCGCTGATCGTCGGTACCAGAGTTCGTGGGTTCGAATCCCACTATGGCATGGTTGTTCGTAGCCGTTCGGAATCGGCTTTAAGCTGTAGGTCCCGGTCTCATTAACCCTCGTGTGCAAAACAGTAGACCGTAGCGCTCCAAACCAAACCAAACCCAGATTTTTTATTATCAACTAACAAATCTTACAAAAAAGATGATATTTGCAAGAGAAACTTGATGGTACAAATTGAATTTTTAAAAATAAAAAGGAATTTGAGCACGATATAGGAGCATTTATAGGAAATACTCCCTTACTGCGCATGAGCAGAATATATCAATATGTTTTATTAGTCTATAATTTTATAGGGCAACTTATAAAACATGTGCAAGTGCATATTGTAAAAATTAAGAAAAAAGTTGGTGATACACTGAACAGAATTTCAGCTATTCTAGTAAAAAATACCAACATTTTCATGTTTTTCACAAATTGAGGTTTTTAATATCTAGGACTTCCCTATTTCATAATTAAACAAATCCAGTTTCACGCAAATATGAAAAACAAATATGATAATACAACTGCGTAGAAGGGAAATAAGTATGTGAAATTTCAAAATAACTTCCTGAATGGTCACAGCAAAACGATCTCCCGTTATGCATAGTAGCTCTTAAGCCTTCTAGGTTGCAGATGACCCAAATAAATAATATATTCACACTAAAATTTTTCAGACCTTTGACACTTCTCTTACCGTAAATAGAGACACAAAAGGCAATATGTTGTCAAAGAAAAAAGTTGGTCTTTGAAATATAAATATATTTGAAATGTATAATGTATAGATATTATCATTCACGTGCCCCTTTCCTTTAACAATGGACTTTTAAAACTATTTTATTTTGTTTTTGACCAATCTACTTGAAAATTTAATATGTTGTTAGCGATGTACTGATACGAAAGTGCAAGTAAAAGTGTTTAAAATTTCCATGTAAAATCTTAATTTTTTTTAAATTATTAAATGCTAAAAGAAACTTTAATGAAAATTTCCATGCTCATTTCTTTTATGTGTAAACCGGTTCATTTTTATTCAGACAATACCTTTTAGTCTTTAGTATAAAACTTACTAGTTATCATAAACATTCGCTGGACGTATAGTTAGAAAAAATAGTGATAGTTAAAATATATCCCGTACAGAAAATTTTTTTTCTCATACAGAAAAAAAAATGTATAATAATTCTTTAAATTTCGAAAAGTATAGATGTTTGCTGTTTGAAATATTTTAACTAACTTTTATTTTATACACATCAACGTAAATTGTCGATAAATTTTGAGGGTAGAAGATGGTAAAAAATGCACCTAGAATATTTTAAATACATATTAAATTGGAGAATTTGTGTTTTAAAAACTGTTTAAAGTAATTTTTAGTAATAAATAAATCAGTTGTTCCCAAAGTGATTCCTGCGGACTCCTGATGGTCCGTGAGGAGTAAAAATTTAATTAGGGCTGCGTAAAAAACATCTGGAGGTTCGCAAGAAATTTCATTTAAAGAGAAACATTGTCACATTTCCATTTTTAATATGTTAAAAAGCAATCTTGCAACTGGAGGGTTGGGAGATTAAGGCTCGAGCCAGTCAAGTATCCGCCGTGTTCATTGAAGATGGCTGAGACGCGTAAAGGTTTGTGTCGTCCAATTCTCAAACGATACCTCTGGAGGTGGCAGGTTAAGCTTGCGGGTATTCTTCTTTGCCCTTGCTTCTAAATTTCGAGGACCCACTTAAGCAAAGTCGTTCTTTCATCGGTGGTCCCAAACCAAAGATGTCCCCTTTTTTGAAGTTTAGTCCTCGAGGAAACCCTCGTGATTCCTCGCTCAAGTGAAACTGCTTATTACCCTTCTCCATTGACAAGTCGCATATAGCAACAGGGTCTATTGGACCTAGTGTAAGCATTCCTACTCTAGGTAGAGGAGGAACAACAACAAAATAGGGCTTCGATTGATATCTTTAAATAAACCTTTTTTATAAAACCTTTTTTTAGAAACAAATAATTCCATTAGAGTTCTCTATATGTTTTTTTTCAACTATATATACTTTTCGATACTGTAATATCCAATTATTTTTTTATCAACTATTGTAATTTAATGTCTAAAAATAAAACTGTCATTGTGTATAAATACAGTGCACTTTTTGAATAACAACATGTATTCACATGAATGATGGCATGGATAACAACATTAACCGTTTGAGTCCCAAGCAGCGTGATCTCGCTGTTGAATTTTTATGTCGAAAAAAACCCAGCACATTTCGAGCATTGTGAACCACTGATGGTGCACCATCGACTGCCAATGTCACACGCTCAGATTTACTGATGCAAGTACATCACACAGTTTCTTTTTTAATGTAAATAATACATTTAACAATAGGCACGATACTATAATAATAGTGCAATATTGAAGCTTATTGAAATAAACAAGCGATATCACACCGCTTGGGATTTATGGACATAAAATAAAAGAAGCGCTATCGCGCTGCTTGGGTCTTTTCGTACCCATTAGAAAAAGTTATAGAAAAGAAATAGTCGAGCTGGTTCGGAATTCGACAGTGTTTTTTTCCCCTGGGACTCAAACGGTTAAAAGAGGTTAGTTTAACCCAGCCCGTTTAGATAGACCGAAACTCCCGCAGTTATAGTGTTAAAGATAAAAAAAATTTTTATTTATATGCTATATTTACATTACTATTAAATACATCAAAATTAAGGTTCTAATGTTGTTTATATGTAGCTACACAGAAATATTTCACATTCATGGTGTTCATGCTAAGATGTTTGCCGTGAGATAATGTTCGTGGCCACAAAAAGTTTGGGAACCACTGACCTAAATTTATCTGTTGTGGAAGTAACTAAATTAATTATAAGGTGATGAGTATTAAAAATTTCTCTTTGATTCTTGTTCAAAGATATATTTCCCATTTCAGTGAGACTTAAAAATCGAATTTTCAATCAAATTTCGCTCTACTGTAGCCTTAAAAGTGGATCAAGCACAATTGGGTGAAGTGGGAACACAAAAAACAAACTGAGGATTGAAAAATTAATCCAAGAAAGAAAATTTAAAAATAACCGGAATGGGAAAAAAAGTTATAAAAAGAGGAACACTGAAATTGGATCTGTTTTGTAATATATGATTTTCTTACACAGCTAATAGTAATGTAACGTGTTAACTGGTATCAAATTCAAAGAAGCGATTTAAATCTTTTTCAAAAAATTTAAAATTACGTATAGCTTTTCTTCTTAGGAATATTTAAGTATTAAAATATTGTTAAAATTGACATTTCTTTGCTAGACATAGTCATATGAGTCCACCTTTCAGAAATCTTTGTAAATAAAATAAAATAAAAGCACCTGCCTCTTTGTAAAACTTGCCAGAGTTCTAGCAATACTTAGATTGCTATCTATAATTAAAATTATAGCTTTGAGAAAAGATAGGAAAAAGAAAATAACTGAATATAGTATATAATAACTTTCACTTTCGCTTTCAAACAAATTGCTAAAATGTAAACCCCCCTCCCCCCAAGTCAAAACTCCCTTATGTAAAAACATGTCTGTACTGCATACTTGTGTGGCAATCTAAAGCAGGTGTTTCTCAGTAATCTGCAAGAAGTATTTTCATTCAAAAGCTCATAAATCATGCTGAAAAAACACGTTTCTCATATTTTTCTTTACCATCTTATTTACACCAATCATTTCCACTTATAAAACTCCTCAACTGAAAAAACTTTGTAAAAAAAATAATTATAAAATAGAAAAGGTAAGACTTATTAGTCATAGTGACTTTTCTATGAAGCAACTCATCATATTAATTATACCTGCTCGATTAACATCAAAAATGTGATTCATTAAAGGATTATTTGCCACCAATTATATATCTATATTTTTTAAGTAGAAAATTAGTAGGATTGGAATAGTCGGTTCACTGCGCTTTTCTTAATATCATTTTCTCGTTCAGCGAAAAAAAGAATATTCCTTAATATGGTGAACATCACTTATATGTAAGCTCTCCAGTTAGATAGATAGGCCTTGGTTAAGGGCAGGTCTCACCAAAGTCGTTTAACGGCTAACCACAATTAACCATGGCACCAACCAATGGTGGGACGCAATTCTCCATTTAAACAGAGATTAATCGCGGTTAGCCATTAAACGACTTTGGTGAGACCGGCCCTCAATAAGGCAGTTTCACGCAGTATAGCACATCTCAACTCTTAACAAATCTAGCTGTCATTTCAAACGGAAAGGCAACAATTTTGGTTGCTTATTGGCTGTCGTAAACTTGGAAATGAACAGGAAGGGCATTAAAATATTTCGTGACGTTGCATGAAATCGCTTTATTAGAGAAAAGTTTGAGATTGTAGTTCTATAAACAATCTAATCATTTCAGCCATTAAGATGATAATTGTCTTGAAGCTTCGATACAAATAAGTAATAAACAAAAAGTCTAATGGCCAGTCTCATCACAGTTGTTTAATGGCTATCCGCGATTAACCCATGGTTCCAACCAAAGATGGGACGCCATTCTCCGTTTAAACAGAGATTAATCTCGGTTAACATTAAACGACTTTGGCGAGACCGGCCATAAGACTAAGTATTTACAAATGCTATTCAATACATAATCGGTTGTCTATGAACTTTAATGGATCTGCCATTGTTGGAAAATGAGAGGGAAATTTTACGGTAGGAAAAATGTAGTTTTACATCTGCTGTTCGGGCCTAAACCGGGTGCTTGAAAGTCTTACAACTGTATCTACAGCTATCGATGTCCAGTGCGGAAATTTGCTGGGTGACCCTAATTGGCAGGGTCCGACTAAGATACTTTTGTGCCCAGGGTCTAATCCAGTTTTTGTGCCCTCCACCCCCATGCAAATTTATAGCTACAAGTTATCATAATTACAACGAAAATTATAACATTGAATTAGCAAACAGATTTAAGAAATTAGCATTAAAGTAATATTCAAAATCAAAAACACCAAATTTTCATTTTACGTAAACATTATTATCTCTGTTTAGCCATGCTAAAATTATGGACTTTTAAAGACCTAGAGTGACCCACTTTTTTTTATTTTTACCTTGTCACACTCACAAGCTCTGTGGTGCAGAAAATAAATAAAAGTAATTTAAATTGATGAGAGGATTTAATGGTTTATAGTGGTACTTTGCTAATAATCTGTCTTATAAATAGGCAATAACCCAGGTTTGTTGAGAGAATTAATTATCAGGTATATAACAGTAAAATTAAGGTAAATAGGAAACAATAGAGTTCATGACAAACACAATTACCTCATACAAGAATTTATTAAAACTTAACGATGGTAGTGTATGTTTGCAATATTTTCCCACTTAATATGTGTTTTAAACACTCGACTAAATTTTCGTGCACCCTAAAATTTTTGTGCCCAGGGCATAAAAGTAATTTAAATTGATGAGAGGATTTAATGGTTTATAGTGGTACGTTGCTAATAATCTGTCTTACAAATATGCTTATAAATATCCGCAGAGCCTAATAAAAGCACGGGCCAACTTGCCCCCTAATTTTAGGGGCCCCCTAAAATTTGGTACTTAACTATTAAATTTTAAATAATTTAATTAACAAAATTTGAAAATGTTTTTGTTAATTCTTCAAATAATATTTCATGAAACCTCATTCAGAAATTAAATAAAAACAGTTAAAATATTGATAATTTTATCTAAAACACACACAGTATACATCCTTGAGGATATACAGATTTTTGGAATTCGACCCCAAGTGCCCGTGCGATAATCAGGCTCTGCTAATTGATATGATCACCATACGAAATGTTAACAGAAATATATAATTAATCTATTCACTTCAAATAAAGAAATAAAATGACTTGGAAGACAAAAATTTTTAGACTGGAGAGAAATACAATTTCATCTAGTAGACGTTAATTATCTTTTATTTTTGCAATTGTATAATTTGCAATATTGCCATTTTTGGTTGAAGAGAAATGTTCTTACTTGTGTCAATAACAAAAGGTTACAAAAAAGACACTAGATTGGAAATCGAAATAGGTCTCATGAAGTTTGAACCATCTTACAGAAATCTGAATTTTTGAAACAATCCTTTACCTGAATTCGGAAATTAAAACTTGTTAACATAAAAAAATTTTGACCATTTGAAAAGACATGATATCTAGGTCGGATTTAGCCTTTGAACGACTCTATAAAAGTTTTTTAAAAAATGTGCCCTGTGGAACTAAAATGTAAATATTCCAAAAATAAAAAAATTATTTAATTTAAAAAAAGGTATATGGTCTTTTAAACATATCTTACTGAACAAATAACAATAGTTTAACTCTGTAATTGACACAAATACTTATAGCTTTTCTCTTAAAATATTTTAAAATCGTTTTAAAAAATGGTTAACAAATTTAAAAAAAACTTATTATACCTTTTTAGGAATTTTTCGTAACACTGCTTCTTTGCCAGATACTTAAATATCCTGAGCTATATCACTAAAAAACTTCCAAACGGATGCTTTGTTAGCCTCTTGAACATAGTAAAACTAAAAAGTAAGTATTCCAAAAATAATAAATAATTTATTTACAAAAATAGGTATATGGTCTTTTAAACATATCTTAGTGAACAAAAAAAAAAATAGTGTAACTCTGTAGTTGACACAAATACTTATAGCTTTTCTCTTAAAATATCATTAAAATGTTTTAAAAAATGGTTAATAAATTTTAAAAAAAACTTATACCTTTTTAGGATTTTTTCGTAGCACTGCTTCTTTGCCAGATGCTTAAATATCTTGAGCTATAACACTAAAAAACTTCCAAACGGATGCTTTGTTAGCCTCTTGAACATAGTAAAACTAAAATGTAAGTACAAAATATGGAATAAAAATGTTAAATGATATTGAGCCAATTGTTATTAAAGACAGACGAGAAAATATTTATTTATATTTATTTCTAATCGATCGTTTAAGATACTGCCTATGCATTCTCCAAACATGCGCTTGGAGAATGCATTAGGCTTCCAATTTTGGGCCCCTTTTCAAGATTGAAACGGTTTGTTTTATAAATACTCTCTTAAGTTTTTACCAGCTGTAAATATTTTATATATCCGAAACCTTTATTAAAAAAAAGTCCAGCGTTTGTCGTCAAGTGTAATTTTTGTATTACAGTAGTGTATTAATTAACGCATTTGCCCGGGTCTGACACGGGCGAAATTCAAATTAAACATGTAATAAAATCGTTTACACTTTGTTTGTATAACAATTTTTTTATATACTTTTTACTCCTTCCAAGCTCCCTAGTCACCCCCAAAACTGAATTTGCAAAAAAATAGCTTACATTGTACCTATATATCCCTTTTCTGTGAAGGAAATATGTCATATTTTATAAAATTTTCTAAACCAAACTCGTGCTTTAATTAAGTAGCGTTTTGAAGTTTTGTGGTAAATAAGAATAAAATAAGAATTTTTAATAAGAAGATCCGCGGTAGCTCAGACGGCAAAGGCAACGGTCTTGTAACTGAGAGGTTGCGGGTTCAGAACCCGAGCTGACCTGGGATCCGTCATGTTCGCTAAAGGTGAGTGGGGCACGTAGTATATGTCCGTGGTCACTCCAAGTTCTCAATCAATAACTCTGGGGGTGGCAGTCCAAGCCGATGGGTCTTCTGCTTTGTCCCTGCTTCAAAATTATGAGGACTCATTCGAGCATAAATCGAACTTTCGCCCTTGAGGTGCTTGTTTAAACGAAAGGATCCCCCGTTAAATCAAGTAACCTACGGCTCATATCGACCTTGGTTTGACCAAATGGCATAAGACAACAACAAAAAAGATTTTATTTATTGTTTTTTAGAATTTTTTCAGGTAATTTTATGCGTCAGAAACAAAGTTGTGATATTTTTTTCTCATTTTGTTTTGGCAATTAGGCGCCCCTCGATTTTTTTCAATCCATGGCGGAGCACGGAATAACGGAATGTTCGTTCTCCTTGATATTTCGAGAATTAACTGTTTTTTACGTTACCATGTGAAGTATTTCCTCCCTCTACTATGCTACAATACTTGTGCTTAAAAACTTAAGTTTATTCGGAGAATTTCTTTGATTAACGGACCAGGGGGGTCTACACCACCGGTGTAACTATTTGGTTATGGAGATTGTAATACTAGACTCAAGACTCGAGTTGGTGTTACATGGGCCCCTGGTTTTTTGTTTCGGCGGCCGAAGACGGACACCCCGAGAGAGGGTTGGCAAGCCCTGTTCCAGGGAGGTTTAACAGGAGGGGGCGAAGGATGCCACCCCCGCTGCGGAAAAGGACATTTTTCCCGTGGAGGTGAAAGCTTGACCGAGGGGGGGGATTCCACCCCGGCCCTCGCGAAGAGGAAAGGCGAGATGCCCGCTCGGATCGAACGAGAACGGACATTCTTGTGAAAGGAGCTGAGACCGAGAGAGGTGTTTTCCGCTCAGCACCATTTTTTTTCCTCCGTATTATTTCGGCCCTGTTTTGTGTATGATTTGGAGTGTTCATATGTTTTAACAATTCTTCTTAATAATAAATGTTTAATCCAGAGTTTTGTCGCTGCTGTGCTTAATCGTCGGCAACATAGGCTTTGATCGAACCCAAAATACCTGCTCCAGACAAAATAGGCGAGCAGGTACAGAAACGATTCTTGAGGTCATCGGGAAGTGCAGCCGGGGACGCGCGAGGCTTTGACAGAGATATTTAGGTCTGAAAGTTTGATACAAGGCTATCCGCAGGGCCTAATTAAAGCACGGGCAGACTGTGTTCCCTAATTTTAGGGGCCCCCTAAAATTTGGTACTTAATTATTAAATTTTAAATAATTTAATTAACAAAATTTGAAAATGTTTTTTGTTAATTCTTCAAATAATATTTCATGAAACCTTATTCAGAAATTAAATAAAAACAGTTAAAATATTGACAATTTTATCTAAAACACACACAGTATACATCCTTGAGGATATACAGATTTTTGGCATTCGACTGTACTACAAAGTTATGTAAGCATAAAAAAATTAATATAAACTTTCCTCCAAAAATATTCGTTTGTATCCTCTTTTATAAACTTTTTTTTTTTTTTTTTGCCTTGAAAGGAGGATAGGGGTGGGCCCGAAAAACTACCAGGCCCTGGGCCCAACTCTGCCTTGATCGGGCCCTGGATATCTGTCTCATTAAAACGTTAATTTCTATCATTAAAATCCCTTTTCCGGAGGGGATATTCGTATCAGTTCCGAATCGGCTTTAAGCAGTAGGTCCCGGTCTCATTAGCCCTCGTGTAGCAAAAGAGTAGACCGTAGCGCTTCAAACCAAAACAAATCTACCATTAATTTCTGTATATTTGAGGCAAATCCTGAAACAACTCTTTACCAAATACATAGTGTTTGTCAAAGAAATAAATTATTTATTGGTAAATCAGTTATTAATAGGTATCTTTTATAACGCTGTTTATCGCCAAAAATATCAATGACAAAAAAGATATAAAAAGAGATTAAGAAATGCTGTTGAAAAATCTTGAGAATTATAAACCAGTCCTTGGGTTGAATGCCAAAACGTTTTTCGTAAGAACTTAACTACTCGTTTCACAGAAAAAAAATTTAAAAATTTTCTTTTATTTTTAAAGAATTATAATATATATGTATCAACTTTTTAAAAACTTTCTTTTACATTTTTATGAAGTTATATTTATATATTCTTTATTTTTACAAAAATAAAAATAATTTTGAAAAGAAAAGTTTTTATTTTATAGTGAAATCGGATAGTGAACAAAAAGTATTAATTATTTGTTATTGTATGATAAATATTTATTATTAATAAAAATTTAAGATTTGTTTTAGTTTTTCAAATTATTGTTTAGTTTTACATATTTATTGGTTTTTTAGTGAGTGTGTGTGTATGTCCTCTATTTTTTGGCAGAACGATGGCCGAATGGTTAGGGTGCTGGCCTTCTGAACCGCAGTTCGTGGGTTCGAATCCCACTGTGGCATGGATGTTCGTAGCCGTTCGAAATCGGCTTTAAGCAGTAGGTCCCGGTCTCATTAGTAAATCAAAAAGTAGACCGTAGCACTCCAAACCAAAACCAAACCTCTATTTCTTGCGGGAGATGGAGGGGACTCCGTCAGAAAAATATGTCTAGATCCCCAAAGTAGCTTAATCCGGCCCTGTGGATTATTTACAATTAGATGTTTATATCGTATTTTATAACTATCTTTAAAATTACTAATAAAATAAAAAATTTTAATTTCTAATTATTTCTCCCAAGATCTCAAAATATTCTATACAAAACAGTAATAATAATATAGGCACAAACATTTAAAAACATTCTAAAAATTCTCTGCTTGCCAATATTTTTAATAATACAAGGCCGTAGACAGGGTGAAGGATTTGGGGAACTGGTCCCCCCCCCCAAAAAAAAAAAAAAAAAAATGAAAGACCATTTATTTGATAGACAATGTCCCACGTTTGTGTGTGTATGTGCTATCTGACTAGCTATGAACATGGACTGTTATTCTCTTAGAAAGAACAGCTGAGACCATAAGTCTTGCTGGGCCGCTGGCCGGAAATACAGCACTGTATTTCCGGGACTGTATTCGGGAAATATAGTACTTTCCCTTTCATCAATTGAAGTATCATTCAGAAATATAGATATCTTTCTCCCTTGGTCCCCCTCCGAAAATTATTTCTGGCTACGGCCCTGTAATAATAAAGAAATGAACAATAATAAACGATTAAAATTTAAAAAAAAAAAAAAAAAAATCTAGGCAGCATGTGTACTACAGATGTTTGTTTTGAGTTCACCCCCTCCCCAATTTAATATTTATAAATAAAGTTTGTGATCTATCTAAAAATCTCAAAATATGTTATACAAGAAGGGAATTTTCAAGGACATGTTTTAATTTTCGAGAAAACCGAGTGTTGCAAAGAGAATGCTAATACTATTTCAAATTACCCAACCATATCCAATAGCTCGAATATGACTTACTGCTACAAAATGTGGTGACATCTGTTGACGGAAAAAGGAAATTCTTTAACTGCCATTAACTCTTTATCAAGAAAATTCTATCTATTTTTTGATAAAGAGTTAATGGCAATAACTGTTAATCACTTTCAGCAGTGATTTCTTCCAGAAGCGTAACGTACAGGTCGCAGAGGGGAGGGGGTGGGGGAACTTGCTCCAGACAGCACTTTGCTAGAGGCGGCAAAATCTCAATCTTAAAATAAATGTTAAGGATTTGTATCTATATCATATAGTATCCTTTGTATGTAATATGTATGCATGTTCATTATGCATTCCGATATGGCTGGACTGATCTTGATGAAATTGTGCTTGGTGGTTAAGGTCAACCTTGGGAAGGTTTTAGGCAAAGTATTCGGAGGTAAGAGCATGGTGAAGATAAAACACTTTTTTATGTTCAATTGAATTTGGCGACTATATTTTGCTCCATTTGATGCATTTTTCTTTTAAATATGTGCTAAAATAATTTTTAAAAAATTACTTAACAAAATACATGAAATTGTGTTTAAGCTTGAATTAGTTTAAAACGCTCCGGTCTCCTCTTTTACCATGAGAGAGCTAATGATATCGGAATCTGTTGATGAAAGTCGATTTCGGACGGAAACAAACATCCATGACAACAGTGGATTCGAACCCGTTAACTCCTGTCCTGGAGAGCAGTATCTTGGCCATTCGTCCATCCATCGGTTGAGATTGTGTTTAAAATGGGATCTAAGTTAAAACAAGTTTTAGTACTTTTTGACTAAATTTACTTTATAATTATTTAATTTAAGTATTTTACTTCGCATATTTCCTTCTTTTTAACTTCAATTTCGACATTTTGTTAAAATAAAAGTTATTCCGTTGCTGTAGTAACACAGGGATCATTTGCAATATTAAACATATTTTACATTTTATTTAACTCAAGTTCTTTGGACCTGTCTCAACGAATTCGATTACAGCTAATCAGTGATTAATTAATATATACATCTAGCAAATACCTGATTATCTTTAATCGACTCCGGTGAGATCAGATCTTCATTTTCTTATTGTTATAGGTAATTTGATTATATTTAACACTAGATTGCCCAAGGCAGTCATTTTGACTGTTTTTTAATTTCAATTAGAAAAACAATTATGAAATATAATGACACAATTTCTTAGAATTTGGTGACTTTTTCTATAACATATAAATAGGTTTATGAATAATTGTAGTTACTTCCGCCCTCCTTTATTATATAATATTAAAAATTAATTTTAAACAAATTTTTTTACATATTTGTTATTTTTTCACAATGCAGTCATTTTGACTGTTTTGGGGCAATATAGGTATACAAGAAATCTCGGGCAATCTAGTGTTAATAAATCACGCAAATGTAGTTACTTTTTCTCTTAGTAATGTGCAATGATAAATCACCAAATATAGGGTTTGGTTTATGGTTGGTGTATGGTTTTAAAAAAAATTTAAGCTTACAAAGGAAATTAAAATAAAATGTGTTATTTTTTATGAAACTGGGTTGTTTTCTTATCAAAATTTTTTAAATTGCTGGTGTAATGTAGTCTAATAACCAATTTAAATTCTGAAATAAACACAATTTTTCCCTTATTTGGAAACCTCAAATACCCACGGAAAGCTGGGAATAAAGTGAAGGCTAGTTATAAAATGCATCTTATTCATTTAAAAAATTAATGCTAAAATAATCTTCTTCTGGGGAAAATTTTTATCATATTGCAACAATCAGTAGTTTATAAATAATAATTTATAATTTTCCACTGAGAATAAATTTTCTTAATACAGTTTTTCAATAATATATTATTAATTCTATAAATCGTAGGTCCCAGTCTCATTTGCCCTAGTAAGCAAAACAGTAGACCGTAGTGCTGCAAACCAAACCAAACCTGTTGTTGTTGCCTTGTGCCATTTGGTCAAACCAAGCACGATTGAGCCATACGCTACTCGTATTAAGGGAAAGGGGTACGTCTTTCGTTTTAAAGAGACCTCAAGGGTGAAAGATCGACTTCTTGCTCAAGAGGGTCTTCGTAATTTTGGAGTAGGGACCAAGCAGAAGACCCATGGGCTTGTCCTACGACCCCCAGAGGTATTGATAGAGAACTTGGAGGACATTGTAATCACGAACATATTTTACGTGCCCCAGTCAATTTTAAAGAACAAGGCGGATCTTAGGCTGGCTTGGCTGAACGATGGTCTAATGGTTAGGGTGCTGGCCTTCGGAACCGGAGTTCATGAGTTCGAATCCCACTAATGCATGCATGTTCGTAGCCGTTCGGGATGGACTTTAAGCAATAGGTCTCGGTCTCATTAGCCCTCGTTGCAAAAGTAGACCGTAGCGTTCCAAACCAAACCAAACCAAAACTTAGGCTGGCTTGGGCTCCTGACCCGCAACCCTCCAGTTACGAGAGCTTTGCCATTGTGGACTAAGCTACCGCGGTTCCACACCAAACCTAATTCTGCAAATCAAAGCATGTATTTGTAATTAAATTTTTTACTTCTTTGTGCGAATTTTACACCGAAAGAAAAAATCTCTTTGCAGCTTGATATTTTCTTCTGTCTAGAAAAATTTATCTTTCAAATAATATCGTATTTTGTAAGGGCAGCAAATTTGGCATCTGCCCCGGGTTGTAGATTTGGGATAGTACACCATTGACTAATTCACCCTTCAAGTGAGTAATAGGTGTACTTGTATAGTGTAACGTCACTGGATCCTCGGTAGCGTGTGGGTGAAGTGGTTGTGATACGACTTACAGCTTGTAACAATAACTACTTTTATTCTTGATTAAATAGAAGCTATTTATAAATTTTCCGAATGGAAATCACAGGGCTCGGGTGAGCTATTGCGGACCTAAAAGTCCCAAGAACCTAAAAAACAATCTGCGGTCATGTGCTGACAGATAAACCGTTGTACAGAGGTACAACTGGGATTCCTGGAATCCCACACAAAACTGAAGAAAGGCTCTCCAAAAACCAACCGCCACAAGTCGTCGCTTCCGCTCGTTCTCCCGTAAGGAATCTCTCCGGCGAAAACTAGTGCCGCCTGACGTCACCTTTTGAATCTTCCCATTGGTTTTTCCTTTTACCTTTACCGTCCTGCTAGCCTCCAATTGGACCTTTCGTTGGCGCCTCACAGTCTGACATTTCGGCTTCGCTTCCGACCTTCTAATCACCTCGGACATCTCAAGGTGTGTCGAAGCGAAATCCCTTTGTAGTGTAGTGTCAAAAACCCAGACAGAAAGTCGCCTTGGCCTGGGCTTTCACAAAACCTCTTTGTGAAGCCAATGGAGTGTAGCGACGTCACAATAGTGTCACACATACGAAAGGACGTATTTATAGAAAGGGACGTCTGGACCCTCCCCGCATTATTATCAATAAATACATTACAAGAATTTTTAAAGTTATTAACATTTGTATACATTATAAATCTTCACTGCAACTGATGAAAGTTCATTTTCAACCATGAACAGAGTAAAAATATTTCTTCATACTATAACTAACCACAAAAGGTTGAGAAAATTTAGCATTACTTTTGGTGTATTAGGCATGACTATAAATGCAGATTACCTTAAAAGCTAAATGAATTAATTTACTACTATAAAACAATAGTTTGCAAATTATTAATTATGTCATTCTGTTTTCGAATTACTTTGTCATACAAAATATGTAAATTTACAAAAGAAAAATAAAAGGATATGTTAAAATACCTTTCTCAATATTTTTTCCTAGTTATTCATAAAATTACTTTATCTTGAATTCGTTTGGTAAATACAGCAGCTTGAGTTTTCTCAAGTATTTGATAGGTAATTTTAACCCTGTTAAACACTTAGAGCTTAGAATTAAAGATACAATGTGGTTATAAATATATTTTTCAGGATATAATGAAATCACGTTCAGAGTTGCAAATCCGCTTTATGGCATATTTACGCATGCATGCAATACTATGGGTCTATGTGTAAGACTTGTGTATGTATGTGCGTACTTTGTATGTGTGTGTGTATAATGAATATTTAAAAATTCGCTGTTCTTTAGATTAAGACATTGGACCCTCCTGAAAAAATCTGGCTACGTCACTGCGCATACAATTAAAGAACTAGTACTCCGTATTACTGATACCAAAGTAAAAACAAAAATGTAGAATCTTGGTATATGAACGAATAAATGTCATCAGACAAAGGATTATTGAATGTGGAGAAATATAATCTATCCCCTATATAATAATAGCCTGAGGGCCGGTCTCACCAAAGTCATTTAATGCTAACTGCGATTAATCTCTGTTTAAGCGGGGAATTGTGTCCCACCATTGGTTGGCGCCATGAGTTAAGTCTTTAAACGAGTTTGGTGAGACCGGCTATGAAAAAAAAATTGAATAATTGGGATTAACTAACTGTATTTGGCAAGGTATCATGTTTAGCATGAAAGTATGTGTATATTTTTCCTTTGAGAAATATCCAATACTTTTATTATTACTTAAATGTTAGACAATAATCTGTAGTGTCACAAAACCCATAAATCATTATTTTTCTTGGATAACATCTCTCCTTAGCTCTCTCTCTCTCTCTCTCTCTCTCTCTCTCTATATATATATATATATATATATATATATATATATATATATATATATATATATATATATATAATGTGTATGTGTAGGAATTGGACACAAAATGCAACAGTGTCATTTGATTACACCTTTAAATGATATATGCATTACAAAAAAATAATAAACTGTTATTTTAAATTTAAAGATATTTATTTATTTTTATATTATAAAAGGAGGGGGAAGGTTTAGCATAAAGCAATTTACATAATAAATAATGATCAAAAATAATGTATATAATTATATTAGCAATTAAAATTGAAGCAATCAGTTATGTTTTTGATAAGACTAACGGGGTAATTAATTACACAAATACTACTATAAAATCATTTGAATGCTCACTGCTACTATTTCTTGAAGTATATATACATATATATATACATATATATACATATATATATATATATATATATATATATATATATTGGGTTGTTCGGAAAGTCATTTCGTTTTTTTTGGGGGAACATGAAAGACAGTTTTCGTATAATGAATAAATATTTTATTAAATTATATATTGGCCATTCTGGTCCAACACCTTTTGCCATCTTTCTGGTAGTAGCATAATTCCACGCTCATAAAATTTTTGGTCTTTGCTGACAAAAAACTGATCGAGGTGGTTTTTGACCTCCTCATTTGAGGTGCAGGTTTTACCGTCTAAAAATTTTTGGAATGACCGAAACAAATAATAATCCGATGGTGCCTGGTCTGGAGAATTTGGTGGGTGTGGTATTGTATCCCATTTAAGCTGTAAAAGCTTTTGGTGAGTGACCAAACTTGTGTGAGGTTTCGCGTTGTCTTGGTGAAACAGTACACCTTTCCTGTTGATTAGTTCTGACCTTTTCTGTTGAAGTTCATCATTCATTTTGTCCAGCTGATGACAGTAGACTTCCGAATTAATCGTTGTGTTATCCGGTAAAAGCTTAAAAACAACGATTCCTTTAAAATCCCACCAAACAGACAGCATCACCTTTTTTTGGTGAATATCGACTTTGGAAATGGTTTGAGCCGGTCCATCTTTTTTACTCCATGACCTCTTGCGTTTGACGTTGTTGTATATAACCCATTTTTTGTCCCCAGTGATGATGTGCTTCAAAAACGGATCATTTTCGTGACGTTTGAGAAGCGAATCGCAGACGTCAATGCGGCGACACAGATTTCTCTCTGTGAGAATATAGGGAACCCATACATCGAGCTTCGAGGATAATACCAGGCCTTTCAAGTGGTCATAAACTGTTGAATTTGATAAATTTAACCTCAATCTGATCTCACGTGTTGTTATTCGCCGGTTCGCATCAACTAATGCCTTTATCGCGTCTTTATCAGCTTCCACCGGACTTCCCGAACATGGTGCAGCTTCGACATCAAAATTGCCGGATCGAAATTTAGCGAACCAGTTCTGGCACTGGCGTACTGTCAACACACCTTCTCCATACACATCGGTCAATTTTTTTCTGGCTTGAACAGCATTTTTACCCTTTCTTTAGTAAAACAGTAAAATATGTCGAAAATTCTGCTTATCGCTCTCCATATTTAAGAGGGTACCAACCAAAAACTACTGCGTAGAATTAATTGGAATTTTTCACACACAAGCCTTGCTATATGAGCTATCAAAGCATATAAAAATTATACGGCTTAAATGTGAAGTTGGGTGAAAAAAAATACAATTAAATCCTCTGAGGGAAAAAACGAAATTACTTTCCGAACAACCCAATATATATATATATATATATATATATATATATATATATATATATATATATGTATATATATATATATTACCAAAAGTTAAAAAAAATCTCTGAGAAATAATATGTTAGTTCTTAAATAGCCACTGTTGAAAAAGTAAATGTAAACATTATTAAAATGATTTCTTTCCAAAGTTCCCAAAATTCCAGCTTTATTCCCCAAAATTCCCAGTTATATTCCCACCTCTTCAAAATTCCGGGTTTTTTACATCTCTACTCATTTGGCCCAAACAAAGGACTAAGTTTACAAGAGCTGCAAACAATAAAAACTTTATTTACATTTATAGAACTATAGTTTTTTTACTTTTGAGTAGTACGATATACCAAAGTAAAGAATTAAGTTCATTTTTTTAAAATTAGGTAATGTAGGAAACAAAATAAAACAATAAATATATGTTTTCTTCGTGAAACTTAGAATCTCTTCCCTGTTACTATCTTCAAACCTCAGGAGAAATCATGTCCTTAGTTATTTTTTTTCTCAAAATTGAGACAGGACTGAATGAAGTTATCTTTATTATTAATTACAAAATGTCTGGGATAGTGAATTCTACAGTATTTTATTAAACTCCCCAGCCACATCACAGCGGGGAGTATATGAACAATTATATTTTGTGTTTTTATTTTTGTCATTTGTTTGCAATTTTTTTCAGTGCGTTTTTAATAAGCTATTTTGGGGGGATTTATTTAAAATTTTAAAAGAATATTTTAACAGAAGTTAACAGAATGCGTGTGAGAGCACCTATGACTTCATGATATGATTCATACTCAGCAACTTAGTTAAAGGGCGGATAGGTTTGTTATCCCCCCCTCTAGATTCCTGTATACATGTATTATATATGTAAGGAATGTTGCGTTAATTCAGAAATATGAGTTGAAGGGACAGAAACTCTTATGGAAAATCTATCGCTATGGCCCTGCTCTTATAAATGCTTGAACTGCAATTAGAAATGCGTATGCTGTATATTATAAGTGAAGAATTAAAACAAATTGGTAAATAAAAAAAATTAAATAAATAACTACAAAGCTGGGTTCGAAAGAATCATTAATATTCAATAAATATTTCATTTAAATATAAATATATTACTGTATCGGAAGTGTCATTTTTGTTACTTTCTTGTTATTCAATTTTTTACAGTTTTGTTCAGCAGAGAACGCAAAATAACTATTAAATATTTCTTTATCTGAAAATGTACTTTTCAGATTAATTGATCAATGGATCAAATGATATATGTGGTTGAGAATTTTCCGTCATATTATTACGACTGTGTAATATCAGCTTTACTTCTTTAAGCAACAGATGAAAAAAGTTCTTCAGAATTCTGAAGATATTTTGTACAGTATGGAGACTTCTCTGAATTTTCGCTTTCATTAAGGGCCGATCCCACCAAAGTCGTTTAACGCTATCCGCGATTAATCTCGGTTTAAACGGAGAATTGCGTTCCCCCATTGGTTGGCGCCAGGGTTAATCGTGGCTAATCGTAGTTAGCCGTTAAACGACTTTGGTGGGATCGGCCATTAGTCGGATAAGCTCTTCACCTTCTGTTTGTAGTTTGAAAATGAGGCTTTTATGTATTTTGAATGTAAGCTTCCGATTCCTCTAGATCAATGCTAATTCTATTGCTACGAGCTCCAGTTCTAAAAATTACATGAGGACTTGTATGATTTTTTTTTCTTATCACTTAATTTCTGTAAAGCGCTACACAGGGTCTTAGCCCAAATGAAACACTTTTGTAACTTAAACTGACTTTACTCAGTAGGAACAACACAGTGTAATACGTTCCTACCTAATATTAAAGGCCTGAGTTGTACATAGCGGTTATGGATCTCTAGAACAAGTACTAAGGAGTAATGGAAATCGACACGGACATGTTGGCTTGAATGGCCATATAGAGCCCAATCTCTTTACCCGTGGTATGACAAATGGATGTGAGGAACAGTTTTTTTACTTATGACGTTAAATTAATTAATTTGTGACATTAACAGTAAGAGAAAAGGGGAAAAAAGAAAAATTATTTAAGGTAATAAGACAATCGTTATGTCTAATGATAGCTATATAATTTATGTGAATTTGAAAGGGATTTAATAAACATAAATTGATTAAACAGGGTTAAAATTTTAATTTACAAATATATAAATAAGGTAATTTAATTAAAATATTTAGGATATACTTTTCTGTACTTTGTAAAATATCAAGAAAGTAAAAGGGATGAGAAGGCTTATGGAAGTTGCAGAAAGCTACTGCAAAAGCTAGTATTAATTTTCCAGAACGGGGGCTAATCTCTAAGGACGGAGACGTGGGTGGAGCACTGCACTCACCTGCGAACGACTATGGTCCTCGGATCCTAGTTCGGCAAATTGAAGCAATCGTTCTGGAATTTTTAGATATTTTGGTTTTGATATTTGTAACGTCAGTGCAATAAGCTTGGTTATAAATTCCTTGTGCAGAAATTCGTTAGTGAAGTATCCATAGATCTTTTCAATACAATAGACCATGGGTCGCAGTGCTGGTGCTCTTAAGAGTGCCCCCACCCCCAACCTAAATCCATAGATCTTCTGTATTTTGAATGTAATCTATATTATCATGCGAAAGGTTTTGTTTTGTACGATATCTTTGGACCTGAGTCTCAGCCACTGATCTCTGAATGGTCTCAAAAGAGTCTTGTATACGATTAATTTATTACTCAATTCACAGAGTATTTATTCTTGATCTGACAATCTCCTTGGTTTGACAATCTCGAATTTTCAAATATTTGTCTCGGGAGTAAATTCATTCCGGGTTTAAGAACCGTCAGCATTTGTGAAGTTTTGTGTTTGTATGTGCTGATTAAGTTTTATAATTGAGTGCGAGAGTATTAGATATCCTGAATAAAGGTAGATTGTCACTAGTTAAATATCTAGAATTTTTGTTATGCTTTCTATGAATGTTATCAGAAATTTTTCGAAGATTCTAGCGTAATAATGATATTGCCGGCTTTGTCTATGACAAATATTTCAAGTTTTATTGTAAGAACGTCATAACTATTTAAATGTTTGGAAAATTGATGTCATAAGACTTGCATATGGACAGATTGGAATTAATTTTTTTTTAAATTTGAAAATCTTAATGTAAATACTGCAGTTAATTTTAACAACTTGTTGAACTTGCAAAGAATGTTTTGAAATGAAGCACAAATTTATCCCCCTATGTAGAAAGGTTCATTATTTGTAGGGTTTAAGCTATTCATTATAAAATTAATTTAGAAGGCAAACATTTTTGGAAGTATATAAATTCGATTACAGGCAACTCCAGAAAGAAAACATATTACTCTTGTCCCGTATGCCCGATATCACGTAGTCTCACTTTCTGATTTAAAAATTTATCCCAGTCTTGAAATAAAGGAAAAATCTGTTGAAAGTTATGCAGATATACTACACGTATTTTGTTTTTAGTTGTTATTCAATTTCTGTAACTAATAAATTTTATATTTTTTTGCTGCAAAAATGAGTAATTGTCATTAGAGTTCTGAGTTCTGTTAGTTTTTTTTCCTCCAATTTTCTCATTTTATCAAAGTACATGTTACACGATTTAATATTTGTTATTATAGTGACTGAAATATTGTAATGGTTTTTCATTGTTTTAGATACTTGTGACCTGTACACTTTAATCTAAAATTTCAATTTGTGAATATATTGTTATGCCTACACTAATAACCTTTTAAATATATTTTTTAAGGTCTCAGATTAATTTTTGAAAATGTGATAAAACCAATATTATATTGATATTTCTAGAAAATTTAGAGAAATGTTTTTTAAATAATTTTCTTCGGAAAAACTGAAGTAATTTTATTATTTTGATTAATTTTTGTTAGTCAGATTTATTTCTAAACTATTTTTTATATTTGATAAGTAAAATTAAATTCTAGTGCTTAAATGTATATGTCATACAAACAGTCTTAAATCTTTAGTGCTGATTAAATTTTTGAATGATATAATAGATCAGAAAGGTTTGATTCGGAGCAGTCCATTGTTATGGTACACAAGGTCTAATGACTAGGATCTACTTCTTAAAGCTGATTCTGAACGGCTACAAACATCCATAGAGTCAGAATTGGAAAAAAATCGTGATTTTTTTTTTTTAAATCATATTTGATTTAAATCAGATTTATTTGATTTTTTTTCTGAATTCTAATTTTAATTATTGTTGTGTTTTTATATTTTTTTCAATATACATGGAATAGTTTGTTATAAGTAACAACTTATCTATCTAGTATATTCTACACACTGATTACCTAAAATTAAATACCTAATTTTTAATCTAATTACACTTCATTATTTTGTAATTTCATGGTGCAAAGTAAATAAGATGTCAATTTAAAGAACAAATTAAATATTCATTTAATGCCAATTATTTATTTAAAAAAACACAATTATTTCAATGTTTTTTTAAGCTATGAATTATAGATTTAACTGTTTCAATAAAAACATTAGTTTCGATGCCGTATCCACTCCTAATTGGTTACAAAAGATAGAACGAACAATACCAAAAGAAGAAAACTGTCTTTCTACTTTAGCAGATGATGCCATGGCTGTTGTTACTTGTAGATAAACTGGATTTCAAGTTCTGTAATACTCTCTATACCTCCCATAACATAAAATGAATTCCACTAGTCATAATTAGTCATTGTACTTACCCCTATTACATACTTTCTGATAACAACCCCTGCATTCTTGGAAAGCACATGCTATCTATTGACACTTATTTACTTATTGGTATTACTGTGCTGACTGATTCCCAATTCTCCTGTCTTTGGAATATAGAATTTAAGAGAAGTGGCAAAAAATGATTTAAATCAGTGATTTAAAAAAAAAAATCAAGTGATTTAAATCAGGCCAACCCTGATTGTTATGGTACACAAGGTCTAATGACTAGGACCTACTTCTTAAAGCTGATTCTGAACGGCTACAAACATCCATAGAGTAATCAGAATTGTATCTGTATATGCAAGGGAGCACTTAAATTATATTAATATAGAAATAGTTATCAGTTTATATTATTATTTAATACACTATTTAAAAAATATGGCTTTATTGCTAATCAATGCAGTTGTAGGAATTGAACATTAAAGCCCATATTACCTCATATTATGCTTTTAATTGTAATTTTAATGAATTAAAGCTCAAGATAAGATCTGTTAAATATATAAAGTAGGTAAAAATCACTAATTAATACCAAATCTTAGTACTTTTTAAATGTAAACAGTTTGAAATCTTTTTAATAAATAATTAAAAAGACCTAAATAGATTTAAAAGTTCATTTAACTTTTTCTAAATTATACTCATATTAAATTTTTTTTTTTTAGATATACAAATAAATACATCTTTTGTTATAATGGCCAAGATGAAAAATGGTTACTGTAATGAATAGCAAAGTTAATACATACATTTTAATTTGTTTGCTATTTTAATTAATTTTCTGGATGAAATCTAAGGGACTTCTATCATAAAATATATTCAACATCTATACTACTACATAAATGCCATTTAAATTTTAACTAAACTTGCATCTAAATGTACTAATGTTTGAGTTTTCCTGGATGAATGATCACATAAATATATCTAGAAAGTTCATGTGTAGGGGTGGTCATTTTGCCAGCAAAATGGTATTTTTTCCAGGACAGTGGCAAAAACTGGAAAAAAACCTGGTAAAATATGGCAAAATCTAGAAAAATTGGCTGGATTTTAAAAATGTACAAAATAATTAATAAATAACAAAATAATAAATAATTTTGTACATAATACAATTGAGACTTAAATCAGAATATTAATTAGGTATTTCATTAGAATTAATTTGACAATTTAAACAATTTAAAATAATTTTCATTGATGTTAGCAATCAAAATACAATATTCTATTTTTGTAAATAAATTTATATGATGGAGGCATGGGATAAAAAATGTTTTCTTTATTTATCAATTTAATATAGTAATGTTGTCTTTAGTTGTAATGTGTATATATACACTTATAAGATACTTATATATTATATATATATAAGTACTAAAAACGTTTAAACCTACAGTTTGTAGGGGAAATAACCTAATAATTACATTAAAACATTGCAAAAAAAACTTGCAAAATCAATCTTCATTTTATCTTTCTTTTTTTTTTTTCTTTAATCTTTTGGTATAATTTTAGATTTAGATTACTGTTTCAATAACGCATTGAATATTCTATGTTAAAAAAAAAAAACATTATGTATCTTTAGATTAGAGTTAAAATTAGTAAAAGTTAAAATAGTTACATCCCTGTAAATAAAACATATCCATTTTTGCCAGGACTGTTTTTTCCATGGTTTTTCCCACCTTTGGCAAAAACGTCCCAACCCTATTCATGTGTGGTCTCAGTACCAATATTATGAATTCATCTACTATTATGAAATATATTGGGTAATTTCTGTGGGTGGTTCAATTGTTACCAGTGTTTAAAGATAAAGAAAATTTTGCATGGACTTTCAATTAAAATAAATAAGAAATATTACTTGTTTAATGTACTGTTTCTGATAATCATAAAGATAATTTACTATAAGACTGTTTTAATGATCTCACACTTTTTTTTCTGTCTCTTTAGATGCCAAATTTAAAACTTATAAGAGCCATAATAAACTTCCTGAAAGAGGAAGGACAGAAACCAGATGTTAGTTCTGATACCAAAGAAAGTTTAGAAGGTAAGTTTATATACTATTTAATTTTTTAAATTCAGAATATATATTTGTGTGTTTGTGTATATGTGCACATGTAGGCATATGTAGGGGAGACCGGGGCACCTTGGGACACTTTTCAGTTAAACATTTTTATGAATTTTTTTTAAAGCTAATTGAAAAAAATAAGTATGCATGCATATATTGTCATCATATCTGCTTCTTATAAACATTAAACCTACTTAATATCTCATTTAGTTAAAGAGTAATAAAAGAAATAAAATACCTTTCTAATGTCCCAACCTGCCCTACTGTATGGGGTAGGTTGGGACACTAAACAACAAATACAAAATACTGTTCAAATTATTTTTATTAACTGTTATAAAAGAGAAATAGCTGAAAATTGTTCAAGTTAATACATTTTTTAACAAATCTTATATTTGCAGCTGATTTAAGCATATTAGCATTTATAGCAGAATACTTTCTATTTGTTTTTCTTGTTATCATTTTTTTTCTGAAAAAAAAAGATTAATAAATTAATATTTTGACATGTTAAATCAATTAAAAATTAGGCTCCAAAATATTAATTATTTTGCTTGAATTGATATTTGTTTACACTTTTTAAAATGTCCCAAGGTGCCCCATCTATGTGTGTCCCAACCTGCCCCATTTTACATAGTATATTTTGGTAACTACTATACAGTTAGGATTACCAATACAATTTATTTATTAGCATAGAAATAATAATAAATGAATTTTCTTTCATAACAATACTTTTTTTTTAAATATTTTAATTATTTTTTTCAAAAAAATTACTTTTTAAAATGTACATTGATGTAATTTTGGGTTATTCAAAACAAAGAAAATGAAATTGTTCCTTACTTATAAGGACTATTTTCATCAAAATTCTTTGAGAAGTGAAGAGGAAGGCCATCTATCAATACACATGAGAACTAATTCCTGGTTACAAATTAAAGCCTGAAAATAAAGGTGTCCCTAGGTGCCCCACTCTCCCCTACATAGGTATATGTGTGTGCACATGTGTACACAGTCACCTCAAATGTATGCAGCACCCTTAAGCTTTTTTTTTTTTATCTGTTTCATTGATACATATGAGTCATTAAAAAAATATATTAACAGCATTTAAAGTATTTCAAAATTAAAAGACATTAAGTTGGTTTTTTTACTTTTTACCATATGCTTCAATAAATTTAGTCTCAATACAATAATAATGGAGTTTAATTTTTTATACAATTAAGATTTTTAACTTTGAAAGTTAATTCTTGAGTTTCAATATTAAGAGTGTTACAGATCAATATAACTACATTTCTATGCAGCATAAGTGTTTATTTTTTCCAAAATGATATAGTTTATTATTAACTTTGTCCTTTGGTTATATCATGTTTAAAAAAAAATAATTTAATTATTTGTAATAAAAATACATAGTGTTAGCAGTTTTCGTATATTTATTATCGTTGTTATTATTTTAAAAGTGCTATGGAAGATTTTTTTAAATATCATTATAGGAATGTTACTTTTAAGTAATATATTTTAAAATATGTAGAGAGGAGATTGACCACCAAAGGAAAAGAAATATTAAAAAACAAAAAGGCAGCAATTGGGTAGAACAGTCAGAAAGAATCAGTAAAAGGTATTCTCCATCATAGCCCTAACTCTGCAAGAATTCTAAAGGAATAAAAAAAATAGGGCATCTGAAAAAGAAAAATGGTCATAAAATTAGAGAAAAATATTTTCCCGAAAATGATAAAGGTGGAAAAGAGTATCTCTAGATTGTGCCTAGAAGATTATAGCCTAGAGCCAAGCCTTTATGTACATTTGTCTGTGTCTGAGTGCATATATTTATGCATATATGTATATTTGTGTGTATATGTATATATACACATAGAGTTCACTTTTACAGGTTCTAAAGTTTTTTTTTATGCAAATTTGGCAAAATTTTAGTGTGTTTATGTTTGTCAGGGCCTGGGCTACTAGGTGTGTAGTACATCCATGCATACAGGTAGCCAAATTCCTAGGGCTGGTGATAGAATATAGACTAGGTATATGCATTGATAGGGAGTGGTTAAATACTAACTGGTACACCAATGACTAATAGTCCAGAACCAGCAGTGTGTGTATAATTATATGTATATTTATGCATGTGTGTATATGCATTAATGTATATATATATATATATATATATATATATATATATATATATATATATATATATATATATATGTGTGTGTGTGTGTGTGTGTGTGTGTGTGTGTGTGTGTGTGTGTGTGTGTGTGTGTGTGTGTGTATACTTATGTACAGGACAAGGAATAACTGCTGCAGAAAATGCTGAAAACATTTAGTGAGAAAGTCTAGACAACATTTATTTTTCTCTGCCTTTTTTTCATATATTGTTACTAATGTGCATAATATAATTTAAAAAGAGATTGACTTACAGTATATTAACTCAGTTTTAAAGGAATCCTTACAGAATTTGCAGAGACAGCAATTAAATGAATCCAAACAGATTTGTTTTAATTGGTAAAATGTAAGTTACAGTATATAAATTCTTTATACCAAATTGTTCTGCTCCCTATCTCTTTAGATAGGATTATTAGCAGTTGAAAGGACATTTTCTAACTCTTCAGAATTATTGGATGTTATTGATAAACTTAGAAATAAGAATTAAAAAATAATACATTTTATGGGTTTTTTTTTTCTTGAAAGACATTTAAAATAAACTGTATATAAATATATGATGTATACTATTTTACTCTCTTGATTCCTAGTGAATTATATGGAGTAGTCGTATAATAGTAAGCTTTTATACATTGGCCTAAGTAATGAATCTACTAGAAATCTGTATTTGTAGGGGACAGCAAAATGCTATCTTGCCTGCAAATGGTTAATAGCCTAGAAGCATCTTATGTGTTTATATATATATATATATATATATATATATATATGTTTGCAGATGTATGTATACGTATTATGTGTATTTATTATCTACAAATAGAGACGTTTGCAAGCATTGTGTAAGGGTGAGAGTTACATGTGATGCGAAAATTGGTACAGGGTTGTTTGTGACACTGTGTAAAACCTCTTTACATTTTTTTTAAATTAGGTGAAGATAAATATCTTGATAATTTATGAAAATAAAGTAATTGTACACATGCTTTTTAGAACTACAAATGAGACCATATAACCTTCGTTTCAGAAATGCTAACTAAAATTATACAAATCTGTAATAAGAGAAGATAAATTACAATGAACTGTTTTGGTATAAAAATTCTACTCCTTCCCCATCTCTTTGGAAAATGTTATTAGCAATTGAAAAGAAATTGTGTACAATTCAGAAATGAGATTATTGATGAACAAGTAAGAAATAATAATGAAGTTTATGGTTGTATTTTGTTACTTTTTATGCATTTCAATTCACTTAAATATGATTCAAACATTTTTTTTTTTTTTAAGTTATTCCTTGTCAATTATATGGAGCAATCAGTTAAACATAAGATTCTACATATTGAACTAAGTTGTAAATCTACTGAGAATACTTAATGGTAGGAGTTGGTTAAATGCTGTCTTGCATGTAGGTGGCTTATAGCCCAGGACAGGCCCAGGATATATATATATATATATATATATATGTGTGTGTGTGTGTGTGTGTGTTTGTTTGTTTGTTTGTTTTTCATAATCTAATCTTTTTTATTAATAGCAATCTAAATAATATTTACTATATAGTTTAGTACAGTTCTAAAAGTATTATACTTGTTGAATAGGTGTAGAAAATAAGTTATATTTACCAATGAGATTCATGTATAGAAACATTAGGAGTAAGATTTGCAAAAGAAAATATATCACTTACTGTTGCTTTTAACTTTATCCAATATTTAAAATTGCCTACTCCCTCATGATTGCATTTCATAATGCTAAGCCTAATTTTAAGAAAAATTTAATGGTCTAATTACTCATTTTTGATTTTGTACCTTAGGAGAGATGCACTCAAATAGTTATCAGAATTAATTTTATATCTTAATTGTTTTATTCCCTACAAAAATTCTATAATAAATTTTAGAATAAAATTCTTGACTTTGAATTTTTTTTATGTATAGGTGGTTTTAAATTTACTTTGCCGAAATTCCATAAATGATTCTTCTTTTTCCTTGTGTTTTTCTTCTAATAATGTTTAAAAAAGGGATTTTATTGCAGATAAATTATATTCTTAAATTGTAACTTTTGGTTATTTCATTCCAAATAATTAAATACAAATCTCATTTACTCTGTCATGTCTGAAAATTTGAAGACCCATTTGCAGCATAAGAAATATTTTGCTAAACATTAGTTATTTAGTGCTGGCCAAATGTAAAAAGGTGTGAATAAAACTACAAGCAGCTACTGACAACATTGCTACAAACATCGTTGAATGAAAAGAATTAAAATATGTATTCAGATACATCAAGAACATGCATGTTCATAAAATTTGATGAAGTTAAAAGAACTAGCAGTATTTATTTGACTCATCCTGAGAATTATTCCTTATGTTTCAAAGAAGAAAGAAAATGCCCCAAAATAAAATATTTTTCATCAATTATTCTCAGTATGCTCCAGTATCAGTCATGCAAATAAATCAGTTTTTATCATTTATAGTCACTTTTAATAAGAAGCCCAAAATGTGATTTTTGTAATTATTTTTCTAATAAATATAATAAAATTGGCCCCACCCTGATCAATGTCTTTAAAACATTTAATTGAAATGTCAGTGCAATAGCTGTTTCTATATGATGTCATAATTTGTTTAAAGTATCAAGCAGTTTTGTTAAAAATATGTTGCTTTTAATAGACTTAAATAACTTATATCAAAACACTAATTTTTTGCAGATTCATTACTTTTTTGAGCCATGAATATATGTAAAATTTCAGTCTGACTCACAAAATATTTTATCATAAATAGAGACCTTTCACAAAATATTTTTATGAAAAACTGATTTTTCGCAAATGTATATATCTAAAATTTAACTTTTGAATAAGTAATTTTTAATTAATAAGTGTTTATAGTGTGTAATTAATAAGTGTTTAATTAATAAGTGGTTATAGCTTGTGAGCTGTAGTGTTTAAAGAAGTAAGAAATATAAACAAGTAAAACATTTAAATTTTTTTCTATGAGCAAGCAATAGTATGGAAGAAAATACTTCACTATAATTTTATTTTGAATCAAAAAATTTTTTTTATTCTTATTAGATAAATTTTTATGACATCTGCATGTTCCCCCCCCCCCCAAAAAAAAAAAAAAAATTTCATATTGGAGATCAGCAGAGTCTTAATTTGATTTTATTTATATTAGTGTACATGCCACAACATACTATACATCACCAAACTGGAAATTTGGAAATGATGTAGCCTGTTATATCAATATTTAATGATATAGCAATACATTGTCTAGTCCTAATATACATGTATATATTTATAGGTTTTTAAATTTATAAGTAATAAATGTTAATGATGCAGAATGTAAAACTTACCTAGATCATTTTTCAGTATAAAATTTTAAAATTGTTTCTCATATAGTAAAAAACAGATTTTTTAGAAATCATTTATCAGCATTTTGTTTGCCACTTATAGTAACACACTTTTCTTAAATTGATTTCCCCCCTTTTCATGTCTTTAAGCCATTTGACCACTTGCATGCCTGCAACATATAAATTTAATTGTTGTAGACACAGGGCTACATCTAGTGGTAACAATAAGCACTAATTAAATATTTAATTTTAAAAACATATATAATGGACCCATCCTCAAAGGGATAAGTTATTTTTTAAATTTCTTTTCACATTGGTGCTAGTTGTGAGATTCAAATCCCACAGACTCGGTTACTACTGCCTGTTTGGCTATGTCAGGGATACATAGACTTTCATAAGAAAAGATCCAAGTTAATGAAAGTAAGTACCAGACAGCTAGTTATGTGTGTGCTGTTATATATAGAGGCAGAGGTCTAAAGAACTGTAAATATTTAGACTAAGAGCTATATGTAGCTTGTGAGCTGTTGTCTGCCAACTCCTGGGCTAGTCCATAAAGCAATTTGAAGTGGTCTGTTTCTGGTTTATTAAACCCCTTGACATACAAGTATGTTTTGCTTGCATGTTAAGAGATTTTGGATACATCAGATTCTGTTTGAATCTGATATGTCTGAAAAATGTTATTTAGTTCTGGCTTATCTGAACAATTTTGTGCAAGTTGAGAAAGAGAACATTTTATTTTAAAATTTGTATTGCTGTGTAACATTTAATGAGGTTTATATATGATGTTAATGTACAATAATTAAGTAATAGTATAAAATTATGGTTTAATATAATCCTGCACAATGCCTGTCTGGGACAGCTATTGATGTTTCGGAGACATTAAAGTCAACTTTGGCACATGAGATGACTTATGTCTCCCAGATGTCATTGTATGTGAAGGGGTTAAACTGCTAATTTTGCCTGTATTTTCTCTTTGCACTACAAATTCTATTTGTTAGACTTTTTTTTTAAGTTTAAAAACTTTGTTCTGTTAAATTAATTTTAAAATTATTTTTGAGATTCTACTAAATATTCTAATGTTTACTTTAGTTGCTGTGCAGTGTTTGCAAACTGCATATGATATTGACTCCAGTGATGGCTGTTCAGAGAATAACCTGCCTTTCTCAATAGAAGACATATTTCAGAGTGCTTGTTTATCACTTACTGTGAGTATTTTTAAGAATAAAAAAATTATGAATTTTAACTACTATTTTAACATGGTTAATATATATATATATATATATATATATATATATATATATATATATATATATATATATAAAACTATTTTGCTTCTTTTCTTTTAGAGTGATAAAGGTACCAGTGAAGAAAAACTGAAAAATGCTGAAATGATGAAAAATTTAGGTAGGATGTTTTCAAATAAAATGCAATTAATATTTATAGTTTTAAATAAAAATTTTATGGGTTGTGAAATTTTTATAAATCATGTTAGCCTTGAGATCTAATCATTAAACTGAAGCAATTGTGAAGAATACTTACCTCAATCCAATCTATGATGATTTGGTATTTGTGTTTTCCTTTGTATAATGATACAGCATTTTAAATTCATGTAAAATGCTGTATCATTATATTATGAAAAGTATATAAATGATAAAGCATTTTAGAACAATGTTGATTAAATATTTGGTACTACAAAATCTTTTTAGTTCTCTTGTTCATAATTGACAAATTTGTCTTCTTTAGCAATAGAAAGATTTTCTTTTTTGGGAGGGGAGTAAAATGCATATATGGGTTTTAACAATTTATTGAGTATTGTAATTAACTCTTATAAAAATCATTACAACATTGTGTATTTGAATTGATGATTAGCTTTCACATACTCGCTATTGTTCCTTTACCTGAAGGATGAAAAGATACTACAAAAATACTATGTTGCAAGAAAAGTTAGTTTAAAAATTGTAATATGTAGAATTTGTAATTGTTTTGCAGTTTAACTGTAATTCTTATAGTATTTTTTTAATATTAAACTGTTTTATAAAATCTATTTTCCAGGAAATAATCTAATGAAAACTAACCAGTTTGCAGAAGCTGTAAAATATTACACAGCTGCAATTGATCTAGATAATCAAAATTCCATTTACTATGGAAACAGAGCTGCTGCTTACAGTAAATTAAATGACTTCCAGAATGCCATTAAAGATTGTGAAAAGGCCATAGAAATTGACCCTAAATATGCCAAGGCATATGGAAGAATGGGGTAATATATGTTATACTATATTTTAAACTCTTGTGTGTGTACAAATGTTGCAGTTATGCATACTTGCTAACTTCCACATTTTGATCTTACATTATAAGTTTTAATTGAATGATTATATGTTTATCTATTAAGATAGTGTGACATTGAAGCGTTTTAAATAGATTTTAAACTGAATTATTTGATTTCTAAATATATGAAATTTTGATAATAGCAGGAGATATCTATATACAATTCAATGCCATATTTGCTATAGCAAGTTGGCATATGATGGATGGCTATTTTGATCTTTTCATTATAGTGACCCTAAAGTCTTTGATATCCAATATAGCAAGCCCTTTTTTTAATGTCATTTGTTGAATTTTTATAAAATTCATTAGACAGAGCATGTGATAAAATATTCTTGAAATCATAATCACATCAGTAAATATTATAAAAGGGATCAACAATTGAAGATAAAAACATTTTTCATTTTTATTTATTTTTATCCAATTTAACAGGCAATTGGTCAATTTAATTTTATAAATTTTGATCAATTGATTATAATTATCATTTTTAATAGTTATTTTGTAAACATTTTTTTCAGTTACATTCCTGTTGAATATACTTACCTGATGAGTTCTAAGTTTTATGATATTTAGCATTTTCCTTAAAGGTTCAGATATAGCAAACAATCTTTGGTCTCTTTAAGTTATATAATGGGGTTCAATTATATAAAATGCTCAGTATGTCTGTTCGTTATGCTTTCTGAATGACTGGATTAATTTAAAAAAATTTTGTGCTATAATTTAGACTGACCTTGGGAAAATGGGGGGGTTGAGCAATCTGGTTTACCTCTGGAATTTGTGTATCTGGTGTCATACACATGGACAATTGCCTAGAGTATATTCAAGTGTTATAGCGAGTACTGTTGTTGGCAGTGCAGTGCAATTGTCCTACTTCGACTATTCCAAACTTTTAAACTGTTGTCATGCTTAACTGTGTCAGTGACCTCCCTGTGCCCCCCCCCCCCCCGGGAAATGTGACCGATCGTCGCGGCAGAGTACTGACACAACCTCGAACGCTGCGGAGGTCGCTTCAGAAAATGACTCTACAGGTCGTAGCTTGTCAGGATCCGTGTGTGACGCCGCTCCCCTTGGGGGTAGAGCGACGAAGATACTCAAGGAGCTGTGCCCTGAGGCAATGGCCAGTTACGAGAGCATAATCGGGTGGATCCACTCGAACTGCTTAAGGATAAGTCAGAAGGACTCGTCCCTCTTAACTGTTGAAGTATCTGCTCTACTCTCAAACCTGGCCTCCGTGGTCAGGGAGAACCAGCAGCTCAGAGCTGGTATGCTGGTTCCTAATGGGACGACCCCCAAACCGGGACTCTTTAAGACTCGGCCAATGCCGAGCGGTCATCTCACAGCTCTGGCATCTTCTCAGAAGCCTGCGGACACTCACAAGACGGGGCCTCGGCCCTGCAGACTCCTACCCAGGGGGTCTGTCCGCGGGGGGACGAACGTGAACAAGTTGGGACCTCAGTCCCGCAGATGCCAAACCTCGAACGCTTCCTATGGCAACTCTACCGACTTGACCGACGCCGATCTGTCGCCTCAGGTCGTACTGGTAGATCTGTTCAAAAGTGGGACCGTGACCACCGGGGAACACATAGGAAAGGGAAAGTCTCCAGAAGTGGAGGTCGAGTACCACCCCTCGAACGCATTTGGTGGAAAGCCCTCAGTGAAGGATGATGCAGGTGTCGGGACTGCGGACGAGAGGGATCAGTACACACAGGGAAAGCACTCGGTAGGGTCGAAGAATTTTGTCCCGAGTTGCAAGTACCACAACAAGGCCGCATCGGGCCGGCCCTGTCATGGGGTCTAGTACCGCAATTCGAACGTACGGGGAAACCCTCCACCAGGAGGCGATTACCCACTCTCGAACGCACGGGGAAACCCTCCTTCGGGAGGCGACTACCCATCCTCAGCGACTCGCTCGTACGCGAGTGTGCTCAAGACTCGGGTGAATGAACCACACCCGAGCAGTCGCTGAGGTTCAAGACAGGGTGCCAAACCGGTGCTTCTCGTATATCCTGCAAAGAGGGAAATGGATCGCCACTTGTCTCCTGTGACGGTGAATGGGGTCTCCGTACAGGCACCTTACTCTGAGAGATATAACTCTGAGTGGGTGCGAGAGATGGTGACTAAATCAGTCAGTTCCCTAGACTTGGGGATTCAGATCGTTACCTTGCAGCCCATCAGACATGAGTTGCAATCGAACTGGGGTCGAATGCCCATGTTGCTACTCTGAGACATGCTATCGAATCTTGTCCCGCTACCAAGGACAGAGTCATTCTTAGAGATCCTAAGAGTGTTAAGCCACGCGTCATTGTATACGATGTTTCATCAGACGTAACAGCCTCTGAAATTGTACGAGCAATTATGACAAAGATCGGTGATAAGCAGGAGACGATTGTACTGGTAAAACCTCTGTTCTGCTTGGCTTCTTCCCGATCGGAAGACCAAGTCCACTGGGTGCTGGCAGTAGAGCCACCAGCATTCAACAAAGTGGTGAGAGGGGGGAAACTCCCTCTCAACTGGGGTGTTTCTCACATTCGTGAGTTCCATGGGGTTACACGGTGCTATAGGTGTCACCAGTTCGGGCACACCTCGAAGTACTGTACCCAGGAGCAGATCTGCGTTAAGTGCACGGGTTAACACGACCACGTGGGTTGTACCAATGCTTTTAGGTGCGTTAATTGTGTTACGGCAAACTCTCTCTACGGCAAGCAGTTCAGTATTGATCACCCTGTGACGGCCCGCAGCTTCCCAGCACGAGACTGGGAGCTGACCCGTCTGAGAAACCAGATCAGATATGGTTAAATCCATACGGTTTCTCCAGGGGAATTTGCACCATGCCAAGGCTGCGAATTCCTGCTGTGCTCAATTTGCTGTGGAGAGAAGCTGTGACGTGATATGCGTATCAGAGCCATACACCTACATGCACATTGTTACTGGATTCCCCAAAACCCCTTTCAAGCTGTACGCACACGATGAGGACCCGCGTGCTTGCCTCTTAGTGTGCAACTCACTCGACAGTCTTTTGGTGTTCAGCAGCCGAGACGTCACTGCGGTGACCCTCCAACTGAGCACCAGGAGCTCAGTCATGGCCGTATCTGTATATCTCTCCTCGTCGGAGCCTGTCGACCGGGTACTGAACGTACTGTCTGGGCTTCTCGGGAGGGGAAGAGTGACAGAGATGATGATCTTGGGCGACTTCAACACTAAGTCTCCCCTTTGGGGTGGCGACTTGTTAGACTCTCGTGGTCGGGCAGTCCAGGACTGGATCACTACTCACGGACTCCTCGTAGCAAACGACCCTAACAGCATTCCTACGTTTGACTGTATAAGGGGGCAGAGTTGGATAGACCTAACCCTCCTCAGGACTTCTTGTCCTGATCGTTACTCCGGGTTGTGAGTCTGGGACGACGAGAATCTCTCAGATCATCGCTTTGTAACGTTGGACCTCCGTTTGACTGTTAGACAGAGAAACCTGTCGGCACCTAAGAGGATTACCTGGAAGCGTTTCGACAAGTCCGTGTTGGCGTTGCCCTTAAAGTCTACTTTCGAGGAGAGCCCTCGACCCAAGGACTCACATTCTCTACTTTCCTCCCTCGATGGTTTGAATAAAAGCCTTTTGCGTGCCACCGATCTGGCTACGCGCTCGAATCCTAGAGGAACCGTTGTATGCAGTGCTGTGCTCTGGTGGACCGATGAACTGACCACTCAGAAGTCCAAATGTAGAGCACTCCGTCACCGACTCCGAGCCTCCAGGGACCCGAGAACGAGGGAGACGTTTGTGAATTTATACCGTCGAGAACGAGCCGTCTTTACTAAGATGGTGCAGGTGGCTAAGCACCGATCTTTTCGGGACTACCTGGACAAGCTCACGAGCAAGGCTGGATACAGCCCTGAGTGTAAGTCGTTCATGCAGGAGAGCACATTTCAGTCAAAACTGGAGCCGGTCATCACCAATTGTGAGACCACCACTGACTCTGTGACGGCGATGAAAGCTATCATGGCTCACCACTTCTGCAGAGTTAATGAACCTCGGTTCAGGAAAGCTCCCAGGGACGACTTGGAAGAAGTCTCCTTTTCAGAGAACGAAGTCACTCTCGCTCTAAGCAAACTTCAGAATAACAAGGCCGCCGGCTTAGATGGACTACCGATCGAAGTCCTGAAGCTCGCTCACTCTACTGATCCGGAGTTCCTGACGGCGATCATGAATGCCTGCCGAGATGCTCGGTTGTTTCCTAGAGCCTGGAAGAACGCGCAGTGTGTACTCATAGCCAAGCATGGTAGGGACCTTTCGACCTGCGACTCGTACCGACCACTCAGTTTGGTAAGCTCTTGGGGAAAACTCTTGGATAAGCTGATGTACAATCGGCTTAGGCACTTTGTCGAAAGCAGGGGGTTGCTCAGTGAATACCAGTTCGGATTCCGGAAGCACCGGAGTGCGGTCGACACACTTCAGCTGGTTGACAGGTACATCCGCACCAATCGCGGTGATAGCCTGCATACTGTGCTGCTGTCGTTCGATATCAAAGGGCCTACGACACCGTCCGATGGACGTATGTCTTCCAAGAGCTTTACTGACTCGGTATTCCCCTCGAACTCTTCCATCTATTTGGGAGTTTCCTGGATAACCGTTTGGCCACCTACTGTGGCCGATCGTTCAGTTACACTGTCGAATACAACTGTGGTGTTCCACAGGGGTCTTGCTCGGGGCCGCTACTATGGATCATAGTGGCTAACTCCCTGCTTCAACACTTCGAGAGGTGCGACTTCTTTGCTCACGACAAGCTCGTGGCCTTTGCGGACGACTTTCTTTTCGTACTCAAAGCCCGGAATCGGGAAGAGGTCATTGCTAAGACGAAACGAGCTGCTGTGCTCATGTCAGCGTGGTGTAAATCACACTACCTGCAACTTAAGGGGATCCAACTTATCCAACTTCTCATCGTGTCACCCCGCTGACCTTGGAGCTACAGATTGAAGTTCGACCTGGACGGCGATTCTTTCAGGAACTCGATCCAAATCTAGGGGTCATGTTCAATGATAGGCATTCATTCACTGCACACCTCGAACTTGTGAATCGCAAGGCTAGGAAGGTGTTGCAGAAGCTGGCCAGGGTTTCTCGACCCACTTGGGGACTTGGTGGAAAGACCATGAAGGCTCTGTATTGCACCGTTCTGGAGAAGATAATTCTCTATGGGTGCGAAGTCTGGTACCTGAACACCAGGCGGCAGGATCTGAAACTGTCTCAGATCCAACGGGCCTGTCTGCTTTTGGTAACAAAGGCGTACAGGTCTGTCTCGAATGAGGCCCTGCTAGTACTAGCAGGTGTAATGCCGCTGGAATACTCCGCGAGAATCAGACAAGCGGTCTGATACCCCCAACACCCAGTTAGAAGTATTCTTGGCAGAGATTTTGCACAGTGGAATTCGAGTTGGTCAGAAAAGAAGCAGTTTTTAAAAATAATAACAATTTATAAAAAAAAAAAACATTTAAAGAAATAACACATGTACTACAAAAAAAAAAAAAAAAAAAAAAAAAAAAAACCAAGATATTATGAACTGGACTAGGACTAAAAAAAAATTAAATTGGGACATAAGGTCCCTATAAAAAAAAAGGAAATCGCCGGAAGTTACCTTTTTCAAAACAAGCAAAAATCCTAAACAACTTGCATCTTGAGTCAAACTTTCCCAAAAATTCCGTACTTCTACAAATTCCTTCAAAGTAGGATGGCCATAAGATAAACACCCTCAGTCAGCTCACATACGTTGATCAGGAAGTACTGGCGGCTCGCCGCCAAAGATGTTGCCGTTTTCCCCAGTAGATCACCGTTTCCTCGCTTCTGCAGATGAACTTCACCCTGGCGTACTTATACTTCCCGCCGGGTGGAAGACTGAACGCCGATTCGTCCACGTGTGCCGCTCGCTGGACGAATCGTGATTACCGAGCAAGTATTTGCATACGGCACTTCCTTCTTCATCGGATCGCACGTCGAAGATAAAAAATAATAATAATGGCGGGAAATTAAAAACCGCTCTGGATTGAAATATTCAAAAGAATTTTTTTTTTTTAATTAAGTAGAAACGTCAATTACTATAAAAAAAATTGGCATTTATGCTAACAAAAAGCCCCCCTCATTGACGTTTTGACACAAAAAAAAAACTAGTCCAGTTCATTTACAAACTGCTGTTTTACACATTCAAAAATCACACGTTAACATAAACATTGCAGAACATTTTGTAACTGCAAACAATATTCGCTACTTCAAAGTCCATTTGTGAATTTCAACAATATAATCAAAAGTATGCAAGTAAACTTGATTTCAAACAAGGTATCATACTTGAATGTAAAGAAAAACTTTTTTATATTTTTAAACAATTTTGTATTAGACATTATCAAATGATATAATGTATGAGCATACAATTTAAAGACATATCAAAATACAACAATAACACTCATTTAGAAAAATACATATAGAAACACTTTAAAGCTCATCGTCATCATGAAAAATTGTTTTAACAAATTTCTGTAAATCTCCTTTCGTGAGTGCTTTTGTAAAAGGATCGGCAAGGTTAAGTTTACTTTGAAATATTGCATAATAAAGACATTCTCTCTAATCAGGTCCCTTATGAAAAAAAGCTTCACATCAATGTGTTTGGAACGTGTGTTCTCGACCGGAGATTTGGTAAACTCAATTGCTGACATATTATCAGCGAAAAGGGTAGGCTTTAATTTTGGCCCCTTAACTATCTTGTATTTATAACACTCTGATAATACATTATCCAACCATACTAACTCCCGGGCTGCCTCAGTCATTGAAATAAATTCCGCTTCCATAGTGCTTAAACTAACAGAACGCTCCTTAAATGTTCGCCAGGAAATAGGTGATTTATCTAGAAAAACAATTTGTCCTCCTAGAGACACTCTATCGTCCCTGTTAGAAGCAAAATCTGACCCGAGTAGATTTCAAGCCTAGGTTCCTTGCAAATTAGTTTTAACTTGTATGTTTTAGTATATGCTACGTAACCAAGCAACTTTAATAATCCTACCCAATGAAACATTCCGGCATTAGCCTGGAACTGGGAGAAGATATTAATAGCGTAAGATAGATCAGGCCGAGTTCTACTTGCGATGACTGATAAGCAACCTAGCACATTCCTGTAAGGAACGGCAGCCATCTTGCGTAACTCTTCCTCAGTAGAAGGGATATTCGACTTTGAATACTTAATTCCTTTTGCTATCGGAAGGGAGGAGATTGGAAAATTTAACGACCTAAATCTCTTTACTACCTCATCAATGTATAGACGTTGATGGATCAAGATTTGGTCTTGCTTATACTCAAACTCTACTCCAAGTAACTTCCTTGTTACGCCAAGAATCTTTAAGTCAAATCTGCTCTTCAGAGTATTGAGTGCGTTTTCGCAAAGATGCTGATCTTTTCCAAAGACTACGATATCATCAACGTATACCAAGAGAACTACGTTATTACCCATATAATACGTGCAGTTACACCATTCATATTTGTTAAAACCTAGACTGAGCAATACCTGATTCAACTCAAGAAACCACAACCGACCACTCTGGTGAAGGCCGTAAATAGCTTTATCCAAACGACACACGAAATCTGGTTTACTTCTATCTACATAGCCTTGAGGCTGATCCATATAGATTTCATGGGATAAAGGTGCATATAAATATGCACTTTTTATATCACACTGGATATTAGTCCAATTCAAATGTACCACTAATAGAGAAAAGAAAAATCTAACGACTGGACTGAATGTTTTCTCATACGTTTCCCCCTTAACCTGATAATAACCTTGGGTAACATGCCTAGCCTTAAATCTAGCAATATTTCCAAGCTCGTCCCTCTTAATGGCAAAAACCCAGCGAGAACCTATTGGTTCCTTACCCTCAGGTAGGGGAACAAGACGCCAGACTTTATGTTTAGCCATACATCCTATTTCATCGTCCATCACTTCCATCCATTGGTCTCTTTCAGGAGTTTTTAATGCTTGCTTATATGTTCTAGGTATAACCACATCTAGTCATCTAGAACTCTTTTTACTAAAGGAAACTGACGATGTAGATGGATTTTCGTTTGAACTGACAATGCCTTTGTATTTGTTATGACCCGAAAAGTCAAAAATCGAAGGATCGTAATAAATAGAGTTCTTTTCACAATATGCCTTTACATCATTCAAGGATCTTAGTCTCTCATTATATCCTTCCTCAAAGTAGTATATATCGGTTCGTCTATCATCTTTTCTGGTAACAGGTTTACGTAACCAGGTTACATGGCGAGGCGAAGGTGCTTCATCACTGTGACTTGATGAGTCCTGGGTTTCATCCTCATCATCGGTTTCAGGTTCCGGAAATTCAGTTACTGGACTTCGTGGAAGTTGGGTTTCATCAGTTCTATGAATTTCCCAGTCAACTTCCTGCGATTCTAAGAATGGGCCCAGTGCAGCTCCACTGCGAAGACAATTCGGTTCAATAGCCTGCTTAAAAGTAACATTGATGGTTTCAATTAACCGACTTTCGTCTTCTAACCAAATCCGGTAACCTTTGGTCCTTAGACCGTAACCGACCATTAAGCCCTTTTTAGCCTTAACATCCAACTTCGATCTTATTTTGATTTTAGGAATGCCGACATACGACTCAGTTCCGAAACTTTTTAAGTGTCTTACAGAAGGTTTGTGACCAGAATACAACTCAAAAGGAGTCAAACTTTACCCCCCATGACAGACACGGTTCCAAGTATAAGCGAAGTAAATTGCCGCTTCTGGCCAAAATTTATGGGGCATGCCACTACAATATAAAATTGACCTCACATTATTTAAAGCTGTTTGGTTAAATCTTTCACATGGACCATTTTGTTCAGGGGTGTAAGAATTAGTAAACTCATGTCGTATACCGGTTTGCTCACAGTAAGATTTAAAATGTTCATTTTTGAACTCTGAACCATTGTCGGATCTTATAAATTTCAGTTTTCTACCAAGAAACCTTTCAGCTCGGGCAATATGCCTCTCAAAAATTCTGAACACCTGCATTTTGTCCTGAAATGGATAAATTACCGCCTTCCTAGAATAATCATCGATAATAGAGAGGAAATATCTCTCACCACATCTACCCTCTGTGCTAATCGGGCCCCACACATCGGTAAAAACTCGCTCTAATGGTGCTTCCGCCTGTCTAAAATCCAAAGTTTTAAAGGAGACTCGCCGCTGTTTATTTAATTGACAAACTTCACAGAAAAATTCCCTATGCCGTTCTAGTACAGGTAGACCCGTTACACAATTTTTTCTACTTGTATTAACCAAAATATCCGAACTAATGTGGGCAAACCTCCTATGCCAAACATCCAAGCTCTCAGCTTGTAACGAAGATGTTTCAAATTTCACATGTTTGTTTCATTTAATTTTGGGAAAAACATAATAAATACCATTTATAAGCTTAGCTCGAAACATAGTTTCTCCATCCTTTCCCACAACTTTAATACGACCACGCTTACATTCATATGTTGCACCATTGATATCCATCTTCGGCCCTGAAATTAAATTTTTCCTCAATTTCGGTGAATAGAGTACGTCTCTAAAGTTGTAGACTCTCCTGTTATCAAACCTCATCTCTACATTTCCTTTGCCTTCGACTGAAAACAATACGCCATCGATAGCAACATGCAATTTTTCGCCAGTAACCGATGCAAAAGAGCTAAAAAGTTTTATATCTCGACAGAAATGATGGTATGCAGCCGTATCAAAAAACCAACAGCCATCTGCATCATCACAACTAAGGCTCGATTCTGCAACATAATGAGTGCATAGATTATTAGTATTCTGCGTTTTTTCGTTACGGGAAGTTTGTGTATGGTGAGATTTCTTTTTACCTTTCCTTGAACCCGAGGAACAATTAGTGCCTTGATCAGATGACGCGGAGGAAACTATTGGTGACGAGGACCTATTAGGTAATTTAACCCTACAAGTATTCTGCATGTGACCTTTACGTCCACATCTAAAACAGGTTATATTCTTTTTAAAAGACTTACTAGAAAATTTCTGAACTGAAGTGACATTCTGAACTTCAATATTTCTACCCATTATACATTTATCCGTATCCCTTAATTTTAGCCTGGTTTCCTCGGCGACAAGTTCTAGTGAAATGTCCTTAAAAATAAACTTATCATCTGGCCATCTTAGGATTGTTTGTACCACTTGGTCAAATTTACTGGGTAAGAAACGGAGTAATTGAAAAGATAAATAAATTTCATTAATGGGATGGCCAATCGCCTTAAGTTGTTCAGAAAGCTTTGTTAACCTTGCCGAAAATAAACTGACACTTTCATTTGTATTAATATAACAGGTTATCAATTCAGAAAACAGAGCCATATGCCTTGCTTTACTATCTGGTTGGAAGTAGTCTTGCAATAGCTTCCATGCTTGAACAGGGCAATCTGAATTTTCGATAAGTCCTCTATAATCCTCGCTTACATTTAGGTATATGGTAGTTAGGGCTATACGTGACCCATGCTGAAAGTCAGCTAATAAATAATCAGGTAGAACCTTTTCTTTCTTGTCTTTTTCAACAACCGGCGATTTTTCAATACCATTAACAATTGACCATGCATTTTTTTCATTTAACAAAAATTTAATGTCCTTAGTCCAGGTCACATAATTATCAGCATTTAACTTCTTAATAGAAGGTGCAATATTGATAAGAGCCATCTCAAAAAAACAATACCTAGCCCTCCAAATATTTCAAAACTACCAATTTTTCGAAAAAAAAAATTACAATTTGCTTCAGACCAACTCGAATGCGGTATCTACTGGCCCATAACCCTTTGATACCCCCAACACCCAGTTAGAAGTATTCTTGGCAGAGATTTTGCACAGTGGAATTTGAGTTGGTCAGAAAAGAAGCAGTTTTTAAAAATAATAACAATTTATTCAAAAAAAAAAAAACATTTAAAGAAATAACAAATACAGCATAACATATATGTACTACAACAAAAAAAAAAAAAAAACAAGATATTATGAACTGGACTAGGACTAAAAAAAAATTAAATTGGGACATAAGGTCCCTATAAAAAAAAGGAAATCGCCGGAAGTTACCTTTTTCAAAACAAGCAAAAATCCTAAACAACTTGCATCTTGAGTCAAACTTTCCCAAAAATTCCGTACTTCTACAAATTCCTTCAAAGTAGGATGGCCATAAGATAAACACCCTCAGTCAGCTCACATACGTTGATCAGGAAGTACTGGCGGCTCGCCGCCAAAGATGTTGCAGTTTTCCCCAGTAGATCACCGTTTCCTCGCTTCTGCTGATGAACTTCATCCTGGCGTACTTATATTTCCCGCCGGGTGGAAGACTGAACGCCGATTTGTCCACGTGTGCCGCTCGCTGGACGAATCGTGATTACCGAGCAAGTATTTGCATACGGCACTTCCTTCTTCATCGGATCGCACATCGAAGATAAAAAAAAATAATAATGGCGGGAAATTAAAAACCGCTCTGGATTGAAATATTCAAAAGAATTTTTTTTTTTAATTAAGTAGAAACGTCAATTACTATAAAAAAAATTGGCATTTATGCTAACACTATCTCTGCAAAAGAGGTGTGTGCGTCATCGATCTGTTGGGGCTGACTTTCTCTCGGGACTGTGCGTACGGACCTCGTGGCCATACGGTGAACCCGTATGATCTAGTCACTGTCGACTTCGACAATATCCCGCCTACCAGTAGGGGATGGGAGATTTTCACTGATGGCTCGAAGATGGATACTCCGCACGCCGGATCGTGTGTGGGGGCAGCGTTCATCGCTTACCGGGATACCGCCTTGGTATACTTCGGTGTTTACCGGCTTGCAGATCGCAACTCGGTCTTCGACGCTGAGCTTTACGCTATCCTCCAAGCTCTTCTCTGGGCCTTCAGGAATCTATCGGATGGAAAACTGAGACTTTACTCAGATAGCCGATCCTCTCTGCTGGCGTTGCGGGACCTGACCAGTTACCACCCCTGGGTGGTACTCATCAAAGCCACGCTCTCGATCCTAGGGGGACGTGGTGTTGCGGTGAGTTTTGGTTAGGTTCCGGCCCACACGGGCATCCCCGGGAACGAGGAAGCGGACGCGCTCGCCAAATCTGCGACCTTGAAGTCGGAGATTGACGCCAGCATGAGATATTCCTGGGCTGTCAATGGTGGGATGTTGAAGAAGGTGGCTTCAAAATGGTGGCAGGAACGCTGGGACAGCTCCATCACTGGACGTTGGACACACTCTCTGCTGCCTCAGGTATCCCTGAGACGGTGCGAGAGCGACTTCTACCTTAATCAGATACTTACCAGCCATGGTATCATACCTGAGTTCCAATTAAAAAGGTTCAGTAAGAGCGGGTTGTGTCCGTTCGATGACGAACAGGGAACCGTGGACCACCTGGTCTACCACTGTAGGCGTAACAGTGAGATTCGGAAGTCCCACTTCCCTATCAGTTCCTGACCATACACAGCGCTGAGCCTCACTAGCTTGGTTCATCTACCTCGGGTTCGGGAGGGCCTGAGGAAAATGATCATACTTCTCTTTGACAAGCTCAACCTGTAAAGGAGTCTTTATGTGGACCCGAGCTAAACCTCGTCATTGACCGGTACCCTTCCTCCTGGGTTGACTTGGGATCCTTTGGATTCCTTGTTGGCTCTTGACCCTGGCTCGTCGCTCGCTGGGAATCCCTCGTAGCCACCACATGGAGAGATTCTCTTCGTGTTCCGGGGCAAGACTCCGATACAGAACTGACCCCCAGGGCGGTGATCCAAAGGAGTAGTGCTCTAGATCTAGGGCAAACCCAGGACCGTCGAGTTGGATGACCCCGCCGACTCCCTCCGATCGGGGGAGATAGCGGTTATGACCTGGTTGTGGAGAATGCAGGGTGAACCTTCTCCACTCCCGCCCCCTGAGAGGGGGGCTTCCTGTCAAGTGGAGCTTCGCTCCAGAGGTGGAGGTGGTTGGGGCCTCACCTTATTCGCGAACGGTATCCTCTTGCAAGTAGCGCATATTGGGAGTCCGTTTTTCTCTGCGGCGACCGCATCGCGTTCTGTCGTTGAGTCTGTACTTCTTGTGCTCCGCGTCGGAGTCCCTTCTCCGAGCGGTAAGCAGTCTCTGCTATCACTATCGGCTACTAGTCGGTAGGGGTCCCCGGTAAGCGTCTTAAATGCACGCACAGGTGGGGTGCTTTCCATGTTTTGTAGCTTGCGTGTGGTATATGCAGCATTCTTAGGTTTTGTTGCGTAGTGTTTTTACAGCAGTGTTGCCACTATTAAAATTCCAACTCTTGTATTTAATATTCTCTTACAAAACATTTCTTTGGTTCTTACACAATTACCTTCAAGGTAAATCAGGTGTTTGAAAATTATCCTTTTTCAAAAACCTAGGCCTTCTCCTCCTTGAATAATGTTTTTTATCTGTGTATTTCAATATATTTAGAGTAGCAGTAAATATAACCTAATTGTATAATGTAAATTATGTAATGAATTAAAGTAGCAAATATAAAATAATATATTAAAATTATAAAAATGTAAATACTTCTAAAGCCAATATTACAAAGAACATTATTTTAAACTAGTATCAATGGTTATATCTTTAGAGTTCTGTCTCTCATATCAGATCAGTAAAAATACACAAAATTTATATACTTTTATTATAATGAGAATAAACATGTTAATTTAATTATTTAAAGTTATTTTTATATGGTGCATTTAAAATTTATTTTAAGGTAGATAGCAATTTTTTTTTATTATTTATTTATTAAATTCACATTTATTGTAAATGTGAGTTCACTAAATGTAGCATTTGAAACATAGTATTTAATGCACTATACATGATATTTGAAATACAGTATGTTTTAAAAATGTAAGATTTCAGCTCTTTTTCCATACTATGTGCTTGGACACCAGTGTGATCACTGACCTTTACCTTTATGTAAAATTAATCCTTTTTTTTTTGCGTGTTTACAGTGCTGTAGTTTGCTCTTATGAGAAAATGTTTCTTTGATGCTTTTTTTTTATATATATATAGAAGCTTTACAGAAAGCTCCAAGAGCATCTATACTCTATGAAATTTCGTTACTAACTGGTACTTTGTTTTAATCTCCATGTGAGCCATGGTAGCCCAGTTGGCAAAGGTTACAATCTTGTAATAAGAGGATTGTGGGTTTGGGGCTCAGGCCAACCTAAGATCCACTGTATTGATTAATAGTGACTGGGGCATGTAATATGTGTTTGTGGCCATTGCCATCTAAGTTCTTCTCTAACAATACCTCTGAGGGTGGCAGACCAAGGCTGGGACTCTTTTGCTTAGTGTGTCTGCTTCTAAATATGAAGATCCACTTGAGCTAAGGCATTCTTTCACACTAGTGATGCTCATCAATCAAAAGGCTCACCCCTTCCACTTAATTCATGTGGACTCTGGCCATGTACTTGACCTCTCGTGGGATTGGAAACAACAATAATATCCATATAATAATCCCTATACTTTATTCAAAGCATGAAACTGTTAAACATTTTATAAATAAGATTTGAGAATACATAAGAGTTAAAAGCATTGAAAATTATTGTAATAAAAGTATGTTAAGATATTTAGAAGCTGATAGAACAAATGTGTGTAAGGGTGTGGGTTTTCTATTTCTTGTAAACAGTTTGAAATTGTGAGACTGTATATTTTAAAGAATCATCATGATGTATATATATATCATGTTTACATTTCTCTTTTATAACTTTGCTTTACAATTTATTGTTTATCTCTTAGTATAGTTTTATAAGATATAATTGTAAATATAGTTTATACTGTAGTAAGTCAAAAACTTTTGAGTAAAATTTTTCTTCCCTGTATGTCACTCACTGTGAGCATTATATAGTGTTTAAATTATAACCTGAAGTTGTAAAATTGATCTTTTTTTTTTTTTTTTTTTTTAGTTTGGCCTATGCAAGTTTAGAGCAGCATGAGCAGGCTATTAAAGCATTCAAGAAAGCAGTAGAATTGGATCCAGCTAATGAAAGCTATCGTAGTAACCTTAAAATAGCTGAAGATAAGAAAGATAAGCCAATAAATTCATTGGTAAGTATTGTTGTAGATTCTGGGTGTAATTTTTTTCTTGTCATATGCCAGTTTGGACTTTTTGTACAAGTATTTTTCTTTTTTTATTACTTTAAGAAAAGTTATAATTTTTTCTTAGGTCTTACTATTTCTGTCTTGGAAATTATTTGATTTGAACTTATTCATAAATATTTTATTAATTACAGAAAAATGCTTAAAATTTATCAATTTCTAAGCTATCTGGCTTAATAAAAGTACTATATTTGGATGTTATTTTCTTAGTTTATTCATGGTTGAAATTGTCTAACTAGCAGGCTCAATCACTTAGTTGTTTGTTTAGACATTTTTCATCTTCATTTTGTATGCCTGATTGTTATTATTTCAAATTTTACATAAGAATAACAAGTTAAGAGTTTGCTTGTGGTTTGTAATGATGATTTTCATTTTCCTATGACAAAAATTATAGAAAACTGCCACTTTTAAATATAGGCTTAAGATTTAAATTCATTTTATACTTTAAACTTGGTTCAAATCCAGCTATTAGACTTCTTTTTCCCAATCCAGCTGGTAATACAGACATCTTTATGCCAAACATAGCTGTAAAGCTTTTATTCATTTAGCACTACTCAGAAAACATGTGTAGCTTTAGAACCTCTACAGATATAAGTAATATTGCCCTCCTGCCATGGCTGATCCTTGTAATTTAAAATCAGAGACCAAGCAGAAGACCCCCAGAGGTATCGTTTGAACTTGGAGGATATTACAACCACAAACCTATTTTACATGCCCCAGCTGCCATTAATATACATGACGTATCTTTGGCTTCGAACTGTTTAACCTGCAGTTAGGTTATCAATTCTTTTGCTGGCTGAACTACCACAGCTCTCAGATAATTGATTAAATAACAGGATTATTCAGAAAAAACTGATTGCAGGCAAAATAAATTTAATGTTGTTGTAACCAAAGCATTCAATCCATTTTTATGTGTGGAAGTGTTATTTCAAGCATTTAAGCTCTTTCAAACTATCAGAAATCTGTACCTGTCCCTCCCAATCTATTAACGCCAATGCCAGAACTTTCATAGCTGTATAGATTTCTTCAGTTGTAAAATATGTTAATGTCATTTTTCTCTAATTCTGCTATATAACTTATGTTTCTGTAACGTTTCCATGCCACTCCCATAGTAAGGAAACCTTCAGATCTGCAGTTTTAATTTTCATGTGCTATAATACATACACCTGTCTCTCTGAAATCTGTCCATACAAGAATTCTAAAACGAGCATCTGAAAAATCTCAAAAATGCTTGCATTTAGTAATTATTAAACAGATTATCATTACACTGTACACATTAGCATAGATTTCCTTAACCTTTCAGAATGCATTTTAGTTATTTTTTCTCTTGCTGCATATATTGTTATGTAGTTGGAACAGTGGAAATTATCATCAGTACTTTTCATTTGTTACAGGATTGTTACACAATACATTTTTGTTAAAGGTAACTATCTTTTTGAGGAATTAATATGAAGAAATGTGTTAGCTTAGTTACAATATTTAGATTGAATATAGTGTCAGAATGGCACAGGTTAATGTGTTCAAACTTCAGTCTTATCTCCACCAGCTAGATATGTGCATCTAGTTCATTTTATTTTACATTTAAGTTTATTTTCTTTAAAGAACTTTCTTTGATGTCACACTTTCCTTTTATCCTTTTATTTTGAAATTTAAGTCAGAATTGTTTACACATGTGTATATGTGTGTGTGTGTGTATATATATATATATATATATATATATATATATATATATATATATATATATATATATATATATATGAACATATGCATTTATATATGTATGTGTGAAGGGTGTTCAATAAAGTTCAATGGCTGAATGGGTAGGGTGCTGCTTTTTGGTACCAGAGTTCAGGGTTTGGATCCCACTTTTGACATGGATGTTCACAGCCATTCATAAACTAACTTTTAGCAATAAGTCCTAGTCCTCTTAGCCTTTGTGCATAAAAGCAGTATACTATAGGGCTTCAAACCAAACCAGTAAAATCTGACTTGCCTAGCACATAACATTTGAATAATGTTCACTATAGTCTCCCTGTTGTGCAATACACTTGTTCCTATGTTTCCAGCACATTGAATACATGCTTAAAGCCTTCCTTAGAGAACACTTTTAAAACTGTTTCTAAGGCTATTACAATTACTTTTGTATTAGAAAAATAACCTTTAAGTTCCTTTTTGTATTAAAAGTCATTTAGAGTTCAATCTGTGTTATAAGGCAGATGTGGGAAAATCTGATCTTTTTAATAGAAACTTGTAGACAATGTACTTACAAAGTCTTGTATTTTCATGGTACAGTTAAGATGAGGTCAGTTTTCATTGTGTAATCCTTCAGCAGCTATTTTAATATTTTATTATAATAAGTCACTGATTCTTTACTCTTGTGTGTCAGTATGAGTATATGCTGTGCTACAGCAATAAAAAAAAATATTACCAATGCTGCTTGAACATTGATACAGTATTCTTGGTTACTTTTGGAGTAACTTTCCACTGAAAACATGTTCTATTACTCAACTTAGGCTCCATAAATGCCATACTCAACTCTTCATGAATGTTAGTAGTTTTTAATCCAGGTAAAATACAATATTTTATTGCATATTGGTGACCTTGTAACATACACATTAAATATTAGAGGTAAATTTTTACAAGCCTGCTTTGTTATGCTTTTCTTGCAGAAGTACTATCATCAAATTTAGCATGTTTCAGGCAGATTCTTATGTGCATGCCACAAATGGTGCTAACAGTACTATTCACTAACTATAACAATAGTGTCAGTAATTTATTGAACCACCCTGGTGTGTACATATATTTATCTAATACAAGTATATATATATATATATATATATATATATATATATATATATATATATATATATATATATATATATACACATAGACACACACTGTAAGTACATATGCATATAATCATAGACAACAAAGTTTTCTTTCTGAATAAAAGGATTTGTATGTATGTTTGTATCCCAGTAATGGTATTTTATGTGCTAGTCTGAAGTTTATTATTGCTGCATTTATGTCTGTGGTGTTTTTGTGTTTATTATTTATAGTGATATTATTTAAACCTTAAATTGCATATTTGCAGGGCGGATTGGCCGGACTGAGTAGCGTTGATTGGCAAACACTATTTACAAATCCAGCATTTAGAAATATGGTAAACATATTGTCTATTTGATTGATATTTTGTGTAAAAGTGTTGAATATTTGTGTTGGTTTCTATACAAACTTAATGAGTAGAATGTAATGCATTAACTTCTTATAAAGTTTGTGAAATTAAACTAGGAACTTATAATTCATTCTTGGAGTAAATGATTTTTTTTAGTATTTTCAAAATTTGTTCTATTGAGGGGAGTTGCATAAAAGAACCCTGATTAGCTTTTTATATGTTAATAATTTTGCTCTGTTTCAGTACTGTAAACTTAATTATCTTGAATGTTTATATTAAATTTGTTTAGGCATCAACTCTAATGCAAGATCCTAATATCATTAGTTCACTGTCTGCTTCTATGGCTTCTTCCTTAAATCAAGGTGGTGTTCCCCCACCACCACCCCCTCCTCCAACTACTGCTCCTGGACTTGATGGTGCTGGAAATTTGCCAAATAACCCTGGTGGTCGAAGCCTAGATATGCTACTTGAGGCTGGTCAATATTTAGCTGCACAGATGCAAGCAGCAAATCCAGATCTTGTAGAGCAATTTAGACAAATTACATCTAGAACATTTGCTCGTCAAAATCAAGATAATGGAGGTTTGTATATTTCATATTCTTAGTTTAAAATTTTATTTACATATTTTTTATATTAGTTTGTAGTGTATATAGAATATTTAAAGAATTACATATATTAATGAAACTTTACATATATTTTACATCCTTGTACAAAGTAAAAGAAGGTATTGTAATCAAGAAAAATTTCAAGGTTCAAATTTCTATGGACATACTTATTTAGAACATGCTTGAATGAATTTTGACAAATTTCAGTGCTACATCTATATGCATGTATAAGGAAACTTTAATTTTGAATTGTTAAATAATTTTGACCATTTCTGAACTAATTTTCACTTGATGTCTGTTCCTACATATCAATGTATTCTGCTTTAGTTATAGAAGGTTAAAATTTTTGATTTAGGATTTATAATATCTGGTTGTGCACCTCTCCTTGATTGCTATCTGATCTCTATGTAACATATATTAAAGATGTGGGACACAATTGAGAAATGATTATCTTTAAATCAAAATCTTGTATTCAAGACTATTTCAACATCTACTTTACACCTCTTCTTTTGATTGAAATCTGCACTTTATATTAGGAAGATGTTCAATATAACAGGTATTAACACTGTGTAGAAAAACTGGGAAAACAATCAGCCTTAGGAGGTCAAAATCATGAATTTAAGACTATTATACCATCTAAATGTGCTAATTCTCTATGGTTTGCAATCTGAACTATTATGTTGTGAACATTTTCAATATAATGAATATTAATAATGTGGACATAACTCAAAAATGATTTGATGTAAAATGTTAAATTGTCTGTTGTAACATCTAGTTGTTCTTCACTCATCATGACTGCTATCTGCACTCTGTATAATGAAAAAATTTTATATGGCTGAAACATAATGGCTTTTATTGCTACCAATTTACAATGCATTTAAAAAAGATATTGAACAATTCATATGTGTTTGTAGCAGTGTCTTTAAAGTCCATTTATATAAAACAAAAGAAATTATAGAAAATTTTGAATTATTATCTCTGCCTGGTACAGAGTAAAGAAAGAATTGTAATTGTGGAAGATTTTGGTTTAAAACAGTTTATATAACAAATATCTCAACAAATAATTATGTTGGAGATCTTTGCTACATGGTAGTGTTCCAGTTCTACTCACATGATAAATGAAGCTTACTTTGAATGTTTAAGAGAAGTTCTAAAAATGATTCTATGCATCATACAAAATAAAAGATGTATATTATAACCATACAAGGAAGTCATGTGGTCGCCATGTGACTTCCTTTCATGGGATTCTTTTCTCTTCCCTTCCTTTCCTATTCACATGATTTCTTACTTTGGAATAACAAGGTTGTTTGTGTTTTTGGTAAACACCAGAATTCCTCAGATTTCACGTTGTCTTCAAATTTCTGGAGAAATAATCTCATGCTTAGTAGAGACATACATTTATTATATTAAGTCTCACATAAGTAAAGAATCTCATAAAATAAAGTTTAATAGTAATGATCAGGAAATTTGTAGCAATTAAGATTTTTGTAGCAATCAGTAAGTTTACTCTAATCAAAACAGATTACAGTGTTCTTTGTAAAAGTTGTTCTGGAAGGAGGGGAGATCATTTTAGACATGTTCCTTGTTGGATTCATGTAGAAGTTTTTTTTTTTTGGGGGGGGGGGTAATAAAAAGATATAGAAATTAATCTCTCTGATATAGTTGTACACTTTTGACAAATATGCCTCATTGTTATTTTTCTCTTTAAAAAATATTAGACTTTAAAAGCCTTTTCTTGTTATTTTTCTTAAATTTTGGGATATTTAATCTTTGCTGTAATGTACTATGACAAGATAGTTACATTTTAAGTTTTCTGTACCACAACTCAATATAGTCTATAGTATACTTATAATTTTTGTTATGTAATGGGATTAGTGGTATGATTTTATCGGTGTGACCATTACAGCTTACTTAAAAAAAAAAAAAAAAAAAAAAAAAAAAAAAAAAAAAGCATATTTGAAAATCTAATTTGCTTTATGTGTTTGTGATATATATATATATATATATTTATTTATTTAAATCTTAAATTTATAGCTATTGTTTCCTTCTGATAATATTGGTATTCTTCACAGTCTAAAAAGTGGGTGAACTTAAAATTTTGTTTAATAATGGTGAATGGTTATAGTAGTTAATTATGTTGAATATTGAACTAAAATCTGCTTATAAGTACTGAAGATTGTGAATTCATATCCTGATTCCAGAGTGAATATTTGTAGCAATTTAGAATTGGCTCCAAGCAGTTCCTGGTCTCATTAGCTTTCACATAGCAAAGCAGTAGACTGTAGTGCTCCAAACTAAACCAAACCAACCCTTTTTTAAAATATCAACATAATTTTACTAAGTACATTGACAATTTTAAACTTTGCTGAAATTTTCAGGGTTTTTTTTTTCCAGTATTTAGTTGGTAAAAGGAAATATATATTAGGAATTTTAAGTAAACCATGAGGTAAAATTTAACAATATAAAGATATCATAAAATGAAATGCTTTTGATCTTTCAATATTTAAGAGTTAGTATGTATGGTTTTGGGGTTGCTGTGAGTTTAAGATATGTTATATATGCATCTTCCTCTGTGTGTTTATGTAATGTCCTATCTTTATTATATTTGTAATCCATTTAACATATGTCCTAGTTTTTTTCTTTTTTTAAGTAGAAACAAATTTAAATTGTTTCATTTTTTAATATTTGTTTTAAAAAGTTATAATTTTACCATTTGCATCAAATCTAGGCGATTGAATTTTTTCAAGATTCTGTTGCTATTATTGCTGGAAGCTACTTCCTTTAATACTTCCTCTAATATTGTACCTCTCTTTGAATGTGTCAAATGGTGGTAAAATTAATTGGGACTTCATTACCATAGTTTGCAGGTTTGAATCTTCTTAAAGGCATGTATGTTAGTTATTGCAGATTCAAAATAGCTAAAGAAATGGTTCACAGGGTCATACTTGCCCAGAATGCCCTAAAATGGGGTTTCTCTCTTTAAAAATCCTGCTATTTATTGATTTCACCCATTGTAATGGAATATTTTTGTTTCATATTTATAGCGTGTTTCTGAAAGGAAATTTAATATTTCTTATGTTAATCATTATGAATTTATCCTTTCTGTTACCTTTTGGGTTTAGTATTCTTACTGTAAAATTATAAAATTGCTGAATTTCTTTCAAAATTCTTTTATTTTTATTTTTTTTTTAGTAACTTAAATTTTAGTATATTATTTAAACAATTACTGATGCAAATCTGTATGTTTAAAATTACAGATGGGGTAATGTATATTTTTGTCCTAAAAGTTTAATTTATAGCTATTACTAATATCATGAAAAAATATCATCAGTTTCTTTTATGTATTTTTAAATATTGAAGCTGATTTTCCATAATTTTTTTCCTTTCAGTCCTTTAGAAAAATTAATTCACTTGCTTCTCAAACAAATCTATTTGAGACTGAATCTTAAATAGTCTTCTAGTAAAAGTATTATTTTATAAGTGAGAAAACTGATTCATTTTATTTGGTAAAATTTTACTCTTTTAAGATTGACTTATATTAATTGAACCACCTTCTACCAATTATATAAATTTCTCTTAGGTTGCAATATTTTTAAAGGGAAATTTGATTCTTCCTTAATATTGGTGCAGTTGGTAATAATATACCCTAAGATTTTTTTTTTCATTTACCTCAAATTTTTATTATGCTTTTGCATTAGACATTTTTTAAAAGATAATTATAAGTCATATTTTTTATATAATTTTATTAAATTATTATTTTTTGTCTTGAATACATTATTTAAGTATTTTAATTGTAGAAATTTAATTTCTCTTTGTTTCTTTTACAGATGCTCCGGCACAGTAGTACATACTTCTTGTAATTTAGTTTTATGTTATCTTACTATGAAATTTGTGAATGTTTTTTGAAGAAATCAACCCCTAGTACAATGTTCTTTATCTGCAGAATCTGTGTAAGATTTAATTTTGTATCATTAAACTATAAATAGGAAAACCATTACATGTTTTTAATGTTTCATCTGTATAAGAAAGTTTATGATCTATTAATCTTACTTAAGGAAAGTGTAAATCTGAATTTGCCATGCAGAATTCGCTATTTTACACTTATGTATTTTTTACAATGTTAATAAAAGAACCACAAACATTGATTTTTATTAAGTATGACTTGAATTTTCTTCTTAACTGTGTACTCACCACATATGGAAGAAATTTGAGATTTGCTTTTTTGATAACATTTCTAATTTCATATTGCAATTTCAAGAGATTTCTGTGAAGAATATATATTAAACATTAATGACGCACAACAGTGTGTCATAACAATCAAGCACTGAACTGGGCCCATATTGCCGTGAGGCCTTCCAGGCATCTCCAATGTGTGTTATGACAACATTACTGATACATTTTGTTTACAATAGTATACTATACAAGTCCTAAGTACTATAGAATGTGTACATATTTGAGAAAATATCATTAAGATTTAAACACAAAATGATTGTTTTAATATTAAGAATATTTAATGATGCTTTTGATTAAAAGTATAACATTGTATGAAAACCATTAGCAAATTTTTGTCTTAAAACTAATCTCATTTTTTGGTAATTCATGTTATTGTGAATCTTTGTATTCAACTTTTAAAGGTAATCATGAGTATTTTTTGAGCGAGCTTATGTAAACTAGCATAACACTACACACACACACACACACATATATATATATATATATTATATATATACATACATACATACATACATATCCATCTACATGGTTTCCGCGCACCTGGAAAGTCATGGAAAATCATGGATTTAGACAATGGATTAATTTTGTCATGGAAATTCATGATTTTCTAAGTAAAATGAGTAAAAGTCATGGATCCGCTGAGCTACCAATTAAGAAAAACCAAGAAATGCCTCTGCAAGGGAATTTACTTTCTGTTCGTCAAGGAAACTCAAAACAAGCAAGCTTAATAGGGGGGTAAATGTATAAGTATATTATTTTGGTTTTTTCTTAAATTATAAATTAAATTTTTATTAATATAATAATAATAATTATTTAATAAAAATTAGTTAAGATTTTTCTACAAAATATAAGCTTATCTTTAGGGCTATTATATATAAACGTTATAGGGTTATCATGTTTGGCTATTATTCTTGGTCACCTCGATAATACCTAAGTACTCTGAATTCAAATTGGAAATTTTTTGATTGCATTCAGAAAATTGCTGTGTGATTAAACTTAGGTATGTAGATACAACAATTTATATATATATATGAGTTTATAAACATTTATAAAGTATTTTTTATCATAAATTTTTGTAATTTCTCTAAAAGAATATATTTTATTTGTATGTATATCAGAATTTTTATTCATATGTACTTTAACAAAATATTTTTAAAGTCATGGAAAATAATCTTCTGAAGTCAGGGAAAGTCATGGATTTGAAAAATTTTATTTTGGCGGATACCCTGCATCTATCAGTAGCTAACTGCTCAAGTAGACAACATTTATAAAGCATCCACAAGCCAACTTAACATTTATAAGGTTATCTTTACAAAATTGTTTCACAGAATTGGTGCTTTGTTTTTGAATGAAATAATCTGGACATTGAACAATTTTAGTGTACTAATACAGTTATGTAAAAAGAAAACAAATTTTGTACACATAAGTTGCTTTAGTTTATCACATTTCACACATTTACATAAAAGATGTACCATTTCCCTTTAAGAGTCATGCTTTGACCATCTAATATGTATATGCATAGGCTCCCCACTTGATATTTTTCTTGTGTGATCACAAAAGCTATTTGATACCTTTTAAAGGAAAAAAACTTGTGTTTTCCTATTATACCTATAAAATTTTATATTCGAAAGTTTGAAGTGGAGAAATGAAACTTTTCCTATAACGAAAGATATATTTCAAAAATAGACAGAGCTTTTACATTTTGCATACTTTATTAATAGTTTGTCAATAATTATTGACTCTTGAGTATTATTTCTTTTTGATATTGTAGCCAAGCCATTTAACTTCTTTTGGCTCTTGCTTGATTGCAAATTTTTTACTTGATTTAATCTCTAAAATGTTCTCTCAAAATAACTTGGCTTCTAGTTTTTTTTTTTTTCTTAAGTAAAAATTACCAAACAATTTTAAATAAACACAAAACTTAACAGGTAAATCACAAGAGCACAGTGCTTACTGTAAGCTGTTGTTTTTTAACTAACTCCCTAATATAGAAATGAGTAGAATTGACTATTAGAATCAATATACTAAATTAATTTTTAATAACAAAGATAACTTTAAATAAATTTTAAAAATCATAAGCAGCACAATGCTTACTGTAAGCTATTGATTTTTAACTGACTGAATATAGAGATGGGCAGAATCGAATACAAAAATCAGTATACTAGGTTTCTGCCCAAATCAATGTACTCAGACTTTAGTTTTTTTTTTTTTTTTTTTTTTTTTTTTTAAATGATACTTTCGGTACTACAATGAGTACAACCTAGCATCAATAATTCATTTTTGATTAGATTCAATATATTTGTTTTCTTTGGCCCAACTGTGATTCACATCAGTTTTACAATACGGCACCTGTGTGTGCTGACTCTCTCTCTCTCACTCACATACATACATACTACTACTTATTTCCAAACATATCCCATCCATGTATAAAACAAGAGTGTATTTTTTCTAAAAAAACTGCCTTGAGTTCAAAACCTATAAACTGAAATGAAAAAAATTTCTGTAATGATTATGTGTGTCACTAAACAGGTAAAATGAGTGAAATAATTGTTAATGAAATTGGTATGAAGTAAAAGGTTGTAACAACTGTTCATAATTTTTTTTCCCACGATATCCAGTTTGAGAATTATGGAGGTATGGGATTAGTCGCACCTTGAGGCAAATAATGACAACCCTCAGTACATTTCAGTTTGAAAATCGTTGGTCAAGACCATGTGGCCAACATTTTTATTTATTAAATGCTAGTAACAATAGTTTTAACTCATATAACTCAAAAATATTTTTTCATAAATTTGAGCAAATATAAACTAAAAGAACTTGTAAGATGCTGTTTTCAGCAATTTGTTTGCTTCTAGCTTTTACTGGACTATTTCTTTTATAAGATTTTTTTAGGTGATCTGCTACAGAAGTAGTAGAGATCCTTGTTGTGCATTTTAAAACTTAGACTTTTTCCTCCTATGTTGTTAAAATTATTACATAAGTAAAACTCTATAATTTTTTTTGCTTTTCTCAGTTCAAAAAAAATTTTTTTTAATTACATTTGTTTTTCCCCTAATATATATATATATATATATATATATATATACACATTTTGACAATTTTTTTTATGTTATCAATTTAGTGACTTTTTGGTTGGCAATAGTGTGAAATATCATCAAGTAGCACTTATACTGCATTTGTACCACAGATACACTTGTTAGCCAGCATCTCACTTTAACTCTATAAAAAGCCCCAAAATTTCTCAGATTATATAGGTATTAGCAGACATCCACTCCTGAATATACATACATATATACACACACTGAACTCAGCTAGTTTGATATCTGAATAAAATTTGTTATATGTTGGGTTATGATATATAATTTAGTATTAAAATATTTAATTTGTATTTATGTATGTATTGTGTTAAATAACAAAAGAGATGGCTGCATTAGGGGAGAAATTGAATTTTGTAAATAAAATTTTATTGTTTCATAGCATTTTGTGATCCCAAGTTTTACTATATTTAGATAATAGTAAAGTTTCTCATTTAAAGAGTTTTGCCTTTTAGAATTTTTCTGCTTAAATTTTTCTCTGAGCCAGCTTTCAACTTTATTAAAAAGCTTCATATTTGAATGGAACCTATGGAAATGGGATTCCTAATCCTCACGAAATGGAGATCATAAAAGGAGGAGTGAAACAAACCTAGGTAAACATTGTCTGTGGAATTGGGCAATGAAAAACAATTCTGAGATTACGTCTTGCTTCAAGAATCTTCGGGTACATTCCCAGAAAGGTGGGTCTAAAGTCAGTTATATGAGACCTAGCTTCAGGCCATGAGCTTAGTATGGAAAAGTGATTCCCAATCAAAACTAATCCCTCCTTCATATGATTTCTATGGTAGTAACTGAAATTTAACACATTCCTCATAAACAAAAGTGTACATTATCAGACTAAAGGTATCTTATCGTGTTACCTTCAGTCCCATTCATGTAATAGTTCAAGATTCAGTACCACTTTTCCAGCTAGAATTAGTTGATCCATTTTAACTTTTTCTGTATTGTCTGGAAATAAGCAAGTATTTTAAGCATTAATAGATTGTTAGAAAGTTCTAAAACTTCGCTAATTTCTGTTCTGGGTTTTCTAAATATTTATTTAAATTAAACAATTTTTTAACATGTCTATACCAAGATTAAATCATGAAGCTTTACATATGGACTAGAAACTAAAAATTACAAAACAAGTAAAAAATAATAATTTCCACTTAACCTACATTCAGATTGCAAAAAAATTGGACTTCCCTGTGACAAAGCTTTATGGTGCTTTTCCTAAATGAAAGGTAAACTTCAAAAATAGTAAATAAAAATAAAACACTGCAATATACAAAGTATAAAGACCTTGAAAATAAAATTTTTATAGTTTAAACAAAAAGGGTGAAAAAACATTCCCTATATATATACATACAGTCAAACCTGTCTATCTCGAATCTCTTGGGAGTAAAAAAAAAAATTCGAGCTACGCAAGTTTTATGAAAATAGACTAAGAAAATTTCTTGAAAATTTGAAGTGCTTTCAGTTTTATTCACATACCTTACAGAAAGTAATCCATTAAGAGTTTTTGATGCAAAAATTTTTTAGATTGAACAGTTTTTTGTAGTTTTAACACAGTGACAAACAAATTGATCAATATTTTCTTGAGATTCAAGAAAAATTCTTAATGTCTCAATGGTTTTTTCTGGGTTTTTTTTTCTTTTTTCTTTTTAAGTAACAACTTTTTCTACATCGATGTTGTCCTCTTTGCCATGATACTCTTCATTCTCAGATCCATGAACGTTTTCTAAAATTTTGGAATCAGTTAATAATATTCCGCTTGTTACCACTGATTCATCTACTTCTATAAAGTCTTTAAATGAAGTGTCAGTATTCAGTTTCTCTCTGATAATCATCCATTCCTTAGGGTTTTCATCAGTTTCCTCGATCGGTGGGTTCCTCTTCGGTTTCCTTCCTTTGCCCCCTCTTCAACCCCCACCCGTTATTATTCCAGAACAGAGAACCTGTTTTCAGTACAATTCCCACCCAATCCCTGACCAAATAACCCCAGAGAAAGAAAACTAGAAGTGTCTTTCCGGGAAATGGGAACTTGTGCGGTTGTCAATGCAAAAAGGCTCTAAACTGGAATGTTGTGTTTCTTACGCAAATTCGAGATAGACAGGTTTGGGGAAAAAATAATTTGATATAGGTGTGGAGAATACGTTAAATTTTTATTGAAAATGTAGGGAAATTGAAAAAATTCGACATAGACAGGTTTTCGGGATACACAGGTTTGACTGTATATATATATATATATATATATATATAAATGTGTGTTTGTGTGTATGTGTGCAAATTTTTCCAGACTTCTCATTAAAGAAGTTTTAAACTTTTGGTTCCTTTGAAAACTTCTTAAGCGGGTTCTACTATACATGTCTGTGCATCCATATATATATAAATATATGTAACTTGTGTCCAAATTTTAGCCAAGTGTGTTACTTCTCTGGTCAAAGTCCACAGCTCCCCAAAATTTAAGTAACAGAGATAAGCTTGCACTATTTCAAAATAGCAGCTATCTTAAAAATTGTAGTTATTTGTAGCCATGGGATTATCAAATGTAATATGCACAGTACAGTTATAAAACAGTTGTAAGTATATGTTTGGTTAAAAAGTATGATTGGGAATGTTTTCTGAATGTGGGAACTTCATTCCAAAAAATAATTTCTCGCAAGAAAAATCACAAGACAAATTTTTAGTTAAAATAAGTTCTCATAACCATTCAAATATGAGCAGGTATAAAAAGTCATTTTCGTAGAAAAGCATGGTTTGAGGTATAAAAATTTAAGGTAAAGGTCACCCTCCACTTGAACAGTATATATTATAAACAGAAAATCAATCAAAAGTCACATATGGAAGATTGATTAAATGTATGGTACCACAGCGAATTCAACTAGAGAGCTCTGAAAACATCTTGCTGCATTTAACACAAGTTTTGAATGTTAACATTCTTAGAAGTGAAAGGATTTTGATATAGGATATCCAAGTCCCCTCTAACAAATCGCAAATGAGTGCCTTTTTTTAGAACAAGATAATATATTCTGTTCCATTTTTTAGTAAATTAACTACTGCACTATACCCATGCTCAAATACAATAAAGGAAACACAATTAAAATTTTCTGTAGTTCAAAGGTGACAAAATGGTAATTCATGGTTGAATTTATAATTAAAAATACGCAGCAATATATTGTAGTAAATGTGATATTTGATTGATTTGTTGATTGTTTTTACAAGTATTAAGTATATTTATAAATTTAAAAAAATTTAACTGTCCTATTGTAAATTTATGATAAAAGCAATAAATCGATATTAATAATGCATTATTAATCGAAAAATCTTTTTACATATGGGTCGAAGCGGCGCTGGAAATGAGTACGCCAACAACGGCAGATATCAGCGTTAGGATAACAGTGATCAACCTTTAATCATAACAAGAAGACAGCGATTGTCAGAGCACCGGATTTGTTGTTGTCAACTATCTAATGTTTATCCATCAAACGTGTGCCCAACATGATTCTCTGCAGACGACTGAGAGAACAAAGTTTACGCTCACGCCGACCATTATGCCGTTTACATCATATCCGTTTACGCTGTGAACTTCAAATCCAATTTTGAGGATGCCAGACTCGACCGATTTTGAACTGATTTGAATGTATGGTCTTTAGTGACGAGTAGTCAAGCTGTGTGCTGACGACTGCCATAGAAGTGTCTGGAGACGTCCAAGTCAACGTGGGATTCTTGCCTTTACTCTCGCATGGCGCATGTACCCACAACAGGGCGTTGTGGCTTAGTATTCTATTTCTTTTGATAGATGTATCCCTTTGGTCATCATGAAAGCACAGCAGTACAAAGACGATATTCTATGACCAGTGTATTATCATTTCTTTTCCGATACCACGGACTTACTTTTCAACAAAATAACAATGTCCTACCACACAAGACACATATTCTTACGTCTTCAATTTGGCCCTACACTTTCTTCACCCGCTGGTCTCTTGATCTCTGCTATAGAGCACATTTTCGAAGTTATGGGAAGGAAACTGTGACCACCCCGGAATGTTGATGATTTAGTCTGACAGTTGGAGAAAATTTGCTAAGAAAATCCGCATGAAACTATCTGAGAACTTTATCAGTCCATGGCGCACCGTGTGACAGATTGATTAAAATCAAATGAGAACTAACGCTTTAACCTTTTTTCACCTTTATAACGGTCAATCTCTGATATAAATCATTCAGTTGTACTGAAATATGAATCGTTTGTTTTTCTATGTATGCCCTTTACAATCACTAGTTTTTATCTCAATCGGATAACTCCTTATAAGGAATATGCATAAGGAAAAATTTATGCACTATAGTGCATATATCTTTTCTTTATAGAGTGTATCTCGGACGCTCAAAAATTATTTCTTTTTTCAGTAGAGGTGCGAGTACTGTATTTGATATCAAGATCAAAGGGAGTAGAATCTGTATTAGTTTCTATCATGCGGTTGAAAACTGTTGCTATAGCCGTGTTAGAATTAGTATATCGATTCCGAATTTCGACAGCTGTAAATACGGTTTCTTCTCACGAAGGGAAACACACCGTTTTAAATCTTTTAGTGAAATAAAGTCTTTATAGAAATGGTAGGGTCGTAACTAGAGCATGGCTAAGGTGACATTTGTCACGGGCGCATCACTCGTAGGGGCGCCAAGCCGTGCGCAAAATTCTTAGTTAAGACTCTCAAACACGATCCAAATGAGAACGTTTCGCTCTAGAATTCAACTAAGAAATAGTTAAAAAATAAATTTTCGAGATAGAGTTAAAAGATAATAATTAGAATTAATAAAATTAGGCATGAAATTTTACAATTATTACAATAATTCTTGGAGTGAAAGCGAAACTTTCTGAAATCGACGAATACGCTTAAACTCCTGCCCGTTGCAACTAAAAAGTAAATAAAAGTGTCACTTTAAGTGGCTATGGGCTGTATTAAGAAATACAGAGGTACCTTGATGGATTCAAAATAGCTGCATATCTAGCCCTTAAATATTTTTCGGATTTAGAATCACATGAATTCGTACCAGAAGTTGAGAGTTTCAACTTTTAACGGATTTAGATAGTGAAAGACTTCAATGAAATGAAGTTTTACAATGAATTAATCATCTAGAAGTAGAGAATATACAGAGAGATTTGGTAATTGCAATGAGAAACCTTTCTATGCCTACCTGTAATAACTTAGTGTGAACGTTCTTTTAGCGTGCTAAAATCATAACTATGATCCTCAAAAAGGAAAGACTGGCTAGGAAATATATCTATACTGTGTACTAAAAAAGAAATCGTAAACACCTTGAAACTCTATGAAATCACCGATTTATTCATTGATTCTAAAATTTGGAAAGCAATGTAATTAACTTTCCTTTTTATACAATGCAGTAACTACAAAGTTGTAAGTTTTTAATTTTGTCAGTTATGAGTTCATTCTGAATATATACTATAGAAAATGAAACGTTTATATTCCGGATCTGTTCCGTAGGAAGCACAAGTCAGTCTTTTTTTTTCTTCGGGTGCCAAAGGACCTAGTTCCGGCCCTGAGAAATGGTGTCATAAACCGTACTAATGTTTAAAACCGATAAAATGAATGTTATATTGAACAAAGGAATGAGCTTCTATCGATAGAGACTGATTAGATTCGCCTTAAATTTTTCTCCAAATGAGAAACAGTTAATTCGTTGTGTTACTATAAAGCCCTATAAAAACTTAAGCGAGAGATACAAAGCCGTATGGAGCACACGATCAACGAAAAAAAAAAAAAAACTGCTTGGATTCATTTGGTTTGGAGATCTTCAACCAACTTGCTCACAGTCCTGATATGGCACCATCAAATTTTCTTTTTCAAATTTAAAAACGTTTATAAATAAAAATTGACATTCCTTTTACGATCTTCCATTTTACACTTACCGTAGGCAGCATTACAACTACTTTCTTAGCTAATGTGCGTTAAAATGCTGAGAACTTGCATATTTCAACAAATTCTTCATTTAGTGCACATTTCGCAATTATTGCATACTATCTTCATGCTATATAATTTTTAATAACTGATAAAATCAAGCTAGGATCGAAGTAAAAGAAAAGTATTTATTAAGGCAAGACAAGTTACGAGCGATACAGCATGCTCTAGTACTGAATACAACATACAGAGTTGCCAGATACATACAATATATATAAAAAGACCATAGATATAAAATCAATTATTAACACTTCCCCTGATTTTATAGCTTAAAAAATAATAACAATATTGGGAATAAAAAGTAATAGTTATGGTTCAGAAAGTCCCATATTCTCTCTGCACCATTCATGCTTTTGTTTTGGCACTGATTTGGTCAGAGAATCTGCAATCATTGTTTCAGTTGAGATCTTTTCAACTAATACATATCCACTTTTGATGGCATCTCTTGTGACATGATGGGCAATATCAATATGCTTTGTACGAGCATGAAAAATGTTGTTTTTCGTTAAGTCAATAACCCCTTTATTGTCACAAAATATTGTGATTGGGTCCTTTGATGATAAGTTAAGTTCCTTTAAAAACTTTCTTAGCCACAAAGCTTCTTTGGTAGCAGCTGCCAAAGCAGTATACTCTGCCTCGACTGTGGAACTTGCTACTGTTGACTGCTTTTTGCTTTGTCATGTGACAGCACCTCCAGCCAATTTGAAGACAAATCCATTTGTCGATTTCCTGTCATCAGAACATCCAGCATAATCAGAGTCACAATAGCCTAAAAATTCACTGTTTTCCAAGCGTGAAAATGTTAACTTTGATTTTGTAGTACCTTGGAGATACCTCATCACACGCTTGGCTGCAACCCAATGCATTTTAGATGCGTTTGAATAGTACTGACACAATACACTAACAACATAAGCAATGTCAGGACGAGTTCCTTTTGCTGCATAAAGTAAACTTCCGACTGCTGACTGATATATAGGTATTAACTTTTCATCAACATTACATGATTTAGGCAATTTCTGATTGATAGCTGTTGGTGTTGTTACTGGTTTTGAATCATGCATGGAAAATTTTTTAAGGATGGATTCAATGTATGTTGACTGATTTAGTGTCATTATTCCTTTTTCTCTATTTCTTTGGATTTCAATTCCTAGGCAATATTTTAATTCACCAAGGTCTTTCATTTCAAATCGTTGAAACAACTCTTCTTTTATCCATGATTTATATTTAGGACAATTTGAGAAGATCAATAAATCATCAACATAGACAGCAACAAGGGTAATATTTTCACCTTCTATTTTGTAATAAACACAACAGTCAAAATAGGTCAGGATATTCAGGAAGGATAGTCCTCATCTTAATCCCGATGGTACGCATTTTATCTATGTACCTACTCATATCTTTGCAATTTTCAAATTTGGTTGCAAACATCTCTTGATTCAACGTTATGAATCTATTGGGATTATTGTCTTCGTAGAGGCTTGACAGTCTATCCCACATGGATTTAGCGGTATCACAGTTCAAAAGTTCTTTGATGACGCTGCTCGCCACGCTATTAAAGATTGCTGATCTTGCCCGCCGATCAACCGAAGCATCTGCATTTTCTTCAGTACACGCGTTGTATAAATCTCGATCTTCAAGATGATACCTGATGGTGAACTTCCATTCGCTAAAGTTCTCCCGTCCACGCAGTTTTTCGAAATTACACTGGGTATCACTGGAGTAGTCATTTTGCCGCTTCAATTACGTTAGGCCTCGTCGTAAGATGCTTTTAGGCTTAGAAAACACGTTTAAGTAAATTTTCTACTTCAACGATCTTTTCAATTACGCGCGATAACCTGGGCCCATAACCTGATAAAATCAAGCTAGAATTGAAGTAAAAGAAAAGTATTTATTAAGGCAAGACAAGTTACGAGAGATACAGCATGCTCTAGTACTGAATACAACATACAGAGTTACCAGATACATACAATATATATAAAAACCATAGATATAAAATCAATTATTAACAGTAACATGCAGTGTACTTATAAAATGTGTTCTGTCAATACTGTACGGTATTGACAAAACACTTTTTACCATGTTCTGTACCGTGCACAGTACTTTGCTTACTTATCACGTGTTAAGTAAATAAAGTACTGTAGCTGGTGTTTATAAGTACGTTACAACTGGTCTTAATGTATCATTGGGACATAAGTGTTTTTATTGGAAAACCGTTATTAATTTGTATACTACCATCTTAAAGTAATGCTTATATTTTCTGTAAGTATACTGTAAAATAAATGGAAAATTAATCGGATTTCAGTATAGTTAGAAGCTTAGGTACAACATATGCCATACACGCATAATATTATTTCACAGCTTTAAGTAAATATTTTAAACTTTTCTTACCTTTGCAAAGGATTCAAAAGAAATGGAAAAGAGAGTAATATATCATCAGGAAACAACAACAACCCTGTTTCAGTTGATTAGTAATGAACACATCCGCCTTTTTCTGTTATATATTCATAAGTTGGAGAGGACTATGATCTTTGATTTAATACTCTAGGATCTATTGTTTAAAGCCGACTTCAAATGTCTGCAAACATCCATAAAAATACTGATTTTTTTTCAGTAGAATAATTTAGGCCTTATAGAAAAGGTTTAAATAACGAGGAGTATGTTTTAAATAAAAGAGTCATACTTTTTGCTAAACAATAAGAAAAAACATACTATCTTTACCCCACAGGACAAGCAGTGATCAAAATTCTGAAATCGAATGTATAAACGATACTTCGATTTTAAACGATATATACTATAAACATTTTTAATGCTGTTTTGAAACAGAAACACCCTGCACGACCGAAATTTCTTTTATCATTTCGGTAATCGGAGTGAAAGAATTTTAAAATAATTTTTGTTTGTAGACGATATGATCTCCTGTAATTTTGTTTATTTCTATTATATACCGAATGACTTAAAAGTAGAGACGTAGTAAAAACATATTCTGCCTGTAATTAATAGCTTAATGTTATTTCTATTTTTTAATGCACCCTGAAAGAGTTTGTCTCATACTTTGATAGCAATCTCAACTTTTTTCGGTAGAAGCATATTGTATGATATTCTTACTATTATGTTTGTTTTTAATTTAAAGTAGAAGGTGAAACGCAGTTACTTCTTAATAGGTAAGTGAATTTATTCGTTTGCTTTTTAAAGTTATTGTTTTCTCTTATCTATGTAGTATATTTGCAAATGATTTTTTTCCATCTGTTACGTTTCACTTGCTTATCTCTGACAATGTTAGAATTAATATTTTGAATTAAGATAGCTAATTTAGCCTTTTCAAGTTGGAACAGAGTAAAATAGATGTTAAGTTGCTAGAGAAAATAACCTCATTTTATAAAAGAAACAATTGTCTACTTTTATTAAGATAGGCTTTTTTTTTTTTCTCTCAACGCTGCTGAAGAGAAATATAGAATAATCTAATTGTTATTTATGTTGCCTAGCATGCTATGAAACATTTATAAATAGCAATTACATTTAAAATATTGTTTCCCATATGGTGACATTTAAAACAATTTAATAAAAATAGTTGTTTTCCATTCTATAATTTTCCTTTTCACTTTCTTGTAATTTGTTTTTTATTCCAGAAGTGGTTATATGGGTGGCTTTTATTTACCAGATTAAAATAAAAAGGTATAATTATAATTATGCATTTAGTTAATATTCTATTGGCAGCACTTTTTGCCTCGTTTTTTGAAAGCATAAAACTTTTTAAGCATAAATCTCAGTGGTCATTAATTTTAAATTGAGTTATAAATGGTAAACCTTTATTGTTATTACTGTTAAGAAATGCTTCTTTCAATTTCTAAAGTAAGATACAATCATGCACTTATGTACTATTTTATAGTGTGTCCTAGTTAACTGGAATATATGTTAAAGCAATTTAAATGTGTCTAGTATTATATTTATATAGTTTGGATTAATGACACTTTTTTAATTTTAATGAAGTTTAAATATAATTGTTATAACAATTTATTCAAAGTGCAACCAAATCTGCAATGTGAAATGTTGGTATAATTTATAGTTTTACCATTATATAATAATGTAAACATTTTGATATACATTATAAAATTATAAGCTTTGTACTTTATTTATTCAGCTAAAAGATTTGTGTAGGTAGAATAAATATAATCATATTTCATAATCATAATATTACGGTGTATATATAATGTGTTATGAGAAAACTTCAAGCTAGTACGAACTCCTAGAAATATGTTTTGAAAATAAATAAATAAAATAAAAACTATAGTTTTTACCCAGTCTATAAATTTTTGGACAGTAAATAAAAAAAAAAAGTTTTTCTCATCAAGAGTTAAACAATTAAAAATTCTGTTGTGAAAACTGAATTTTAAATGTTTATTTATTTTCCTAGATTAAAAGTATATGAAATAGTTTGCTTCACCTTATATTTAAAAAAAAAATGTTTTATCAGTTTTGCTCCATGGAAATTTATTCTGAAGGTTCACTTTACTATTTAATTAAGCTTTTTTTCATCTTTTTTTCATCCTTTTTTTTTTTTTTTTTTTTTTTAAATAAGATTCATTTTATGTAATTTTATAAATTCTTGAACTTAATGTGTTAAATATTCTCTGAAATCTTTAAATATGCCCTTTTAATTTTCTGTTGTAATTCCAAAAAATAATTTTTAACTTGTTTATGTGTTTTTAGGATTCAAATTGAACAAATCTTATAAATTCTTATAATTAGTTTGGAAAAAAGGAATCTTTTAAAATGCATTAAAGTTATTTGTGAAATAATTTTAAGATAAAGTTTTTAAAAAGTAACCAATGTATTTATATATATTATTCTCATATGTGATATACAATTAATTTTTCAGGTATATATTTTGTCTATGTGGGAATAAAGAATTGGATTGCCAATTATGCATTCAAAATTTCGGTTTTATCTCATTCTAGTAGCTAGCAGTGGTATAGTATTTTTTGTTCTTTATAAGACTCTGGCAAATGAAGAGCAAGATTCTGAATCTCATTCTCAAGTTATTCATTCAGATAACAATGGTTCTCAGAAGCGACCATCTTCAAGAAAAGGACCATTATTAAATATCAACGATCTCCTTCCAGTTACACAATCAGCAAAGCATTTAGAAAGACAAAGACAAAAAGAAGCCCAGGTGCATGCAAATATTCAGCGTAATGCTGTTTCCAAAACTGGAAGTATAAAAATATTGGAATCAGTTGATGATTTTGGCAAAGATGAAGTTGAAATTGATCACCCAGCAAGATCTGTTAACGAGAGAGTTAGCAAAGGAATTAGGACACCTAAACCGGAACAGCTTGTAAACATTGACAATAAATTTGTACATTTAGATCTTAAAGGAGCTCCACCTATTTTAAGTTATTACAAAAAGCTTTTTCCTCTTCTCCGAATGTTAGGAGCCAATGGATTATTAATTGAATATGAAGATATGTTTCCATTTCATGGGCCCTTGGAACAGCTTTCAGCACGAAATGCATATACAAAAAATGAACTGACTGAAATTCTCTACTTGGCTAAAATGAATGATCTTGAAGTAATGCCTTTAGTTCAAACCTTTGGACATATGGAATTTGTGCTGAAACTGCAAGATTATCAGAGTCTTCGTGAAGTACCCGTTTATCCTCAAGTTGTATGCCCTTCTAATAATGCAACCCAGATTTTACTTAGACAGATCATTGATCAAGTTGTTGCTATGCACCCAAATATTAAATGGTTGCATATTGGATCAGATGAAGTATATTATATTGGTGAATGTAGCCTCTGTCAGAAGAAAATGAGAAAACATTTTATGGATAAAGAAGATCTTTTTATATATCATGTGAAAAATATTGCAAAATATATAAAAGAAAAATATGATATACAACCAATAATGTGGGATGATATGTTTCGAATGGTACCAGATGAAACAATAAAAAAGTCTGAAATATGGAAATATGTTCAGCTAATGGCTTGGCAATATGGTCAATTTGTAGAAAATAAAATCCAGCCTGATGCTTGGATAAAATATGGAAAATATTTTTCAGGTGTATGGGTTGCTAGTGCATATAAAGGTGCTACAGGAGCCAATCAGTATTTAACTAATATATCTTACCACCTGGAAAATCATATTTCATGGTTAAACGTTCTTTTAAAATATCAAAATGATGTGGTGTTTAAAGGTTTTGTGTTAACCGGATGGCAGCGCTATGATCATTTTGCTGTTCTTTGTGAACTTCTGCCAGTTTCAATACCATCTCTTGCCCTGAATTTACAATTTCTGGAGCGACAAACTGTAGATAACACTCTGTTTCAAAAAGTTCGAGATATTTTGAAGTGTGATTCACGGTTAACTTTGTATACTAATTATTCCACTGAAGAAGTTCTTTGTGATTATCCTGGGAGCAATGTGTTTAAAGGTGCTCAGAGACTTGCTCATTTAAATTTTATGTTGAAGAAGTTTTTGTCCAATAGTCATTTTATTGGTTGGATGAGTGAATATAATGTCCAAATGCTCTTTTCAAGTCCAGCTCATGTAGAACTTGGAACACAAAACCTTGAGGCTCTTTCTACAAATGCTACGTTATTGCACACTTTCATACAAAATATCATGCCAGAAGTATATGATAAACATACAATTGAAGAGTGGCTAATGACGTATGTTAAACCAGTAATGACACAGATTGAAAAAATTCGAACTAATGCAAATAATTTACTTAAATTTCGTTCTTGGCCTCGTAGACCTCTTAGTAAATAAGACCTATCCATATTTACTGAGATGGCTTTGTGGTTTTAAAACTGGGCCTTTGTGCGTAACTTAAGAAAAATTTATTTTAAAAGTAAATTTTAAATTATAGGTGAAGTATTTAATTTTTTTTTTGTGTATACTAGATAACTATGAGAATTTGTTTTCATTGTTGAGAACATTTATATATGTTAAATAAAAAATCGATTTTTATTAATGATTTAAATGAAATATTTTTATGAATATCTGTAAAGAAATTCCTCTTTGTAACAGATTAAATATTGGTATAACTTTTTTGATGCCTAATATTATTGTTTTTATTTTATAAATAGCATTTTTGAATACATTTTGGAATTCTAAGTTTATTTTTTACAGTTATAAAGTTTTAAATAAACTTGAAAGTGAAGTTTGGTAGTATTTAAAGTATATTTCCTTTATTGTGGTTTTCTAAAATTGTTCAATCTTTTTATATATAATTGAAAGCATAACTGTAATGATCTATACTAAATTTTATAGAATCAATTTTTGATGCTCTTATGGTTTTTAAATTATTCTGTAATAACATGAATAGAACTTGAGAATTAACATATATGATTGAAAGTATTGAGTTTTTACATTTTCTAAACTGTTGTAAAATGTATTTATTTATTTTATTTCACTTGCTTTATAATTAGTGTTTTAAAATTTGTATTTTACAAATGGTTCTTAAAAAATGCCATGTTTAATTATATTGTATGATAGTCTTAATAAATATCACTGCTATATAGCAATGTTAAACATTAAGTTTTTCTCTAACAATGACACTTCATGTGTTTAAGTATTACTGTAACCTCTATTTTAATATTTAAAATTGCTTTAAAAATCCTAATCTTCAAATTTAATCATATTTATTAATTTACCATTGTTATGTAACTTGATAATTATTTTATAATTTTTAAAAAAATTTCATAATATATGGGCAAATTTTTATAAGCTCATTATTATGTGTCAGTTATAAGCAGTTTTATTTTTTTTCTAAATCTAGGGCTCTATCCTGATACACATAGTGGAAGTCATACTTTGTTATTTTTAGTGTTTTTCATTCCTTTAAGTTAGGATTTTTAACTTATAAATGCTACTTAATTTTTAAATTATTATTCATAATTTTAATGTTTGATTGCCAATTATTATTCAAAGTTGACTGGTTTGACCCACAATTTTTTTTTTTTCAATTTCTCAAAGAATATATATATTAAGCAGTCTTTTGGAGATGACAGTTCTATTTTTTGTAATCTAGTTATGACTTCTTGTGTTTCTTTTCTTTTTTTAGTTCTTTTTTATGGTCTAGAGCAGCATTTTTAACTTAATTTTATTACTAAATCCTTCTAAACCTGTTACATAATTTTTTAACCCTTATTAATTTATATTAAGTAATGAATACCTTATTTGTTGTATAACACATTATTTATGAACCAAATACATAATCTTACAAGCAAATATCAAATTACTCTAAAGGAAACTACAGGAAAAAGGATAGTCGTTCTAATTTGAAATATTAAGTTCCTTTTTCACATTCGATTTTCTCAAGTTTTGGCTTAATTATCTATTACTTATTTCTCATGGTAGAACTTGCATCTTATCTGCTTAATGTAAAGCTAAAATCCACCCATACCCAAATATATGGTGCAGACTATAACAAACATTTAACTGTATTTGATCATATCAGTTATTTCATTTGTAAGTTGTGGTACCATTAAATAGTCATTTATGTGAGTTTCTTTTACTTTGTCTTTTGCTCTTTGAATTTTATATGAATCACCACAATTTTTGGTAGATTTCATAGTGTTTCATGGGACATCAGTTGGGAACTGCAGATTTAGAGCTTGCTGGTAGAAAAGTCATAGTTAATCCTGGCATAAATGTAGAACTGATAAATTTTAAATATTATTGTTCCAGGAATATATTCTTTATGAGAGAGATTTATTATTTATTTTGTGTTAATTAAATGCAATTTAGTTTTTGTGTTCTAAGCATCTTTAAAACTTTAATATATGTAAGTATTTTGAAACCAAAAACATTTATCATTCATTATTGAATTTTCTTCAAATTATAAATATATTAACCTTTTTTTTAAGAAATTGGCCTGAAGTCTTCCTATTTCTTGTTTATAAAAATTTCATTCTGGAGTATCTGTCGTTATCAAGAGCCTTTCATATGCACTAATAATCTGTTTGGTTATATATATATACACACACACATATATATATATATATATATATATATATATATAAACATAGTGTTTTATCATATAAGGTAAAATAAAGTTCAACATTGATCAGGAACAAATACATTGTACTACCATGTATTGTGAATTTACTTCACATTAACTTTAAAATTTAGTTATGGGATTTTGTATAATTCTGCAAAAATTTGTAGTCAACAGTTGAATAGTAACAGTATTTTTTATCACCTAGAAATGAATGACGTAAACTCCATTAACAGATGTATACATATTTTCATCTCAGTATTTGCATTTGTAAGTATACGTATTTATTTTATGAAATAAGGAAGTTATTGCATGCTAATATACTATGTGTAACAGAGAATAAACAAACTGTCATTCTTTTAAGTTTTAAGGAAAAATGGGTGCATAATTAATACCCCCCCCTCTCTAGGATGTTATATTCCTTATGGGATTTTCTGTGCTGCTAAATATATCCTTACTTCTTTGTATTTGCTTTGCAGTGCATATAAAACATTTTTATTTGTGTATTTTCCATCATTCGGAAAATATGATAGATATGTATATTATTTTTAAAAGTTTGATAACACTGAAGTTTTAAGAAATTTTATCTGAATACCAGTATTTTGGTTGTTTTATATATATATATATATATATATATATATATATATATATATATATATTCATATTCATTTTTGATGTAAGTATAAGAAACCATATGGTGTTTATTTTTTATTGTTAGATTTTATTTTGAATTATCATTATACATGCTCTAATCTTTTTCATTTATTATGAAATGATGTATTCTGATATAGATAAGGGTTGTTTACTCTTTGTGTTGTCTGTGCCTGTTACTATGAAACATATTTCATTGTGAAACTGTTGTCTATGTACTATAAAATATTTTCTTCTAAGCATTCATGGAAAAATTATGCTTTGGATAGATTTGCTTTTCATTTATTTTTATCACTTTTAGATAAAAAAAATCTTATTCTCATTGTTAATTAAAAAAAACTTATAGAACATCAATATCTGTCTATCTCTTAATGTCTGCTTTAAAAAATTTGAGACATCAAATTTTAAGGCATTTAATCTCATCTCATCTCAGCCAAGCAGATTAGAGTGCTATAGATACAAACTTACTTGTTTTGATGGAGAACCTTTTTTATTAGTTTTAATCACTCAGCAGTTTTAACTGTACAGGGGCTGGTTATCATATAACAAGGGAGAAATAGCACGAGGCCCTCAAATTAAATGTATATATATATATTTATATACATGTATTATTATATTGATGTATATATATTGGTTGTCCAAGTGCAGTATTTAACTCTTTTAAATAAAATTAATCAAGGTTTTGTTATGCAATGAAAATTTTACTTTTATTATTATATTTTGCTTTTACTTTATCTAATCTTTTAAATATATGATGAATATAAACAAACATCACCAATTCTCACTCCAAATATCTTTTGTGGCTAGCTGGGTGGTAGGATGAACCTTCAGCTAGTATATGTATAAAATATAAAAGAATTATAGAAAATTGTAGTCAGGTGACTAGCTGGTGAAAAATCAATTAGAATAATTATATTTTCAAGAAAATGTGTTCCCCATAATATTAGCAAATGTTTCTCTATTCATCTCTAATTTGAATGAGCACTCACTTTCAAAAAAGTGCAATATTATAATATGCTCTTTTTAAATAGAATTATGCTATGCAGCTGTTTTTCAAATTTTACATGTAAGCATTAAGTAAAAGTTAACTCGTATAAATAACTTGTATTAATATAGGGGCTAGGGCACTAAGCTAACATCAGGGTCTTATCTAAGTATGATTAGGCCCAATACTCATACCTCATATGGGTAATGCTTTATGTAGACAGTCTGATTTACTTACATGTTGTGTTAGGATCTTGTTATTAAAGCTCGTATTTTGATTAGAATGTTTAATTTATCCGACTTTGATTTTTAGTTCATAGTGGGTATTACTGATCTTTAATATATATATATATATATATATATATATATATATATATATATATATATATATATATATACACACACACTTAATTTTAGGGTCAATAAATTTTTTTTTTACATAAATGTATTTCTCTTAATGAAAAAATTTTAAAATAAATTTTGGTGGTGAAAAAATATTTTGGGATTAGTGCTTTGAAGTTTCTAAAATGCTGAGTAATTAAGCTAATTATTGAAGGTTATAAGCATATTAATTCAAATTTCATTAGTTGATTTACTTGCTTTTAATTGTAATTTAATACAGATATTTTTGTTTATATATTCTTTTCTCCTTAGAATGCAAAAATAAATAATATTTCATTGTTGTATAAATTAAAGGCTTTTATATATCTTTTATTACTATGATAATCTGATGTATATGAGAATTAGCTGAAACTTTTTCATATTGAGACTAAAGTATTTAATAATGTAATATATATCCTGCTTATTATAGTCATATATAAAGATATAAAATTATGTCTGGAAATGAATTTTGCAACTCAAATATTTACTCTTATGTACTTAGGCTTTCCTAACAGAGTATGTATGTAAAATGTTGTATTATAATTATTTAGTTACAGAAGTAAAGAAAAAGAATTTTGCAAATTATTTCATACTTTTATGCCAGATATTAATAACTTGCCCAAACTGTCGAGAAGGTAAACAGCTTTAATGAGTGAACTTCCTTAAAAATAAAATTAAAATGAAATTTTTTAAAATCAATGCCTTTGCCGACTAAAACAAAAATTGTTCTGTAATTTTTGTAAAAACTTTAAAGTTTCATTTTCTTCCAGACTTTATTTTATATTTGACTTATTAAGGTTTATAGCTTAAAGCTATTGAGGTCTAAATGTTAATTTGATCAGAGTGAAATTATTCTTCACCATGTAATAATTATTTGTACAATTGATAAATTAGCATATATTTATAAATTTAAATGGCCTCATCCAGCTCATGAGTGCCAGCTTTGTGAGAAAATGCTGTATTCAGAGGTTATTATTTGTATGTATTCACTATGTCTCTAATAGTTGTAATACCTTGTATTTATTGCTCAAGTGTTAAACTTTTGGTACAGGTTAGCTTTTATTTTCAGTTGCATTTATGTAATATGACCATTGTATTATAATGCTTAATTTATTTTCCAAGTAATAATTTATGTAGTTTAGCATTTTCATTTGATTTTTTTTACTTAAGGGGACAAGATACCTTTAATATGTCAGAATTTGATAAAAAATCTGAAAACATTTGTTCCAGAAAAGTAAGGCAAGGCATACTTATATACTATAATACACGCACACATACATAGTTTCTATGAACAGAAAATTTTTAAATGAATTTTGGTAGTAAAAAATAGACATTTTGGAGACTGGTGCTTTGAAATTTCTAAAATGCTAAGTATTTAAGGAGCTAATTATTGAGGGTTATAAGCATATTAATTCAAAACTAATTAGGTGATTATAATGGTTTGAGACTCATAAGAGAGTTGAATTTTCACATTTGAATAAAGTTATTTTATTAACTTTTTTTTGTCATACAAAAGTGTCCACGTTGTTGAGTTGTTGTGGACGCACATCCTATAACTTTCTAGAGTTAACTCAAAATTCCTTTTTTTGTACATTTTAATGTCTTATATATTTTATCTAACAGCATTATTTATGTTTTTTTTTTTTTTACTGAGAATACGTTAAAAGATGGATATTTTAGAAGTTGGAAATTAAGGTCTCTTGTCCTCTTAAAACAGGTAGAATGTTTCTTTGAATTGTGTGGTACTACTCTATCTTGTTATTTTTTACATAGCAACTATTGATTTGATTGATATTTGTGGCAAATCCAAGATTTAATCAGTTGAATGAGGTTTGAGGTCTTAAAATTTTTGTAACTTGTTGAGGTCCCCAAATTTGATTGGAGTGATCGAAAGTTTTTTTTTTTTCTTAATAGCTTATCACACATTCTCTATCTATTATCATTCATTTATGTTTCAGGTATTTAAGCAAACACAAAGGATATTGTAATGCTTTCTGTAATTTAACAAAAACACTATGAAACAATTAGCTAAAATATGTTTTTGACCCATCAACGATACGAGTGGAATAACTACAAAAGCACAAATTTTTTTTAATCCTGTCAAACTAGAAAGAATGCTGTCTCTTTAAAAAAATTAAAAAAGGAAGCGAAAAACTAACACTAAAATAATGTAAAAATAAAAAACAAAATCAAGAATTCTGGTTTATTTCTGGAGTATCCCTCTCTCTTTGAATTGGCCATTGATTTATATGTATTGTCTTTTGTTGTTATTAATGTTTCTAGGTCAAAGTATTGAATTCTATTTTCCTGAAAAATTTTCCCTTCTCTATATAGGTTTGACGTAGAGGGGCGACAGTTACCTGTTGCTGAATTACCCTAAGCTTTTATACCCATTCTCATCCAATGTATTATTTTGCATATCTTTGTTCTTTCCTGTTCACATCTTATCTCTCACATGCTATAGTCGAACATGTACGCCGTTTAGTGTTATCCACAAGCTAAACGCTTTAATGTAAGTCTTTGCTGCCCCTTTGTACACGTAATTGAGAACAACTTGCCAAATTTTCTGAATTATTTGTAAGATTAAAATTCTTTATTGCTTTATGTATCCTATTTTATACAGCATTGTTTCCTTTCGATGTGCCAATCGTAGCTTTACTACTTACTGGGAAGATTAAGTTGTGAACCAACGTTTGCTAAATAGTAATGCGCTTTTTCCTATTCGAAAGAGGGAGTTCTAGTCTACCTTTCTGCTACACTATGGCTAATGAGACCTGCTATTGAAAGTCAATTTCAAATGGCTACGAACATCCATGTCAGAAGTAGGATTTGGGCAAGCAACGCTCTACTAAATTGGTTATCTTCGGGTCCAAGGAGTTAAACATTGAAGTTTAGTTGTTTCTTGTATACAACTGTCAAACTATGTCAAACCGAAAATTTGGCCATATTGCTGCGATGCTCTCAATCTAAAGAAGGTGTCCTAAACTCACCTTCCTTATAGTCATTGATTTTATGGTGTTGAATTATGCGTTACTTTTATTTGTTATTTTTGCTCATGTTGAACGTGGTCGACATACCACTTCAAATCAGTCGATACGCAGAGCGCGACGCAAGTCCCTGGGTACTGACAGTGGATTTTTCTTTAGTTGTCTACTATACCCAAACCATTCATTTCGATTACTGGTTCTGTCATTCCGTAGTGAGCTATTAGATGAACTTCTATTATCGGAAGATGGCTGTCGCATTATACGCCGACGTTTGTGTGGTACACATAACTTCTCGATGATTCCCTGTCTACATGTCTTCTCTACATTTTTGACATTCTGAGAAGCAAAACGTTTTGAAAATAGGTACTGTGAGCGCTGAATTCTTTCTGATCAAACGTGTTTATATATAAAATTCTTCTGTCCGTGTGTTCGAAATAGAATTCCTCCTAAACGCCTGGACTCATTTTGATGAAATTTTGTGTGTGTAATTAAGTTGATTCAAGAATGGTTTAGATTCACAATTTGATTCGATAAAATTTTTATTAAAATCCAGGATAGCTCGCTTATTGAGATTATTATAATGCCACTTGAAACTCTTCACTGCCAACTATCTGTGGCGCAATATCAAATCCTCGTACAGGCGGGAATTTTAATTTAATCGATGTGGGAATATTAATTTAATCTAACTACGTTTGTGATAACTGTACGTGTGGTGGCGTCAACTATTAAAAAAAATTTTTTTCCCATCAAAACGGCCTAATTTATAATTTATTTAAAAACATTTTACAATTTTTGTTGTTAAAATAGGAACATCTGTCGGGTCGTCTAATATCTTTATATATCTGTGGCTTTTTCTAACTGAATGTCGCAAGATGATGACCGAATATGGGTAGGACGTTTCTCTTTGGTACCTGAGTTAGCGGGTTCGAATCCCGCTGATGGCATGTGTGTTCGAGGGCGTTAGGATTTGGCTTTAGCAGTATGTTTTGGTCTCATTAGCTATCATATAGTAAAAACGTAGTTTGCAGCTCTCCAAACCAAGTAAAATAATCTGATCGTCTTTTGGAAGTCGAAAATGTGAAATAAAGTAATCTTATGTTCATACCCTGTCCTAAAAACCTCTTGAACGCTTGGTACCACGTGCTTGTTCATTGCCGAATGAGTGGAAAGGATAGCAAAATTGATGCTCCCTGAACGTAAAGTTTACTGCCAGTCCCAGAGACTGACATCGTGCTCAACGTGTTAACTGCTCAAATTTAAATTTATGTCGTGCTTACTTTTTCTTTGAACTATTTTTATGTATATTTTTAAAATGTGAAGCTTTTGGTTCCATGACATATATATTGATGTTTAAATTCGTGTGTCATAATTTATTTATGCTAGGGCATACTACTTATGTATGCAAACTAGAATTGTAGACATACAAAATGTATTGTACTTAGTACAAAACTGTGTTTGAGTTTTCAGAATCCACAGTATAACCTGAACAATTGCAAATTCGTTTCAATTTGCGAGCAGTTTGCCTCCGTTTCACAAACTAAATTCAAACTATGGAGTACTATTTGAATGTTCATGCTTTTAATGAAAAAAAAAATGTAAGAAATTGCATGCATTTCTTCTGTTTTTGTTAATTTGCATTTTTCAAGATTTTTGCTTTTATACGTACTTTTTGTTGCGCAATATTTCATTCCTCATTTGATATTAAACCTTTGGGTAGTGATATACATTTTACTATATGTGTTTCTAAAATGTGATATTATTTAAAACGTTTATTTACTATTGTTGTATATTTAATGTATTATGAAAAATTTAATATTGTTAAATTTTCTTTGTTTCTGTCTATAAGTTTTGCATGAGTTTTATTCTGATATACATTCCTGGAAGTAACTGAACACGTGTTCTTTTTGTTTGATTATATTTTGTTTTTGTTAATGTCATTTTGTCTCAGATAAATAAAAGAAAGTAGGTATCTATTGGCAAATGTCTTTCATATTGGTTACTCCCCCCTAGAGTTTCTTTATTAAATTTCTCATATTCCACTTATCCAGTATTGTTTCGTCTCTATTATGCCGATTATATATATATATATATATATATATATATATATATATATATATATATATATATATCCTTACGTGTGTGTTGGTACAAAAATCAATTTAGATCACGCCTTTGAAAATCCTGAAATGCAGTCTGGATTCGGTAATAATGTAACATGGGATCAATTCCTTTTCACTTAGTTGTTTCTTATATGGCTTCATTGAAGTTCGTTGTTTCAGAATGGTCTGTGTCCAGCATCCTCCATTTCCGACACGCATGCGCAGTTGATGTTTACCCCAAAAATTAATAATTGCCATCTCAGAATTGGTGTTCCTATTTGGCGCATTATCATAAGTTTAGTGTTATTAGTTTTGAAATATTACAAAAAAATTTATGCTGTAGTAGACATCATTTAAATCTAATTGAATAAATTTATAAGAAATCGCCATGCATCTGTTTGAAACATTTTTTTTTTAATTCCAAAATTAGTTTGATAATTTTAATTTTTATATTGTTCATATTTTAATATTTATATTTATATTGCTACAATGTTAAATATTTTTAAGCTTCATTATAATATGCAGAATTTACACACATAATGCATTATTTTAAAATGCTTCTTATTTAGCCTCTTAATAAGAAATTAATGTAAATTACTATACATATTTTACTTAGTAGTTTATAATTTAATATACAATTTTGTCAGACAAATATTTAAAATTGCAAGATTTGATATACAGTTAAATATTATCTGATAAAATTTACCATCAAAATCAGAAAATTCAAATTCTTAAATTTCAAATTGTATATATTAATCTACGAAATGCTCCCTCAAAAGTTTAATGCTTTACTGGGTTATCTCTTCTTAAGAAAAGTTTTTCAGAAATATCCCGACCGTTGTTTGAATGGTAGAGCACTGCTGTTCGGTACCGGAGTTCGAGGGTTTGAATCCCGCTGCTGGCATGATTGTTCGCAGCCGTTCAGAATCAGCTTTAAGCAGTAGATCCCGGCTTTGTTAGCCCTCGTGAGCTAAACAGGACCGTAGCACTCCAAACCAAGTCAAACCCTAACGATAGGACGGATTCAAATTTCTTCAAACGTACAACATTACAGTTCTGGAGAAAGCTGACCTTCCGTTCATAATGCGCATGCGTTGGAGTTGGAGGTTTTTGTACATTGACGCTACAGTTATTTCAATTCTAATGTTTCCTCCCCCATTTTAAAGCACATTTGTGTATGAAAAAAAATTGAATTTTATCGAATCATAGCCTTCGATGAATCAACTATTTAGTTTCTTTGCCAACATGATTTACTTCAGAGAATAAATATATATTGATTGCAATATTATTACCGATATTGTTATTATATAATATTGTAATGTTATTAATATTATTAGAATGGATACGGTAATATTAATTTTTTTTTATTTCGTAGTTAAAATAATGTGTTATTTTTTGTCTATGACTCGATAAAATATTAATTTCAGTGGTACCATCTAAGAAATAACTAAAAAGCGGGAGGTCGCACGGTACACTATTACACTGGATGGTATAGTCTCATGATCCAGTTATAACAGCCTAAAATGAAGCCTACATTCAATCGAATGCCAGTTTCAATTGACCTTATATAACAGTGTTTTGTTTACTTTTTCCTTACCTCGGATTTGTATAATTTGAAATGTGTGACCCGTTCCTAGTTTAAACATCTAACTTATATTTAATTTGCGAAAAATTAATAGCATAGATTAAGTTTAACAGATTATTTCCTGATAATTTTGATAGTAGTCTGTTTCAAAAAACAGTGAAAATCACCAATGGAAATTTAAAAAAGGATTTCCATACAATATTCCGATATATATATAATACATACAATATTTCGAACTTCCATACAATATTAATAGTTATTACT
>CM063503.1:32783792-32838792 GCA_032207245.1 Pardosa pseudoannulata
TAAATCTGTTATATTTTATGCGTATCTGGAATGTTACATTAAAATTTTAAACAACAAGAAGGTTAACCACTTTTCATAATAAATAAATAAATAAATAAATATATATGTGTGTGTATGTATATATATATGTATATATATGTATATGTATATATGTATATATGTATATATATATATATATACATATATACATATATATATACATATATATATATATATATATATATACATATACATATATATATATATATATACATACGTATACACACACACACACACACACACATATATATATATACATACATACATACACATATACATACAAACACTTAAATTTAATTTTTTTTACAGACGTTAAAGAATTTAGTTTTATTATCTTTTTAAATATCACATGTCAGTCTGTATGTGTTGAAAAAGCAGCGAATTCAGTTTATTATTTCTTATCGCGATGAAGAATGCATGAGCTTCTCGTGTGACTGCGAAAAGTTCACAAGCGATTTATTTTGATTAAGGTTGACGTGAGATAAGTCCTTTAATTGGTAAACATTTTTGCTAGCTCACTATAAATCAGCACATTCTTCACCGGGGAAAAGAATTGCAAACTAAAAGCGTTGCTTTTTCAACGCGTACAAGTTGACGTGTGATAAGGCTTTTATTCCCCTGCGTTAACTTAGGCAAATGAAAAAAGATACGTATTAGTTTTTCTATGACAGTTTTTGAAGGAAAGGGCAACACAAAATGATATCTGACTTTCAGTACACTTGTAATTGGTCTCTTCTCTTTTTATTGCTTTACTCCTGCAATTTTTTTAGAGGCATAGAACACAGTGTCTCGTTGGATTTAATATTTTCACCAGAACCAGGAATAACATTTGTAAAATGCCTTGGTTTGTTTGAGTGGTAAAAAATTAATATTGTGTCTTCTGGTGTAGCAGAAAACTCGTCCTGAAATCAATTTTTCAACAAGTTCCTCTCTAAATTGTTTAGATCATAGCGAATAAACTGATTTATAGTACAAAATGTAAGAATTCCACAAAGCCAAATCCTATAAATATAAGAAAATCATAAAATTTTCTTTTTCATCTGTAGGCCGATTAAAGATCTTATCACACGTCAACCTGAAGGCGTTGAAAATGCAAATATTCAATTTACGATTTCTGTTCTTGATTAAGAATGTGCTGATTTCTCGTGAGCTAGTTAAAAAAAAAACCCAACTACGGGTTTATCCATGTCAACCTGAACGAAATTAAAACGATTGAGAATTTTTCGCATAAGAAATCAGCGCATTCTTCATCAGGAAAAAGAATCATATACTGAATTCGCTGCTTTTTCAACGCATACTGATGTGCGATAACGCTTAAAACTCCCTGCGTTAACTTAGGCAAATGAAAAAAGATACGTATTAGTTTTTCTATGACAGTTTTTGAAGGAAAGGGCAACACAAAATGATATCTGACTTTCAGTACACTTGTAATTGGTCTCTTCTCTTATTGGGTCACCTCTGGAATTTTTTTGCAGAATTATAAAGCACACTGTCTCGTTGGATTTAGTATTTTCCTCAACAACAGGAATAGCATCTGGAAAATGCCTTGATTTGTTTAAGCGGTGAAAATCTAATGCTGGGTCTTTCTGATGTAATAGAAAACTCATTCTGCAATTCATTTTTCGATTAGTTCCACTCTAAATTATTTAGGTCATAATTTTTCTCCTAATTTGTAGTACAAAATGTAGGAATTTTACAAATTCAAATTGGAAACAATTTTTTAGGTTGAATTTCGTTTTCCATCTGTTCGTTTTCCACACTGAAAATGTGTAATAATTATAAAATTATAATACTTTTTTTTTGTCATTTATTTTTGTTTGATTATGAACTAACATTTCGTGTAAAACTCCCCAAAATACTTTGTTGCACACAAAAAATTGCTTATTTGAGTCATTAAATCTGTCATTTACGTTTTTAAATTTTTGCTGTTATAGCCACCATCGTCCCATTACTTAGTGTCTAGAGTCCGCTGGCGCCATGACGGTTATAGCCGCAACCTAATTAAAGGTGCTGAATTAATCAAAATTGAGTTTATTTAAGCAGAAAGAGTAAAACTATACTTCTAATATTCTAAAAATTACAAAAACATATAGTGTTGATTTTCGAGCTTCACTTGTTCCTACTGTCCGTCAATGTGTTAACTGTGTCTCTCAGCTAAATGGTACTTATACATTTTCAACATACACCAATACTCCTGTAGAAGGTTTAAAACTCTTTAACCCTTTCGTGGGTCGTGGGAAGATTACTTCCCACCTACACGATCTTACAAAACACACCTGTGGGAAGTGCAAAACCCATTCTAATATATTGGTCTTGCTATTGGAATGACGGGAAGACTAATTCCCGCTTCGGTTTTTCGCTGTCATCTATTGTTCGATCGATTGAATAAAATTAGCAGTTCTGTTTTGAAAGTTTAGAAACGTGGAGTGAGAAATAAATGGCCAACGAAAGGGTTAAAGGGGCAAATTTTGCCCAATCTATTAAAAAACTCAATATTATGAGTAATATAGTTGTGCGAAAAAGTTTGCAGATTCAAGTTAAAACATTGATTTTATAAATGATTAATAATTATTTTAAAATTACATTACTGAAATTACTGAATGCATTACTGAACTGCATTACTGAAAATGGCATTACTGAAAATGTTCCATGTGCATCCCTTTTTCGTATAACATGGTCATTTTTATTCAAAGGATACCTTTTAGGACTTAGAAAAAAAAATTAGTTGTTATCGTAAGCATTGGTAAGAAATGTAGTCATGAAAATACAGGTAAAATATCCATTTTTCCCATCACGCTCACGTAGACTATTTTTTTTTTAAATGTGTAACTATGTTTTAAAAATTCATTACATCTATAAAGGAGGGTAAAAATCTACAATATATGCGATAAATATCTACGATAAATGGAGAAGAAAACATCTAACCGAACCCCATTCTAATTATTTAACATTAGTCATTCAGTCAAAAGATATCCAAAACATAAATGTTCTTGGTAGTTCAGAATAAGATTTAAAAATGGTGGCCATAGCTCAAAGCGATCATAAGTTTGGCGACTATTCTAGATCAGGGATAGGTAAACTACGGCCCGCCGGAAGGTTTTATCCGGCCCGAAGATAGAATTTTAAGTTGCCGGTTCGAGGCAAATTAAAAGAAATATATATTTATACATTATATAGCCATCTCTTTTCCTACTCTGCTTAAATATTATATCCCAAATTTATTATCTCACGCCCAGAAGATCAGCGGTATATTTGTTTCTTATATGTGAACAAGTGTTTTCAACTTTGAACCCTAGAAAGAATAATTTCAGAGATAGACTGACAGATGAGCATTTAGCATCGTTCCTTAAAATCAGTACATCTCACTTCGAACCTCAGTATAAGGAGCTTTTAAAAATGAAATCGCAATTTCATTTATCTCATTAACGTATTTAAACCGTTAGGTAATTGTATATTGTTTTTAAAATTTTAGAAAAATTTATCTTGGCCCGTCAAACTTATTTTTTTTTTTCGATTTTTGGCCCGCGGCCGAAAAAGTTTGTCCATCCCTGTTCTAGATAGTATGTGACGGTTAGAAATTCAGCGGGAATTTTTCAAATACCTACAAAATTGAAAATTTTTGCTTTGAAACGGTTTAAAGTACTTAGAAACTGAATAGTGTGTTTTGGTAATAGTTATTTTAATTATAAGGTGATAGATTTAAGTATAAGGTTTAAAACATCCTCTTTGATTGTTATTCTCAGTATCGTTTCACTATTCATTGAGAAATATAGAATTATGAGCCACAAATTTCGCCTAGTTGTAAATCCACTGTAGCCTTAATCACAGTGAATTTGTTATAATATTTTTATTCGGCTGAAGTATGCATTATAAGAAAAGTCTAAGGAATAATATAAAGACCCATTAGTAAAAAAATATTTTTCATAATATAGTGTTATTCAATATGGTGCTAATGTTGTGTTTTCCAAGACAATAAATAAAACAATTTCATTTATGCAATATAAATACAAGGGATATTTATTCACATGACATTTATGATAATATTCAATATTTAAGCTTTTATATAGAATGTTTGCTTCCAAAGCCAGAGTTGTTCAAAAATTTATGAAATACTATTCTAAAACATTTATACACAATAAAAAAGGACTAGATCCAAGACTGTAGAGTTTCCTCACTTACTATCATCGTAGATCAAGCCTTTGTTTTCTCTAAAATCATGGAATGTTAACATCACAGATAGGAAGGACTTAAAAGTAAATGAGGTTTAAGGACACTTGATGAATGAACAGGAACATTAAAAAAATGGCGGTGTCCAGAAACATCTCTCAAAAACTAATTTGCTACCACTTCCTCATCAGTGTTTGTCAGATTCATCCAGATCTGCAGTTTTAAAGAGTCTTTTTGCTCCAAGAACTTACATAAGTAACAATTTTCTACAGTCTGTGCGTTTGCTGTCAAACACTTGGAAGAAATTACTTAATTCCGAACCATTCCGTTGATCATGATGTTAGCCAAGGCATTTCTACGTCTTCGCCAAGTTCCAAGATCTTTTGCGTGGTATCGCAGTTGCCTTAACCATTCATTTGTATCTTTTTTGGTTTCTCCCTAAAAAGAAAGAAAATAATAAGTTTTATATAGATAAATGTTTTAACAAAAGACTAAGCTAAGCCTAAACGTCGTAACACCAAAACTATTCGTTGGAAATTTTACAGATATCATAATGCGGTGTAAAGCTGATCTGTGATTATTGAAGTCATATTAATTGCTTTTTTTTTGTTTAGTTAAAAATATTCTTAATATTATTGTGTCTCACTGCACTTTAATATAAAATAATCTGTGAATATAACAAAAAATCAAGTGCAATTTATAGATACTTGCCTTCAATAAATAGGCTTCCTTCGTAGTATACTCTTGAATCTCAAACACATCATCTGTTTCTGGTTCGCAACTTATTACACAGTTTCCAAGGTACAATGGATCCTAAAAAATAAAAATATTAGATCTGTGAGTTATGTGTAATTTGGAAAGAAGTCTGAAATATAGCTCTAAAATTAATTATAAATATATTTGGAATTCAAACCATAATATACTCAGATAATTGAAATTTTATAACTATTTCTTGGATATAAATAACTTAGTTTCCTTCTTCCTGTGACAAAAAGTTTTGGCACAAATAATCTTATTTATTAACGACTGTAAAAAGTAAATCTTCTATATTATTTTAGCGAAAACGTAAATAAAATTACAGCAGTTGAAAGGAGTAGAGATTTGTTGGGCACACCTCACACTTTAAAAACCGAGATCTAATATCAAGATTCATTAAAAAGTCTTCAACATTAAGAGAAAAATTGAGATATTTATAATGAAATGGAATGGGAAGTGAGGCAACATTTTGTCAAAGGAATCTCCGATTTTTTTGTTTCTTTTGTTTTATAAACAAACCCTTACTGTTAATCTTAGAGTAACCAGTTCACAGCACGCTATTTGAGAAGAAAATAAGAACACTTTTAAACATTTCAAGTTTTTCTAGCGATAACCTAAAATATTAAATCTATATAATCTCAATATATTTAAGTTTTCGGAGTCTTAAATGCCTAACATTTGAGAAACCAAATGCGCCAAAATAAAGGATTTCTGATTTTGAGTTTTTATTACAAAACTATTAAAAGTTAATAGTTTAAAACCCAATCGTAGTAGTTTAAAATTTAAGTTAGTTCTAAATACAGGTGGCATATATCATATATAGTTAATGCATTTTTTTCAGCGCTTACGTTCATATTTGTCGAGATAAACTAATATATGTCTGTTTTTCATCTATCACTTTAAATGACTTAGTTATTCTGTATTATATTTCAATAATTATAAAAAACATAGGATCTGCGTTCTACATTTTGTATTTATAATTAAGTTTGCAGATTTCTTATATACAGTTTCATTTCTTTCCTCACTCCAGTTCAAAAAATAAAGAAAACTGATGGCACAGTATTCAAACTATATATGAAAATGAAGGTTTCATTTTACTCACCCTCACAGCAATAAACCGTCCATTTTTTTCTTTCATCAGAACTAAACTGGCATCTCGGATTCCAGTGTTTCTTGGAAACAAAACTGGATTATCGGATGACATACTCTCTGGTCTGTAATTGGAATTGGGTTTCCCAAGAGCTATTAGCAGGGCATGCAGAGAAGTGAATTTGACAGTCTTCCCTTTTTTATTCCATGGATAATCAGTGATTTGAGTGAAAAGCAATTTCCCAGCGATAACAAATCGAGCTTCATCTTGTTTCCAGTTCAGAACTTCCAGAGCCATCTGTAATTGAATTGAGTACTTAGTAAAAAGTATAAATATACCAAAAGGAAATATAATAGCTTTTGTTACTAGACAGAAGTTACGTAACAAAGCAAATTAAACGCTTTGCAAGAGGTTTTCATAATTGAAAAAAAACAACATAGCAGTGAAATTAATTTTGTGAGCATCCTACGTAGCAGAGTTAACCAAAATTGAAGCACGTTTGGTGCGACTTTATTGTTAAAAGTATACACGCGGACGACTGTATTATTTTAAAATGTACTTAAATACAAATTTTTTTAGGTATGCATATGAAGTGTTTAGAAGCTAGTTTAAAAAACTGAATGACTTTTTTTCCCTATAAGATACAAAACAAGACAAAGATGACTACCAATAAATTTACTTAAAAAAATTCTATTTTCTATAATTACTCCTAAAATTTAAACAATTGAAAAAATGCAGAAATAAAAGAAAATTCGTTTAGAATTGAATCATAATTTGATTCAATTCTAATCGAATTTTCTTTTATTTGTGCATTATGCAAACTTTTACAAGAAAATTACAAAGTAAAAAAAAATAAGAAAAGGATTTTTACGTGAACTTTTTATCAATTTTGAAATAATTAAGGTAATGACTTTTCAATAGACACTTAATATTCGGTAGGTCTTACGAAATTCGGCTTGCAAGAAATTAAACTAATCCTTAAAGATTATTCTAAGTAAAAATAAATTCTTTCCAGAGAATCTTCTAAATTTTTACTAGTTTATTTTTTACTAGCTGCTGAACCAGCCTTCGGTTTGGGTAAATATAACCAATAATGTCACGAGTTCTTTTGAAAATATTTTTCCAGTCTATATTAGTTCTTTACTTCAGCTAAATTATGAAGTATTAAATTAAGATTAAAGTATTTAATATTTGTGACCAAATGTAAAAATATTTTTAGTCCCGAATCCAATGACTAAATTTTAGAAACCTTAAAAATTTAGAGATATGCTCTATAAATTTTCGAAACCGATTTAATTGAAAGAAAATTTTCTTTGCTTTAAGATATCATGTAAATTGAGATTTTTACCATTGTAAGTTCTATAGGGAAGATTTGCTCACACATATATGTGACATTATAACAGAGTTTCGCTATATCGGAGTGGCGCTAAATCAGGTTTTGACTGTTTATATGTCAAATTTTTAAAACATAAAATTATAATTTAAAGTAAAATTAACTATAAATACAAGGCACTTTATTATGATGTAGATTGAATTAGGGGGAATTAGTTAAAAAAAAACTGAATTTGGGGAGAATAGTTTATATAAACGGCTTGAGCTAGAACCTAAATCAGGTTTTGACTGTATATATGTCAAATTTTTAAAGCATAAAATTATAATTTAAAGTAAAATTAACAGTAAATACAAGGCACTTTATTATGATGTGGATTGAATATGGGGAATTAGTTTAAAAAAATTGAATTTGGAGAGAATTAGTTTATATAAACGGCTTGCGCTCGAACTTCGAGGCAGAAAACAAGACACAAGGAGCTGGGCAACTCCCCCTTAAAATGCTTTCCTGTGTTAAGTATTTGGGAGCCAAGCATGAGCACCATGATAGGTAAAGTTCAACAAATCAGACTTCAAAATGAAATGAAGTCTTAGCATCATTATTTATAGGAATAAAATCTGTTATATATATATGTAATATGGGCGAGACTCATTCAAAATCACAACACAGTTTATTTCTGGTGAGATACATGAAATCCATACAACAGGCAAGCACTTTTACAACATCATGCACATAGACAATGTGATCCTGTACACACACACTTTTCAAGTAGGGATTTTCTCAGGTCAAAAGACTACGAATAATCCCTAAGCACAATTCATCACGTGATAAAAAAAAATACCTATGTTTAAAAAGAACGCGCTAACTCTTGGCTAAAGTAGTCCAGATAGAGGCTGAATTAAGTCTATAGCGTGTCTGGAGGGAAAAATCAGAATTACCGAGCAAACCCCCAGCGTACATTATGAGCAAAAGTTATTAAATTAATATTAAAATACGTAAATAAGGTATTTTAATATTACATATATAGAGTTGTAACATTTAAATATATGTGCAATAATTTCCATACAAAGACTTTTCAAATACCTTTCGTAATTTTATGCTTCCAATGTCTTTCCCAAGTCTTCGATGAGAGGCAGAAATGTTTGAAATTCTCCTCCAAATCTTCGTTCCTCCTACGCCCTTCGTTTGCTAAAAAAGTAAAAAAGAATTCAAAAATTAATTATTTAAAAAGTGCAAAGCTCAGTTAATAATTACAGCATAGTGATTAATTTGGTTTGGAGTACTGCGGTCAATAGGCATTATCATACATGAAAATGTACATATTGAAAAAGTAGTAGATTCAGTTTAGGATTCCTTTGCCCGTTTAAAAGTACGCGAATTTCTCGTGAGATAGTGAAAGTTACATTTGTTATAGATTTTCAATTTCTTAACAGTTTTTAATTTTTTTAATTTTAAAATGACAGATAATTTTAAAATTTAAAAGTTATATTTGATCTGAGAAACACAGTACCACAATGTTGTAATCAAAGTCTTTCTAATATAACTTCTTATGCGGGATAAAAAACATTGAAAATACGTGTTTAATATAGATTTAAGTATTAAGTCTATAAAATTTGCTAAAATTACTTTATGATGATTATTTTGGAATTGTGTCATATGTATCCATTAGGACTGCTAAAGGCCTTATCACAAGTCAACAAATATACGTTGAAAAAGCAGCAGATTTAGCTTATGATTTCTTTTTTCGTTGAAGAATACACGAATTTCTCGTGTGATAGAGAAATATTTTCAACCGATTAAAGGCTTCAACACAAATTAATCTAAAATAAAATAAATCGGTTGAAAAGTGTTCGCTTTAAATCAAGAAATCTGCACATTCTTCACCAGTAAAAGGAATCATAAACTAGCATGTACATGTTCTATCATGATAAGGTAATTTAACTCTCAATTTAACTCTTTTAACTCTCGAATTTAAAAGGCTAGAAACTTTCATACCAGAGTGAAATTCGAATTTTTAGACTCGTTTGCCGAAAGGAAACGTTCCACATATTCGATCATAGTCAGGTGATAAAAATATTTTTTTTAAAAAAATGTAATAAATCTCAATGTATGCTTAAAGATTTAATCCCAAGGAAAGAATAATTAAGGCTATTTTTTAAAAACATTTTAACTTTCACGACTACATAGCCTGGAAAAAAACTCGGTAGTACCAAAGTAATGTATGGGGAAAGAGACCAATGTTAACGACAAAGAATGGGGAAAGAGACCAAAGAACGACATCAATGTTATTTTTACCTTTCAAATGGTTGATGCTTCTATGCTACATTTGATGCAACATTTATGCTAAACGAATGCTGATGACATCCAGATGTGACTTTAGTCTCAGTACTAAAGTTATTCTACATTCTGAAAATTAACTACTTTTCAAAAATAAAATTTTTTTCTTATTTCCTACTAAACTTTAAAATAGAAGTTTATAATTTAAAATTTCTAATATTTCATTTGATTATTAATTATTTTATAGAGTCATATTGTAGTCTAACTCCCACTAGACATGTGAATTATATCTAAAAGTTGTTTGAAAACAGTTTGCTTTTGCTTTTTTTAATTTCAGAACTTCTATTATCAGAGGGTATTAAAAATATTGTTAGAAAAAACACAAGGGAGAGATGTCCAAAATCAATCCAGTAGTGTAAGTCTTAAAGTGTGAACTTACTTTGTAATTAATTAAATAAAAACACACAAATATCACAAAGTGTGTGCGTGTGCGTGCGTGTGGCATACAAATGACATAGAAATTTTTTTAAGTGACAACTTTTTAAATTCCATATAAAATGTTAACAATTAAATGTGCTTAAAGTTCCATAGAAAGAACCTAATAAAATGTAGTTTTAGTAAACTAAATATAGTTTTTGCAATTATCTTTTGAGATTGATCAAAAGTGAATTCATTCATCTTAAATATGAAGTTGTGTACATTACTTCGGAAAAAAGTATTTCTATGGTTTTTTAAATAAATAAAGACAAGGAATTCTGACAATAAAAGTAACTGTTGTTGATGTTTAGCCCTTTGAATACAATGACGTCTGGGAGACGTCAGTCTTCTCATGTGCCAAAGTAGATTTTGATGTCTCCGAAACGTCGATAGCTGCCTCCGACAGACGTCATGCGGTATTATATTAAATCATAATTTTATACTGTTACTTAATTATTGTACATTAGCATCATATATAAACCTCATTAACTATTACACAAAAATGCAAATATCAAAATAAAACGTTCTCTTTCTCAAATTTCCCAAAATTGCTCAGATGAGCCAGAACTAAATAGTAGTTTTCGGACACATCACATTCCGTTTAACTAGTAAGTCAAGGGGTTAGTATAATTTAAAAGTAAGGATTTTAGGGGAAAACTGAAGGAGTAAGCAAGGGACATTTTTTGAAAAAAATACTTGGTAAAACTAAAACTTACGATAATTTTCTATGCTTTGAAAAACTATGAAAATAAAGGTAGTGTATATCACCCAATCGTTATAAAAGTTGCTCCGAAACATTTACATAAAGGGAAAGATACAATAAAAAGTACATATCATAATAAGTCTAAAAACTTTATTGACATTGATATAAGTCGACTGAAGAAATTTCCCCGGGGATAAGGTTTGCTGTTTTTATTTATTTATTTGTTCAGTAGAAAATTCTTTCTCCAACAAAAAATGCATATGAGATGGGCTCTCTAGACTGATACAAATTCTGATTTCAGAACATTCCTTAGACATAAGTTTTATTCTTATATATTTGTTTTCATTCAGAAGAAAAACGCTTTCGGACACAATTTCCAATTTACATTTTCATTTTCTTTGATATTAACAACAAAATAAGTGATGTTTGTATTAGAACGAAAACTAATAAAAAGTTAAAGTCAATTACAATTTGATATATACCTAAATTGTGAATGAAATCTAAAAATGAATACATGCCAAACAATTCTGTTCGAGAAGCGGTTTCATAAGGCTTATATTTATTTCATAGAGATTAAGCAATATTAATTTAATTTGGCCTACATAATAAAATTATCTAATGAAAGCTTTAAAAAGATAGATGGTTCTTCCTAATATAAATTCTGATTTCAGAAGATTTTAAGAACATATGCTTTACTCTCTCAGATTTATTCCCATTGAGTAGGAAAACGCTTTTGTTAACAACAGTTTTGCTTGGTTTATTATTAACAACAACAAAATTAGTAATGTTTTTATTAGACTGATAACTATTAAAAGGCATTGAGATCAACTTTGAAATACCAAAACTGTGGTTTGGAGCGTTACAGTCAACTCTTCTACTACACGAGGGTTTGGAGTGCTATGGTCTACTTTTTGCAACACGAGGGCTAATGAGACCGGGACCTACAGCTTAAAGCCGATTCCAAACGGCTACGAACATCCATGCCACTGTGGGATTCGAACTCCGGAATCGAAGGCCAGTACCCTAACCAATCGGCCATCGTTCGGCCCTACTACACGAGGGATTATAACCGGCACCTACAGCTTAAAAGCCGGTTCCAAACTGCCACAAACACTCATGCTAGTAGCGGGATATCAAAATTTTGGACAATAATTATTTAAAACTATATACATATGAGATATTCTATATGAGCAAAGGTTTAAATTTATTGCACAGTGGTTAAGGAAAATGCGTTTTTTTCTACCACATAAAATAATCTAAGCAATACATTAAAACTAAAATTTAAATTTCAAAACCTAGCAAAATTTATGGTTATTTCCCTTACAATTCGTTTTGTTATTCTATACGAAAATAATGTTCTGATCTAAGCATAACTTAATAGAACCAAGATAATTTTTCACCGAGGAATTTTGAAAAGTAAAAATAGTTGAACAAACGAAATGTCAGGTTAGTTTATATGGATTAATCTGTTTAATTGTATGAAATTCTTTATTCATGAAATTGTGTTTTATAAATCCACAATCTTCGTAGATAATGCATGTGTTAGAAGCAAAATTCTTCTCGTAGCTTATGTATTTTAAATTACCATATCTATTCATATCTGTGTTAAATTATATGGTTTTCATATGAGCACAAACCAGCATGTTATGTTTTTTTCAACTGTCAGCTAAGCCAAACAGGAACAAAAAAGTAGCATAGATTTCTTCAATCACTATTATCTTTCTCATATAAGTAAAATGAAATACTCCCACACATGTATTAATACATTTTTACTTAAACATAGTTTCAAGAAAATAAATGTTTCGATTTAATTATTTTTACTACTGGCTTGCTTCATTTCATTTAAATGTTGAAATATTTTATAACATTTGCCCACTTTCTTGCGAACGTATAAATGCTTTTACAATTTCCTTTTAATTTTTAAAAGTTACTTGAGCAGTGGAATTTTTAGCCAATTAGAAATCTCATCAATACTGAAGAGTGAATTAAAATGACTTCGTAAATAAATGCTCCAAATCCGTAAATGTCCCGATTATAATGTTATCAAAATTAAGAAATACGAGTGCCTCACAGGAGGTAATGAATCTAGCTCAAGTTGCATCCACTGCTTTTAACACATTGTATGCGGGACACGTACTAGTACGTTTTTTGACTATTGATACTTGAGCGCGAGTCAGGTACTAGTACAGGTTAATGTAACAACACGATTTGTTTGTGGGTACAAAAATAACGGTATATACAGGAAAACGAAGTCGAATGTTCTTATCTACTACATAGATTCTGTAAAAATTTAGACAAATAAAAACTAGTTTTTACATCAGTCGATGCGGAACCACAGAACTGGAAGGTTGATTAAAAACATCAATTTAGATTTAAAATTAACTTTTTATTTATCCTTGCGAAAATGATATATATATATATATATATATATATATATATACATATATATTTGTATTTATATATTTGTTTATATATTTCAATATATAATACGAAAAGTTGGTTAAAAAATTAAATAATTTTCGATCTATTGAGATTTAACTGAATAACTAAATAACTCTCAAAATGACCGCTCCCGTACAATCCCGCTGCGAAATGTACCCACACACAATGTGTTAATATCGGAATCTGTGGGTTCGAATCTCGCTGTAGGCATGGATGTTTAAAGCCATTCAACGTAGCCTTCAAAAAGTTGGGTTTCATTAATTCCCATAGTAAAATTAGACCATAGCGTTCCAAAAGAACCAACAATTGTTTTAAAGAATACCGACATTGCTAGTAATTAAAAAATTTAACGTATTTTCTTACAAAAAGAATATGAAAATTTTACTACTATTTACGTTATATTTACATAACAGCAATTAACTGATAGCTTGTAACACTTTCATAATTCACAAGTTAAAAGGATTAATTAAAAATATATCAATAATCACAGGCTACTCAAAGCAGAAAATTTGAATATATATATATATATATATATATATATATATATATATATATATATATATATATATATATATATATATATATATATATATATATTTCATCCTCGATAACGCAAATTCACATGATCTGTAACAAATGAGAAAAACAAATGACAATTGGAAACTTACTCGATTACGGATTTATAATAGATCCACGTTCAATCAAAATGAATCCAGTAGAAACAAAAGCATCTCTTCCTTTGGAGCAATTAATCCTCAATAAGCTGTGAATCTGCGTAAGTTCAGAGGGTTATATATATACGTAGAACTCCCTCCACGAGTTGGCGCCTTTAGCGCACTTCTCTGTTATTTGCGGTTTTACAAATGCTAAGAAAAGCTTTAAAGAATCCCCGCAGTTTTTTAAAATGAGTTTTCTCTAAATGAATTACATCCGTCAAATTCTTGAGATTTTCCTCCCGTGAACTACTGCATGGTAAAATTACGGGAAACGTGCAGGAAACAGAGTTGGACTTTTCCCCCGTAATTTCAGTTTTAAATAAAGAAATTTAAGGAGACAGAGGATGTTACATAACGTTTTAAGAAAATATTAACTTAAAGATACGAGACTTCTATCTATATACATTGAAGTAGAACTAAATCCTGTTTAAAAAAGATTTGAAAATTAGATTACTTATTTAAAAAATCCAATTTTTAAAAATACTTTGACTATTTTTTAAAAATTGAATAAAATGTTTCTTATGCATTAACTTATATATTTTTTTCTTTAATTTTGTTTTATTATTACTTGATGATTTTTAGATTTTTTTAGACATTATCTGAAGATTTTTACTTGAAGATTATGTACTATTTTTATGTATTATAGATTAAAAAGATATTTAATAGGAAATATATTTATGTGTCTAAGAATTGAATTTATGCAAAAAAGTTGAACATTTCTTCTACGATATTTAATTTATAAATAAAAATAAAGTCAAAATTTAAAACCGACACCCAAAAATTTTTTTAACATATATTAGGAGCATTCCGTAAACATTTCGTAAGAATTTATGAAAAATGAAATAGCAAGGAGTTTTTTTTTTAAATTAACAAAAATTTACACAAAAGTGAATTTTTCAAAAACTGTGGCTGATTTTAAGAAAACATTTACAGTAATTGATTTGTTTATACTTCAATTTATATGGGAAGTTTCATACTTCTAAGTAATAATTAAAAAAATACATGATTGTGTCAACCATCTCTCTAAGAACATATACTATATTGCAAAAATGACCGGACATTTTAGGTTTCAAACGTTTTGTCGAATATCTAAAAAATGTTTTGACGAATTGTTCTGAAACTTCAGGGAAGAAAATAAAGAGCCTATTAGATGTCATAAATTTATACAAAGGTTTTGTACCGAGGAAAAAAGTGGTCCAGAAACAAAGCTCAGAGAGAAATGTAAACTTTAAGTGTCACTCTGTAAAAAATAATGCTTGAAATATGTTGTGCATCTAATATATTATTAAGAAGCAGCTTGTAATTATCTATGTTAATTTCTCTGAGAGTTGTATATATATTCATGAAAATATAAAAGTTTCTTTGAAAAAAATAGAACTGTTTTTGCAAATATTTTGTTTTTGTAAAACTAAAAATAATTGCAAAAACCCAGAGAAAATGGTATTGCACTGGGTTGAAAACCTTGCATGCTATATGCAATGTTTTCAACTCAAAGCAATGTCATTTTCAAGAAACTAGTCAAACTACAGCATACCCAAAACCCTTCAACTAGCATAAAAAACTATTAAATAGTTGATAGTGTAGGGTATATTTACTAAAAATGTTTATAACTGCGAATGTCCGAATGATATAATTTTAATATTTGCATAATTTGACAGCTTAACATGAATTTTAAAGTTAAATGAAAATTTCAGTTGAATACCTTTAAACGCATCAAAAATATTCGTATTTGAGAACATTTTTTTTAGTAACTTCACGTATATCTAAAACAGATTTTCCTTAAATTGTTTTTGTTTTATGGGTGTCGTATCTCTTTGCTACAGTTAAACTATTCCATTACTAGCAACATCAAATACCTGATACAATTTAAAAAAATACGTTACTACTCAAAATTGTTAATTTTGTGCATTAATTAAGGAATGTGATGTAGAAAATCCATTATCATTAGGATATTTTCGCAATATCAACTTCAAAGATTATAAACCTAAAAAAAAATCGATTAAAAGCCTTATATTTTATAAAGAGTATAAATGAAACATAAATGGAAAGTACACTGGAAAACTATCTTAAGCGTCAGGCGGATATCTTAAAATATTTAAAATAACAAACTAAGTTCACATATGTCGGCTTTTTACAATCGTTCGAAGAAAACCACTAACGAATTTGGTGGTTTTCTTCGTGTTGGTCTTGAAGTTCCACCGTTTATTCGAAAATTCCAGTGATTCTACGTTAACCTAACATTCTTTAAAAAGGAAAAAAAATGTTTATTTAATTTATTAGTCACAAATTCTGGCCACAAGGAAGCAAAATGCACGCAATACAAATTAAACAGAAACTTCGTTCAAAAAGAAACTCAGAATTCGGCAACCCTGAATGAAATTCAGAGGAACAGCTGGCGACGAATCGTTTAAAGCTCACTGAGCTGTCGGCTCGGAATGCTTCGGATACGAAACATGCCGACTTTTTTCACCCACAGTTCCGTTTCAATTTAATTAACTGTGTTTACAACCACGGGGTGGTATTTATTTTAATCCCATTCACAAGACTTGCGTCAGAAACTGTTGTACTCGTCATTTTCACAGAAAGGAAGTTTCGACGCATTACGGATTTGTCTGAACTCCATTCAGTAGATTGGTAAAAACTATTTAGTCTCTATAGAAAAAGCACGTTTCGATTTAATTAAATGTTTATAAGATCGGAAGATCTTTATTTTAATCCCATTTACAAGACTTACGTCAGAAACTGTTGTACTCGTCATTTTCACAGAAAGGAAGCTTCGACGGATTACGTATTTGTCCGAACTTCCATCCAGTGAAGAACATATAGATTGGTAAAAACTATTTAGTTTGTTTAGAAAGAACACGTTTTGATTTAATTGCTTATAATCACGGGAAGATGGGGAAATCTTTATTTTAATCTCATTTACAAGACTTACGCCAGGAACTCGTCATTTTTACTAAAAAGGAGTTTCGGTGGATAGCAGATTTGTCTGAACTTCCATTCGACAAAGACCATATATATTGGTAAAAGCTATTTATTCTGTATAGTAAAAAACGTTTCGATTTAATTAACTGTTTATAGCTACGTTATGATTGGACGACATTTAATTTAGCACATTTTATGCAGGACATTTACTAGTACGTTTTTGACGATTGATACTTGAGCGCCGGATAAGTACTAGTACGTTTTCTGACTATTGATACTTGAGCTCAGGTTAAGTACTAGTACGGGTTAGTGTAACAACATGGTTTGTTTGTGGGTACAAAAATAACGGTATATACAGGAAAACGAAGCCGAACGCTCTTGTCTATCTCATAGATTCTGGAAAAATTTAGACAAATAAAAACTAGTTTTTACATCAGTCGATGCGGAACCACAGAAAGGGAAGGTTGATGAAAAAGAATTAATTTAGATTTAATATTAACTTTTTATTTATCCTTGCGAAAATGATATTATATATATGTATATTTATATATTATATATATATTTGTTTATATATTTCAATATAAAATACGAAAAGTTGGTTAAAAAATTAAATAATTTTCGATCTATTGAGGTTTAACTGAATAACTAAATTTACGCTCAAAACGCTCTTGGTACAATTCCGCTGCGAAATGTACCCGCACACAATGTGTTAACCCCAATCACAAAACTTGCATCAGAAACTGACATTTTGACTAAAAGGATTTTCATGGATTATGGATTAATCTGAACTTCAACTCCATTAAAACAATATTAGAGTGGAGATATATTGTAGTTTAGGACATCTCAAATTTATTAGATTTATATTCATAGAAAAAAAATCTTGAAACGAATATTTTCAGAGCGAGTTTCAATCTGGGGAAAAAACTTTCACAAGCAGTCCAGTTGCCGTGTCACGAGTCTGTACAAAGACTTATTTATAGGGGGATAGGAGGGGGTTTAGGACCCTTTCTGAAATATTTTCCATTGCAAGATTTATTAAATTTATTAAAATGTTTGTACATTACTAGTTTCTACTGTAAGTGTTAAAAGATCGTTATCAACAAAGAGTACATATAGATCTGACTATAAGTCTACATATAGATTTGACTATAAATATAGATGAAGGTTTGAGAAAAGATGGCCTTAAAAGATGGAAGAAGTAATTTAATATTTTAAAATGGTAGTTTATAAACTATTAATTATGCCATACTGTTTTCAAATTTGATGTCATACAAGGTATCTAAGTTCGTAAAAGATAAATAAAAGGTTATAGCATAATTCCTTTTTTAATTTTTAAAATATTTTCCTTGTTATTCATAAAATTACTTTAAATTAACCTGGTAAATATTGAATCACAAATTAAGTATGCTTCAGTATTCACCAGGCAAATTTAAACCTGGTAAAAACAGAGTGTAAAATGAAAGACACAATGTGGTTGCAAATGTATTTTTCAAGGTACAATGAAATTACATTCAGCGTTGCTGATTCGTCTCATGACTTATGTATCTATCAGAAAAACTATAGATGTATGTATAAGACGTATGTATGTAGCACTTTGTGTGTGCAAGCGTAATGAATATTGACTTTATAAGATAGAAACAGACTTTATAAGTTAAAAAAAAGTGTAAAATGAAAGAAACAATGTGGTTGCAAATGTATTTTTCAAGTTACAATGAAATTACATTCAGCGTTGCTGATTCGTCTCATGACGTATTTATGTATGTATGAGAAAAACTATAGATGTATGTATAAGACGTATGCATGTAGCAAATTGTGTGCGCGCGTAATGAATATTTATTTTATAAGATAAAAAGTTCTTTACACTTTGAGTTAAAAATTTGGATCCTCCCCGAAAAAAAATTGTTACATCACTCAGTATGTAATCAATTAGTCATTTCCCATTACAGATAAATGGAATTAAAAATTTGGTTGCTACCCGAAAAAAAAATGTTACACCCCTCAGTATGTAATTAGTCATTTTCCATTACAGACAAATAAAATAACGAAAGCAAAAATCCCCATTAAACAAACATTCGATGTGTGTTAAAGGGAATAAACTGAAAATGGTTAGAGAAGACGATAGAGGCAGAAGGTTATAATTATGTAGCTTGTAAAGCACGATAATACATCTATCTGAAGTAAAGATGATTTAAGCATACTCAGTCCCTGTTTATTATGAGCATATACGGCGAGGACCTATAAACATTAACCAGACATCACCAGGAAAGAAATACATGACAACCATAAAAAAATAATGTAAACCAACTACCCAAAGCTAAGTTCATTAACAAGGATATTAATATCAGTATTAAATACCCACCACGAAAAAGGACTACTTGTCCTGCAATAAAACAGATAAGAAATTTTAATTTAGAAGACATAAAGAAGCCTTCTACTGGTGAGTTATAAAACACAAAGGAGTCTTCTACTGGAGACTTAAAAAGAAATCGGGTGCATGCATGCAAAGGCACTCATCCGTGCGGAGAAATGCTGCTATTTTAGAAAGAGAAACAAGTTTAAGAAGTATAAAACTGGGAAACTGAAGACATTGAGTAAAAGAGAGTCCAGGGTTAAGAAGCAAGTAAATAAGCGACGAAAAGAGATGTTTTGCGTTAACTGAGTGAGAGATAATTTACTTTCCACGATTTCTTTTGTTTCATACTAATGGGTAAATGTGGCATTTTGTTGAGTGTAGCCCCCAGTGAAAACGTAAATCCATTTTTATTCATTCATATTTTGGAGCATTTTCCACCGAATATTATTAAATGAATTAAATATTTAGTATTCTGTTATAAAGATTTCATATCGCGCTTATTTTTCTACGTCTAGATAGTTTGCTATTTTTATTTTGATTATATATAATTTCTTGAAGTTGAACTATTGTTCACAGTTGGCCAATCATGTCACAGAATTGTTGCTAACCGATTTAACGAAGCTTTACGCAAAATTTCAAATAATTATAAATATCTTCATAAAATTAGTACTTTTTATTGATGCATTTTTATATTTTATTCTTATATTTAAAATTTCGAAGCTTCTTACTTTCTTTCTCCTAATTATATTTCTTTATACAATTTGCACAGCACTTGAATTGTATAAAATATTAAATTATATTACATAAATAAAATTAAATTTGAGTATTTAATAGTAACAGTAATGACGGCAGCTCTTTAAAATATGAGAAAAACAGGAAAATATGTCCATTCGACATCACACGTGCCAGTATGTTGGTGTCTCAAGAAAAGAATCAGCTTTACTATGAAACAAACATGAAGTTTGAAATTCAAAAACAGTTTATTACCAAGAGATTTATATAGAGCAGTGCAAGGCATGTGTACGGATAAAAAACTACCCTAATAATAATACAGTAACATAGTAAAATATTTTAAGTAGCACTGCCTCACAAATCGTTAATGTTTAGGGAAAATACATACTATATTGGAAAATGCATACATATGTTACATACATGGGCATGTATGTATTTCCAAGGGCCAAAATGATTTGTATGATGAAATATTTTATGGATTAATACAGACCATGGATTAATGCATACATGGTGTTGGAAAATGCTTACTGTATTTTCCAACACCATATGATGCATATTTACATAAGCATACGATTGAAATAAATTAAAAAGTTTATATGAGAAAGTAAAATCTTTGTGTCTGATCATAGAAATAAATGCAAAACAAGCGTTAAATAAAGTACATCTCTTTCTACATGTGCATTACTTATATTTGTCCTCGCATTTATTGGAATAAATTAGCAAGTTGTAAAAACATTTAGAGGGATTTGATACATTTTTTCTAACATCGGCTCAGTTTGTAAAACTTTTTCTGAAGAGAATAGCTTTCAAAATAATTTTCTTTTATGATTTAGAAAAGTAAAGTTATAAAAATTAGCTTTTTATTCGAACATGCGCCCATACATCAAATTGTGAAACACTATAGAAGCATTAGATTCACAAAACCGTTTAGAAGAATTATCAAATTTATACGAGATAGTAAAATCTTTATGCCAGATTATAGTAATAAATACAAAACCAGAGTTAAATAAAATCCATATCTTTCAACTTATGCCTTACTTACATTTCGCCTTGCATTTATTGGAATCAGTTAGCAAGTTGTCAAAACATTGAGATGACTTTGATATATTTTCCCCTACCATCATCTCAGCTTGTAGAATTTTTAAAGAAGGTAATGTATTCCAAATTAATTTGTTTTTGGAGTGTAGGAAAGTAAAGTTATAAAAAGTTGCTTTTTAGTCAAAAATACGACCATACATCAAGCTGTATAAAAGCATTAGATTTACAGATATACATGAGTGACTGCTTTGTATATCCACGCAAGTTATTTAACAGAGGAATGTTTTAGTAAACACAGAGCACCCATTACGCCGTCAAAAATATTTCAGCATCCAAATCATTTTGGCCCTTGGAAGAGCAAATAAATTTTTCATCGCATCGGAGTTGTTTAGCACCCGCTGCAGTTACTTTTTAATATGAACTAAGAGTAGCCAATGCTGAGCGAACTGTTGCTGAAAAAACTTGTTTACATGTCTGAGAATGCCATTTACATAAAACATGTTAAAAGCGAATGAGGCTAAAAATAACGAATGAAGTCGCCAACAGACACACGATGGGAAGAAAAAAAGAGAATATCGCTAAAAAAGTCAGACTAATGCAGCGGAAAATATCTCGAAGAAAGGATTTTTGTGCCAAATACATAATACAGGCAAGCAGAAAGTTTAAACAAACCTTCCAGCACTTGAGTTCCTATTTCGTCATTCACTAGTTTAAAATACGTGAAGTTTACAGAAAAAAATAAGCTTAAAGCTGGCAGTTATTACACTTGAAGATACATAACACAGAAAAGAAAAAAATTATCGTTTGAATGCAGGGATTATTTTTTAAAAAGTAAATTTAGATGAATGAAAAAAGTTAAAATGAAAAGTTTATAATTTTAAGCTACTCTATAGACCAGGAGTGGCCAAGACGTCGACCGCGAGGACATTTTAAGTAGTCCACTCGACCATCCCGATAATTGGTCGAGGAAGAAATTATTAAATTAAGATGCGATATATTTCTTAAATCTAGCGATACTGATTTTTGGAAATTAATTTCTGAGGAAACGTTTCCAAATATTTACAAATTGATTTTGTATATGAAATCATACTTTGGTTCGACGTATCTTTGCGAATCTGTTTGAACGCCATAAAAACCAAACATTTGTTGCGTTTAACAGATGAACATTTAATTTCGTGTTTACGCATTGCAATAAGCTCGTGCCAGCCACAATATGATAAACTTGTCGCAGATATACAGTGCCAAATTTCAACTAAACGAAGTGAATAGGATGGTCAATTTTTGATATATGAATACTTTGATTATTTTCGTCAGTAAATTTTTATTTTGTAAATATTAATATTAAGTTTTTTAGAAAAATTAGATAATTTACCATTTTTTCTTGTTACCGAAAATAAATATATATAATCATGTACGTTACTTTAATTTAGCTCTGCCATTGGTAGACCACCTTCGATTTTTTAAATGTGGAGTAGACCACGGATCCCAAAAGTTTGGCAGGCCCTGCTATAGACTATTAAACAATTTAAGGACTTTACAGACTATTGTATCGCCATCCCCACTTATTTTTATTTCCAGTCCTTAAAAATTAGTCTTTGAGGAAGTTATAAAAATATAATGAAATTTAAGAATCATACATTAAAATTTTCCATAACATCAGACATCTTATGCATTTTAAATTACTTTATAAATTGTTGCATGGTCAGCCCCGTTTCGTTTAGTTCAAATCCTTAGAAATTAAGCTTGGTGGAAACCATAGAAGAAACCTACTAAAATTTGTTTGCGATAGGATCCAGTGTTACACTGTTATTGTTTCATCATGTGGTGTAGTGAAAGAAGCCAGTGTTTCTAAAACAGTTACGCTCACCGTCGTGTGTCATCGCCGTTCGACGCCCACGGAAGTTTCGTAGAAGCCTTAACGTGACGTAGTGCCATGGCACACAAGACTCTCAATGGAGCAGAAGGTAGGGAGAAACAGAGCAATTAAAGTGACTCAAGGGAAAAGAATTTGGGATCGAGAACTTTTAAGGGCGCCAGAAGAATGCACTTCACATAATCGAGTTTGGGAATATTTTAAGGGGTTTCCAGACTAATAAATCTCCAAAAATTTCGGGTTTTGAATATTTTTTATATATTTACACTTCAAATGAATTTTATTAAACCTCTCAGATTAGTAACAGCTTAATGAAATGTCGTGTACTTATGTAACTACATTTGTACTAAATTAATTATGTACTAAATTTTGAATTTTTAATATTGAAAATTGCCGTTTGTGAGAATAAACCATATTAAGCATCTGATTGTACCCACCAATACTTTAACTTGAATACAGTCTTTCCACCTTTGTTGAAAAACGTACTTTTGAGTTTAAGAGTATACGTATTTACAGTTATTTTCTGGATGTCTTTCTTATTTATGTGCGGGCATACCCACATATATAAGTAAAGGTACTCTAAAGTTCAATTTTTACTAAGAAGTAACTTAAATATCTGGTGAAAATTTATCCTGCACAATTATTGGTCTTTATGCACATAATGTTGTAAATTACGGCTATTAATGCTGATATGTTTAGTTTAAGTCCTACGCGACCAACTGTATGCGCGACGCAGCGATTTCAGTCTAATCAGTCCAAGCGTCACCTCCACGCTATGATATACGGTTGATATTGAGAGACCAGCATTGCATATGCATAATAGGAGATCTGAACATTTTATTTTAATTTTTAAATGCTACATTTAATTACTAGATGGCATAAACGACAACGGTTTTCACAACAGTCAACTCGTATAGCATTTACGTACTGGTCCTCAGACTAGTATGTAGTAACCGGATCGAAGTGTGATTTTACAATGAAGGACTTGGAAAGTAGAAAAAAAAATGTGGGAGATTTTTATAACTTTGGAGAGTGAATATGTAGAGAGGTCTGAATAATAATAAAAAATATTCAACTTTTTCTGTCATTATTTTTTAATAATAATTAAAACTTTACAACAAGCTCTTATACAACTACTTTACCTAACTTAGTTTCGGTTGTTAGCGTCCACATGGGGTATATTTTTATTACCGCTGATTGGCTGGCTCCCATGCTTTATATAAGTAAATGTATAAAGTTTGTGGGCAGAAATTTAACGAAAGATTGTCTCAAAAAATTCTACATTTTTATTTTCAAATTTTGCTGTTTTCTTTCATTGCTAACGACTGTTATTTATGTAGTATGGTGTAACTCTATATTTGTAGTGGGTAAAACTACCGATTACACACACACACACACACACACACACATATATATATATGTGTATATATGTGTATGTATATATATGTGTGTGTTTATATATGTGTATATGTGTGTGTATATATGTGTGTGTTTACATATATATGTATGTGCATGTGTATATATGTATGTATATATAGGTATGTATGTATATATATATATATATGTATATATATATGTATATATATATGTATATATATGTATATATATATATATATGTGTGTGTGTGTGTGTGTGGTGTGTTTTACCCACTACAATCTTTGAATCTTTTGATTGATATCCAAGTTGGATAAGGTGTTGTTATTAGGATAAGGAAGAAAACAGTAAAATTTGGAAATAAAAATGTTGAGTTTAAAGTTTTTCAGTCAATTCATCTTTTTCGCTCTCCCGCCAAAACGTTTTACATTCTTTTATATATCGTGAGGGAGCAAGGGAATTAGCCAATCAGAATGTTAAGAGTAATCATATTGAGAAGCTTAGAAATTAAACTAATTTACGAAGAGTAGTTATATAAGATTAGTTGAGCAAAGCAGAAATTAATTTGGCGTTCTTGAATGCGCTAAGGGTTTTCACAATTAAAAGAGGTACAAAGTCATTTCTTTAGAGGTTTTCACTTTAGGCATAGAATCGACAGAAATGTATTTTAGAATATAAGTGAAATTAAGTTGGTTAGCTTGCTTAAAATATTGCATATATATATATATATATATATATATATATATATATATATATATATATATATATATATATATATCTATGTATGTGTGTGTATGAATATATTCATTAATAGGTCTATAAAAATAGAAAATATTGAAATGCACACACCTGATTGATATGTTCAAGATGAAGCTCTACTTTTTGTTGAGCTTCTTTCAGAGCATTTCGGTCTTTGTGATGAATAGGTGTCACTTTATGCAATCGACTTAATAGTAGTGGGTACCTAGAAAAAAGCATAAGATGAAATTTATTCTGAAACACAGTACAGTCAATATATTTATTTGGAGAAATACTTTTAAGTATTTCTATCTACTGTTTTCAAAAGAATCTATCAATGGTAAGGGTATAACATAATAATTAAAAATATTATACGGTTATTTCAAAACGAAAGACATTCTACTATTTAATAAGATGAATACTTAAAACTATTATCATAGCATAATTTAAATCTCGTTTATTTTTTCAGAGAAAAGAGTGAAAAAGGAAGGAAATTTAATTAAAATACTCTTACTATTTTATTTGTACAGTTGTTTTTCTTTTTTAATTTACTTTTCTTTGTTCATTACTAATGTTATCTTTTGTATGTAATGTATTCAATAAATAATATGACAAATTTTATTTTCGAGAAACAAAGAATCTTGTAAAATAAAAAAAATGTTGATTTTCTATAAAAAAATAGTTGATGGATAATGCATATCGGTTACTTGTATGCCAGTGTGACATACGACTAAACCCAGGCTTATATTTAGGCACCTACCAACCACGGTCAGTCGTCAAAATAGTTCACCTTAGAGCAGTGTTTTGAGAAGAAATATTAGTGACTCTATTAACAAAAAAAGTCGATGGATGATACATATGTGTTAATAACTAATAATAATATGCCAGTGTGATATAGGACTAAACCCAAGTTTATATTTCGGCGTCCACCAACCATGGTCCTTTATGGAAATGGAAGAATGCTTGAAACACTGTTATGTGATGAAATTATGTGTTTGCTTGCAAAAATAAGCATTAGATAATTTTAACATAATTCGCAAGGCTTTCTTTGATGAAACAATGCCAACAGGAACTGTTTTTCCACTAGCATAGCCGCTACTATCATCAAAGCATATAGCAGAATTACAGTCAATTAACAAAGAACTCTTATTAAATGGACTTTCATCTGCGTTTTAAAAACATAACAATCCTGTAAATCATCTCCCAATTTTCAAGTATCTGTTATCATCTATAATTCTGTCATTTGAACTGATATCTTACAATTTTTTGAGCCTCAAACTCAAATTTACTTTTTCAGCAGGTACATCTGCTAAAATCCCGATAAATAGTTACATTTATTATAAAACCTCACTTTACAGTACTATGTTTGCATATAATAGGAAATAACTATCTTATTACGAATTTTTATTTATAAAAGATATTCTACGATGTTTACAAAAATACACTTTGTCTTTATCGAAAGCAGGCAGTAAGTTCTTTAAATTTCATACATTTTTCCAAGTGTCCATAACTTGCATTTAAAGTATTCATCAATGAACATATATTTAGCAGAAATGATTCGGGCATTTATGAATGAAATCTATCTTACCAAAACGTTGTCACTCACCTGGTAACTCTCTGCACAGGAACCATAAGAAATGCCGGCAAATTCATTCTCCTCAGTAAGGTGTTCTCCATTTGAGAAACTCTCAAGAAAATACGGAGGAGTTCTTTTTCCTTCTCCAAATGGCTCAGTAGCACTGAGGCTGAAGCCTGTGAAATGAAAAAGAAATGGACATTACAGCATATTAATTTATAACGATGGCACCAAAAGATATTCAGGTGTGCAGCGAGATGTACGAAACTTCCAAACAACATAAATAGTTTTCAAATTTTGATCTTCTAAATACACCTTTGAAAACGTTAAAAGTAATAGTGTTTAGCTATTATAAAGAAAAGCATTTATTTGCGCACTTGCTCTATGTATAATTATGGATATAACTATATATACCTAAAGATTGGAGTGAAAATTAGGGTTTAGTTTACGAAAAGACATTTTCTAAATGAATAAGAACTATGATTTTACACAAACTTTTAGATTTTTAAATTCTGAGAGCTATAAATCAGGGAAATCAATTTTTAATTCATTATATAGATTTTCTTCATGTTTTAAGTTTTAAATTTAATTATTTTAAAATTAAAATTTATAAGAGTTTATAAATTGGTGAATTAGAAATTTTATTCAATTATGCCAAAAAGGCAATGGTTTAGTTTAATTTTAATTATTTAATATATAAACGTATTCGAATTTAATAGTAACTGAAGTTGTAAATAGATTTTAGATTTCCACTGATAAAGTTTAAAAAATAAAACTGAAACCTATAAACTTTATTTTGTAATTCATATGCAGGTTTAAAAAATTATACAGAAACTAAAATAACATTTAATAATAGGGGGATTTTTTTTAATGTCCGTACTTTATATAATGTCAATATATATTTCCAGAAAATGCATACGTATAGTAAATCCACCTAATTTCGTACTCTTAAATGGATTAATCTATATCATTTTTCAGAAAAATGCTTATTCAGAAATGAAGTGTTGAACCTATATTAACCCCTTAACGTGCACGCTCGAGTTAACTCGAGCGAGCTAAACTGGCCAAACAGTGCTCACTCGAGATAATTCGAGCGGCGTTGTACTTTATGTTGCTATAATTTTTCACACTCGAATGCAATCGAGAATTGAAAATAATAATAATAAAAAACAATCGTTTTATTGATATTTATCATTTACATGGGATTGTAAGCTATAACACTTACTTATTCAAGTATAAAATATATATTTTTTTCTAAATTCAACGTTCTAAATTGTGTTTTTTACATTAAAAAATTGATTTTTTTTGGTCGGCCTTTAAAAAAAACTGTGCATTAAGGGGTTAACAAGATCTGATCTATATAAGAAAACTGTAATAAAATATTAATTTATTTTACGCTTAATAACTTTAAATTCTTATATGTAAATACAAGCTATAATTTTCAAAAGTGTTCTATTTCTAGAGTCCTCACCCATCTTGTTGTAAGGTATTTAAACACCAATTTAAGTGAGACAGTTATTTATAGACTAAGTTCAGACGCATGGTATTTTAGATTATAAAGGTTCAAGGGTGTACAAGAGAAATTTAGAATTAAAACACATAGGAAGGTAATGCTATTTTAAATTCTCTTTTTTACTATCACAATAAACCACATATTTTAAAACCGCAAAGAACAACTTATTCATTTTTCAATGACCTATTTAAACATGCATTGTAAATTTTTTCTAAGCTCATTCAACTTTATCTATTCAAGTCTTATCCCACATACGCGTTGAAAAAGCAACAGATTCGGTTTGCGATTCCTTTACCCGGTGAATAATGCGCTGATTTTTCATGTGATAGCGAAAAGCTTTCGACCGATTCAATTTGCTTCAGGTCGACGTGCGATAAAGTTTCTGATCGGTTTGATAATTTATAGCAATCACACTAGAAATCTGCGTTTTCTTCATCGGGAAATAAATCGTAAGTAGAATAAATCGTAAGTAGAATCCATTGCTTTTTCTCAATGCAGTGTGTGATAAAACATTTAGAAAACTAAAAACAGATGCAATTGAAACATCAAAAATATATGGATTGAGCTAAAAGATAGGTAGTATAAAAGAGAGCTTGAAATATTTAAAAGAAATGAGAAAAATAAATTGAGAAATTATTTACTGAAATACTATGAATTGTTTATAAAGCGTGTATTTATATAGCAAAACGAAACAATGTATATGTTTGTCAAAGTAATTATTTTGTTTTGTGTTAAAAGAAATTACTCACATTTTAAAAATTATCACTTTTATTTATAAAAGATTGAAACTTCATCCATATAAATAAATAATAATAATAAATAATAGTATTTTAACACGGGATAAATTTATTTAAATAAACTTTAAACATAAACCACTATTTGGTACATAGTATTGTTCCATGGGTTAATATAGAGGTTACTTTACAGCTAAGTGCGTAATTCAATGTGATGGGTACTTAACCACTTCAATGATATTCATTATTGAAAATTTTAAATAAACAATTTTAAATAAGTATCTATAAACACATTCCATACTCACCTGTTTCACACAATAGGTTTCAAAGGCATGCAACATAGATGAAGTTTCAAGGAATATTTTTCCAATATTCACATTAGTATAATCCTGAAAATACAACAACTCAGTATTAATACTATTATCAACTTAATAAAATGTACCAAATGTCCCGTAAAGTAATATTTCAATACCTGCTTCGGGAGAGAGGTATCAAATTGTAATTTTTCTATATAAAGCATATGTTTTAATATAAAGTAAAAACCTATTGGGACAAATGCGGAGTTATATGCTTCCAAAAAAACCGCTTTTTTTAATTTCAAAATTTCAAAGATTATTTGTTCAAAAAAGAAAACATTATATAGAGAGGCTGTTTCTTAAATAATTCGATTTTGAATAGGTATTACCATTATTTTGAATTTTTGGCATTTAGTTTTAACAATATTCTTAAATCGTGCTAAGTTGAAATTTTAAAAAAGATAAAAGACATTTTTTATTCTGTGAAAATAATATTTTATTAATGAAGTACAATTATGAAGTAACTGCAATATTTATTTCAGAAAAATGTGCCAGAAATGGAATTTTTTCCCTGTTTAATTTGCATCAATTTATCAGTTAAAAGGTTGGAAAATGATTATTTCGCAATGATATAAAATTTTTATTAAATACTTAATAATTGTACTTAAGATTGACATATATATCAAAATTAAATTGAAAGTTTTGAAAAACAATTCAATTTAGCTTGCCACGGAATAGGAACTTTTGCCAAAAATCATTTCAGGCATTCCAAATTTTAACTTAAATTGGGCGATACTCGCAAGGGGATAACACAAGATGAAGAATCGAATCCTTCAATTGTTTTGACACACAGACAGAAGCAAAAAATTCTTACTTCATCTCCATGCTCTATGGCTATATCAAGCGCATCCTGAAGCTTTTCTGAAAACTTCGTATTGACATTAGTCAATTCATCGAGATTTAGGAAGATGCTCAGCAACTGATCCTTTGCTAAAAGGCCAGCTATCTCCATCGGGCGGTAGAATTCCTGCAACAATTAAACAGATTTGTAGTATCATAACAAATTGTCATATCATAACAAATTGTCAGTAACTATAACACATCGTATTATAACCTATTATCAGATCCAAATATTCAACCAAGTAAAAGTTCAGACTTTTTAACTGAAATATAATTGCAAGATATCTATTAGGATTGTTTTGGTTTGCTGCCAGCACTATGGTCAATTTTTCGCAGCATGATATAGACTTTCAGTTTAAAACTAAATGTGAATGGGTACAAGTATTTATGCTAATAGCGGAATTCTTGTTCCCTGGACGTCTTGTTGGTTGATTTAGAGCGCTATGGTATGCTGTTTTGCTACCAAGCGCTAATGAGATCGGGACCTGCTGCATAAAGCCGATTCTGAACAGCTATGAACAACCACACCAGAAGTGGGATTCGAACCCTGAAACTCCGGCATCGAGTGGGATTCGAACCCAAAATTTCGGTTCCTATGCCTTTGGATAACGTTCGGCATTCCGTAGACTCCCGAAATCCAGAGGCCATATATGTTTTGCCTCATCAGGATAAAATATCTAATAAAATGTCATTATGCGTATTTTTTTTATAAGAATTTTACGTTAACGAAGATAATCTGGATGAAAACTAGAAAATATTTTAGAAATATCAAATGTCAACTAATTTCACTAAACAGTCGAATTTCGTTAACAAATAAACCAGAAATAAAATAAAAAATTAAATAAAAATTTCAGAACTGCTTCTGTGTTGTTTAATTATTTTTATTAACTTCTCATGCCGGACGATGGCGGAATAGGTAAGGTGCTGCCTTCCGGTACCGGAATCTGCGGGTTTAAACCACCCACTGATAGTATGCATGTTTTATAACCGTTGGGAATTGGCCTTAACCCGATCGCTCTCTTGAAACTTATATTTATCTCCTTACTTCAGTAATGAAAACCATTTTAAAGTTTTTTTTTAAATTTATAAACTCAGTAACACCTTTATACTTCATATACGACTTCAAATGCGATTTAAATCTCGAAAACAGTTCGTAGCATAAGATTGAAAAGTAGATTTCTCATATTTGTTTAAAAATGTAAAAATTTATTTCGTAAAAATAATTAGTTTAAATTCTACCGCCCTTATATTTTGGTTTGAACAAAACAATCTCTACTCTGTACAACTATACAGAGCAATATATGTAGTTTGTTATTAAGCTTTTTCTCTGAGGACGATGATTTTCCTGATTTTGAAAATGCTGTATCAGGAAATCACAATATATGAAACATTGTTTTCAATTCTACATATCTACGAAGCTTATCGACTTAACCGTTTGAGTCCCAGAGGGTTTTCAAAAACCACCGTCGAAGAATCTCGAACAGCGCAACGGTGTTTTATCTACATGGGTATGAAAAGACCAAGCAGCGCTCTAGCGCTTTTCTTATTTTATGTCGATAAATCCCAAGCGGCTCGATATGACTTCTTCTATTTTATATTATAAACATATATACTTCAATATTGAACTATTACTATAGTAATGTGACTTTTGTAAAATGTATAATTTACATAAAAAAGAGGAGCTGTGTGATGTACTTGCGTTAGTAAATCTGAGCATGCGTGACTTCCACAGTCGATGGAGCACCATCTGTGCTCTACAACACTCAGAATATGTGGGTTTTACCGACATAAAAACTGAATAGCGCAATCGCGTTGCTTGGGGCTCAAACGGTTAGTAAAATATCAGTGTGGTTCTTTACTGTGGTAGCTGAGTGCAGACATGCGACTGGATCCGCAAAATAACTCTGGTGCTGAGAGTAGACATAGGTGGTTTGGTTTGGTTTGGTTTGGTTTGGAGTGCTACGGTCTACTTTTTGCAACACGAGGGCTAATGAGACCGGGACCTACAGTTTAAAGCCGATTCCGAACGGCTACGAACATTTTGATTCGAACCCACGAACTCCGGTTCCGAAGGCCAGCACCCCAACCAATCGGCCATCGTTCGGCAGTAGACATAGGACCGTAAAACGCTAAAAATTATTAAAGTGATTTTGTTCCGTGTTTGCACATCAACGAAGTTCTTATTTTAATAGCTTAGTAATCAGTTTATCAACTTATTGCTATTTGATTGAAGTGATTTGAACACATTAGGCTTAGCAATTTTGTCGCAATGAACTGAGTGTTTAGGTTGTTTTTATAGAAGTGTTGTTTGGGTACGAGCTGAAAGAAAATCACCTTTTTTTTCATCGATTTTACAAGGTCAGCGATCTTTACCGTTTAACTCGACAGCGTTCCTTGCCAAATTCACTGGTTGCGTCTGAATCTGAACAGGAAAAAACGAGTCTTGATTTAAGGGTATTAGTTACGCTGGAGAGATTGAGCGGCAATAAAAAAGAGCTGAAGGAAGTGTATGATGAGTGGAAAGCGCCGTGTTGGAAGAATTCACGTTATGGTAGATAGAATCAATTCGGGAAAAAATGGATCCGTCTATATTTAAGTCCATTACCGTAAAACTCCAATCCAACAAATTTACAACTTTAATTTAAATTTTTGTACCTCAACAACCTCAAATTAAACTAAAATATTTCCTTCAATGTAAGAATAAATTATTTTTGAAACATGGAAAAAATAATTAAGAAAATTTAAAAACATAAAAATTAAAAATTTTTGACAAAATATTATATTTTCTGCAAACCAAACACATATGCCTTAAATATAATAAATTATTTAGCATAACAATTATGGTGATGATGATTTCAAATGTGAGGACACTTACATTTATAACATTTGCTACTACCAAGTTGCAGATATGTACTGGCTATTTTATTTTTAGTTGTGGGAATATATTAATTTTATTTTAATTACTATATAGGTGGCCAACAGTACTCCATAGAACAACATAAACAAAATGAGTCCTCGTAATTTTGAAGCAGGGACCAAGCACAAGACCTATATTCTTAGCCTGCCACCCCAGAGGTATTGATTGAGAACTTGGAGGACATTTCGATAGCGGACAAATTTTAGGTACCCTAGCCGCCATTAATGAACATCGTAGATCTTTAGCCTGCTCGAGCTCCGAACTCACAACCTTCCGGTTATGAGATCGATGACTTTGCTGACTATGGTACTGGTTCGTACAAAACTTATCTGTACATAGAGAATTTGAAACTATCTAAGAAATATACTTCTATTGTTTCTGCCTTTTTTTGAACTTTAACAAAACTGAAGTTTTTTTAGTAATAACCACGTACATCTGATTAAGTTATGAAAATTTAATAACTTCAATACGAGCCGCGGTAGCTCAGTCGGCAAAGGCAAAGCTCTCGTAACAGGAGGGTTGCGAGTTCGGTTGCCCGAGCCGGTCTCAGATCCGTCGTGTTCATTAAAGGTAACTGGAGCACGTAAAATAGGTTCGGGGTCACAATGCCCTCCAAGTTCTCAATCAATACTTCTGGGGGGTGGCAGGCCAAGCCAATGGGTCTTTTTCTAGATCCGTGCTTCAAAATTCAAATCATCAGCAGTATATCCATGGGCATACTCCCTAACAGTTCGTAAGGCATTTCCATTACATCGTCAGTACATCAGATTCATGTAGCAGTAGTCATGAACGGAATACATGGCCCCCATACGAAGACAACCGGTAGCTGCAAGATGCAGAATTTTAAATACCAGTTCAATGGCGACTTAAAGTCATTCAATAGCGCGGTGAACGTTTTAAACATTATCGTCAGGAAAGATATGCAAATACTGTTGTTGATATGTCCAATAAAGTGTTTTTTTCTTGCATCGGCAGTGACGTCATGCTTTGTTTTTCGTATTTTTCTCGTAAACTATGGACCGTACAGGAGCGTTTCTTTGGGCAGTTTTTATGTACTTCCAACGAGGTATCTAGCTGTGCAGAGTTTATGCGGTAGTTTTGGGACAACCTGCATATACACAACGTGTCCAACCAAATAAAATGCATTTCCTAAGGATATCACAAAATATTTTGAGTTTCACAGGCATGATCTACAGAATAAGGTCAGAAAAGTAATAGTTGATCCTTCAACCAAATTATAACTGATAGCTTTTTTTTTTTACTTACAAGCCGTGTATTTTTTCTACTTAGTATTTCAGCTTGAAAAAAGGTTGTAAGTGCCTGTCATAAAAAGAGTCGAGATAAAACTCTCGATCTTTATTTTTCTGAATAGGTAAAATAAAAAAAAACATTAGTAAAGGAAAAAAAAATATTTTACAATGAAAGTCGCAGGGTTTTGAGTAGAAATAAAATAAGCTAACTTCCGAATGTTCCTAGGTCAATAGCATAATGAGGCTCAACTCTCTGTGTTTGTAAAATGTATTATTAAACAAAGCCCTTTATATATATATTAACAGCATTTCACATTGGTGTTGTTGATTTAAAATGGTATTTACGATTTTCTTAACAGTTTCAAAAATTCTTTTCAAATTAACTTTTTCTGAGACGCAGTAGCTCAGTCGGCAAAAGCAGCGTTCTCGTAACTGTTTCGGGGCTGGACCCTGCCTAAGATTAATCGTGTTTGCTAAAGGTGACTGGGCACTTAAAATATGTTCGTGGTTACGAAGTCCTTCAAGTTCTCAAACGATACCTCTGGGAGTGGCAGGCCAAGCCTGGGGGTCTTCTGTTTGGTCCCTTCTTCTAAATTACGAGGACCCAGCGGGGGGAATGTTACTCGCGACCGTAACATACCTTAAGCTACACGTGCTCACAGGGTGGTGCTAAATGAGTAACAATTTCTCAGCCTTGTTAAGGCGTTAGGATAATGTCCGTATCGCCTGCTGCGTTTGAAAAAATTAACTTTTTCTACATTTTTGGTTGATATTGTTTTAAGCTTGCCGCAAATAATTAAAAAAAATTTTTAGTATGTGTAAAACAAAAATAAGTGGCGAAACACTGCAAGTAACTGGTACCTGTATTGGGTATTTACTTAAGTGTAAAAAAAAACACCATTTTCTATTGAAATTTTAACTAAGATATCCAATTAACTTTAATTTTGAAAAATTGATTTCCTTGGCGGGTCACAAAAAAACAATACGATAATTGCTTGTAGATGCGGATTGTCGTACTTGTCTAGTGTTTAGCGTGCGAAGATAAAATTCTTGGATGCCGGATTCAAGTACTGGGAGGTACCCGAAACATCTCGAACACCGAAAATGTATACCACCTAGAGATTATGCAGGATAAATCCGTGGGACTGGAGTGGATGTCTTCTCGCTGGGAAATTTGCAAATAGGAGAGAGGTACGGAAACAGGAGCAAAAGATGATCAATACTTAAGAGAATATCTATCGTAGCATCACGAACGTTTTACACTCGTAAAGTCTTATTCTACCGCTTCAAAGAAAAGTTGGATAGTTTAAAAGTGTTTAGAAAAAGAAATCGTAAATATACTCTCAAGTTTTTCATTAATCCCGTTAAATGATGTCACTTAGAATGTGCAGGGAACTGGTCGTACTTTAATTTAGTCTAATGGTTCTCAGTTGGCAAATATTAACTTTTCCTTAAGACCACAATAAAGGCTAATAATAAAATTCCATTACGTGACTGATGTAAATAATACAAAATTGAGCATGGCATAGGGAATACCATTCACCTGTCAGGGCTTAGCACCTTCAATGGTGAAGGTGACCCAAAGAGACCTTAGTGGGTTCATTCCCACCATATTCTGGACTCGAATCCCCTATGGAAGAGATGATCCAGAGGGGACCTTGCTGATGAACTTTTAACCCTTTGAACTCGAGGGCTCCGGAGCCGAGCCATTTAAAATTTGTCTTCAAAGTCGAGGACTCTGCTACGGAGACAATGCAAAATAATTAGTTTTTACGATTTGTTTTTGTTCTTATGTTAAAAACTGAAAATTATTTGCATTGTCTCCGCTCCGGAGTCATCGAGTTTGAAGACCAATTTTAAGTGGCTCCTCTCCGGAGCCTTCGAGTGCAAAGGGTAAACACCAACCTAAAGTCCTTTCACGACTCCGAGTGTTGATGTGAAAGGACTACTTTAGTGCTCTATGCGGTAGGACTCATCTTATGCCTTTTATGTGGTTAACTAATCGTTACTCCCCTCAGAATAGAAGGCTCATTGCAAGTTATCAATACTCTTATTATTTTGAAATATTTGAAAAATGACAAGCAAACTGACCTCTTTAATGATGCGAAGGTCTCGTCCGTACTTGCACTCTGTGTCGACAAATTCGATGATGATCTCCTTGCGCTCGCTCCGCCTGAACTCGCACTTCCGGCAGACGAGCGGATTGAAGAGCTGTCCAGACTCCTCGTCCTCGACAGGCTCGACCTGGTGGTCGCAGTCGGCACACAGCTGCTCCTCCCAGTCGGTCGTCAAGAACTTCATGCGAGGAGGCTTACTTGTCTCCGTACCCACGCCGCTGTCGTTGCGCTCCACTTCGGAAACGCGAGCACTCTATAAAACACAATAAATATATTTGTACTCTGCACAAATCAACAATCCATGTATGATGAAACCACTTTAAAGAGACCATTTATTGGAACATAAAAAATTCTGGTTTTCAGAGAGTTGGTCTCTGACAGGTTATTCGTAAAGCAAAATTTCATGTAAACAAATATTGAAAAAAATAATATTGAATTTTTAAAATTATATTTCCTGTCTACAATGCTTTAACCCTTTCATGGGCCATTTATTTCTCACTCCACGTTTCCAAACAGAGCTGCTAATTTTATTCAATCGATCGAACAATTGATGACAGTTCAAAACTGAAGCAGGAATCAATCTTCCCGTCGTTTCAAAAACAAGACCAATATATTATAATGGTTTTTGCGCTTCCCACAGCTGTATTTTGTAAGATCATGTAGGTGGGAAGTAATCTACCCACGAAAGGGTTAAAGGAGTTAATTGAAGAATATTTTGATTTTAAGAATTTCAGTTTTTTTTTTCAGTTACGGGGAAAAGGCAAATTGGTTGTAAATTGGTTCTACAATAGTGTATGGATATGGATTTCCTTGCCGGATAGTAACTTTTAAAACAATATAAATGTCTAATCGCTAAATTATTAAACTATATTGTTTTATATATTTTAAACTTATTTAATTATATTTTCGACGATTTTTTTGTAGGTAATCACCTAAATAAACCAATTTTATTAGACACTCAGACCACTAAAGTGGTCTTACAGAATTTTTATAATATGTTAGAATTATACAAAAGTATTTATAGAGTAAACAAAATCTGCTGTAGGTATACTTAGATAATGGAAACACTTTTAGTAGTATAAGACAATGCATTCACTACTCAAATTTTTAACCCTCAAGGTCCGAATTTTGTTTTTAGTTCAAGTTAGCAAAAGGTACTTTCCTGTTGAACGTCAACGTATGGACGTTGGACGAATCAATCTTGAAATAGTATTTTCAGCAAGTATAACCGAGTTTTACGACAAATTATGAAATACATGTTTTAAATACAAGTCATTTTAACACATTGTGTGCAGGTACATTTCACAGCGGAATTGTACCGGGAGCGGACGTTTTGCGCGTAAATTTAGTTATTGAGTTAAATCTCAATAGATCAAAAATTGTTTAATTTTTTAACCAACTTTTCGCATTTTATATTGAAATATATAAAAAAATATATTAATAGAAATATATAAATAGCAATCGTAAGATTTTTGTAAACAAAAAAAAATATTTTTTAAATGGATAAATTTATGGTAGTATCGTAAATATGAAAAATCAAATAGAAATGGTTGTATATAGTTTTAATTTTTTTAAATTATGTTATATATAAACACTTTTACATTATAAAAAATTAAAAGAGCAATCATAAAACTAATAATGTAAAAACTAATTTTTATTTGTCTAAATTTTTCCAGAATATATGTAGTAGACAAGAACATTCGGCTTCGTTTTCCTGTATATACCGTTATTTTTGTATCCACAAACAAACCATGTTGTTACAATAACCCGTACTAGTACGTGACCCGAGCTCAAGTATCAATCGTCAGAAAACGTACCAGCACGTGTTCTTCGCTCAAGTATCATTTGTCAGATAACGTACTAGTACGTGTCCCGCATACAATGTGTTAACAGAACGCGAAGATCTCGTGTAACATTGTTACATTTTTTTTAGAATAGAGCAAGATCAAAATTGATGTTTAACCCTCGTGTTTCAAAAAGTAGACCGCAGAGCTCCAAAACCAAAAACCAAAAACAAACAAACCAAAATTGCTGTACTATTGGTAGGACGCCAGACTCGAAAGGTTAGATTAGGCTGGGTTTGGAGCGCTACAGTCTACTGTTTTACTCACGAGGGATAATGAGACCGCAGACCCGAAAATGTTAAAGTAGGATAATTCCATTTATATTACCATAAAAATGAATAATCTATTCACACTTACCTTGGAAATTCCAGCTCCTTCGGTTTCAGTCTCCAAAGTTTCATCTTTCTCAACGTCTTCTTCTATTTTCAATAGAACTTCTTTGTGGTTAATACTGTTGTTTGTAATGACTCGATTCTAAAGAAAAAAGATTGGATTTCCAGAGTTATTATAAGACTCGATGATATTTACCAAAATGAAAAAAACGATAAAACATGTCATTATATTTAATGATTTTTATATAAAGTGTTTAACAAAATCCCCATTATTTGTTTCAGAATTTATTAATAAACATTTATCTTCAAGTAATAGTAGTTACTAAAGAAAGTTTATATAAAATAACTAGTTTTATTCCCATTGTTTTAGAATTTATTAATAAACATTTATCTTCAAGTAATAGTAGTTACTAAAGAAAGTTTATGTAAAATAACTAGTTTTATCCCCATTATTTGTTTCAGAATTTATTAATAAACATTTATCTTCAAGTAATAGTAGTTACTAAAGAAAGTTTATATAAAATAACTAGTGTTAGTCACTTCCTACCAGGGTTAAGATCACACATTTGTTTTACTTATAATAAAAGTCTAGGAAAACGCATTTAGCTTCATTTATCAACGAAAAAAAAAACAAACAAAAAAAAACTTTAGTCATTTGAGTTCGGTCGAAAATTGATGCAGTATCGTAAAAATTATTTGAATAAAAGCAATTGGAAAAAAAAACTAAACAATCACTAATTATGACGCTGCATACTAATAAAATACGGATTTCTGACTTTCAACGCTTCAAGCCCATTTTTTCAAATATCTAAAAACTCATTTCTTTTGTGAAATGGCATATTGTTAAATTCACAATGCTTTAAATACTCTTTAGTATATTTTAATAAATCCAACCTGCGTTTGTGAAAAAAAAATTAAGTACTTAGACTACAAGAAAAATACATTTTCAGCGAAAAAATGTGAGCGTTTAAAACTGGTTAGACACCATAATGATGTTGAAAAATTTCACCTATTTTGTGCCTAGTTAAAAATGCGAATCGCTCCGGCTGACCTTGAACTATTTATGCATACTTAAAGGTCTATTCTCCGTTTCTGATGCTACTTACTTAATGTTCATTGAAAAACAAGAGGTTTACCTCATTGCTCATAAAAACATCAGTTCTGTCGTAATGACATAGAAGAAAGTATGAAACTTGTAAGGAAATGTTTTTGGATGTCGCAGATCCTTTGTTCCAAGAACTGCATACACAGGTTGCACTTTCAGTCACTCTTTATAAAACTGGTGCTTATAAATCATATAACTACAGCTTAAAACTTAGCTAGGACCATGCATTGAACTTAATAATTCACTCTAGCTGAGCTTAACTTTTAAAAGGCCATTTATTTATAGTAATGGCATAGTGAAGTATTTTTCGGATTGTTACTGATTTAAAAAATGTATTTCGTATTAGATGAAATCAGTTTGACTTTTAGCCCTATTTTTAGGGTGGTATGTATGCCTAACGCCAACTGGGAGCTATTGAAAAAAAAAAGGAAATTTAATGCTTTTTATTTCTTTTTAGTCTTTTGTATTTTTAAAATATACAGGGTGTCTCAAAAAGACCGCATAAACCCTACACAGCTAGATTACTCGTTGAGAGTACATAAAAACTGCACAAAGAAAAGTTCCTGTACGATCCATAGTTTACGCGAAAAATACGAAAAACAAAGTATGACGTCACTACCAGTGCAAGAAAAAAACACTTTATTGGGCATATCAGCAAAAGTATTTGCATATCTTTCCAGACGATAATATTTAAAACATTCTCCGCGCATATCGCGTCATGCATGCGCGTGCGTCATGGAATGACATTAAGCCGCAGTTGAACTGGTATTTAAAAGGCTGCATCTTGCAGTTACCGGTAGTCTTCGTATGGTGGCCATGTATTCCGTTCGTGACTACTGCGACATGTACCTGATGTACGGCCGATGTAATGAAAATGCCTTACGAACTGTTAGGGAGTATGCCCGTGCATATACTGCTGTTGATATGTTCAATAAAATGTTTTTTCTTGTGCCGGAAGTGAAGTCATACTTTGTTTTTCGTATTTTTCTCGTAAACTATGGATCGTACAGGAATGCTTCTTTGGGCAGTTTTTATGTACCCCCAACGAGGAATCTAGCTGTGCAGAGTTTATGCGGTAGTTTTGGGAGACCCTGTATTTTATAAGTACTACGAACTGTTGGGAAATTAAACAAAATATATTTCTTCCTTACAACATGACCTCATTATTAGTTAATGACATTCATCCGATGCGTTTAACGTTCAGTCAGATTTTTAACCGTGACTGAAAACCATATGTAAATTACCTACCGCATGTATATATTTAAGCCTGTTCAGCGTTGTTGGCTGGGGGCACTTCTAACTTATGCTACTATTCAATAGTTGCTTAACTTACATGTATTATTTTATGCAATAAGTCAATGCATGTATTATTCTTATTAATAAAATTTTAACTAAAAGCATTCGAAGTGGAAGTGTTATGAAACCCGAATACTTCCTCAATCCTCTGACGCCTCTGAAAATTTAGAAGTTTTGGAAAATTACATAAGACTTGACTAATTTTCCCTCAAAAACGGAATTTAAATTAGAATTTTTCATTCGTTGATGACTGAAATTACAGCAACAGTATACTTTTCTACGGAGTTTTAGAAAACATAACAAATCATCGCAATTTGTGTATACATATCGTGCTCTCTTTTGATGAACTTTCTTACTAGAGCGCAAACGACAGTGTCTGCATGCATTCCCTAAAACTGGTGTATGATGGTCAACCATATTCAATATTACTTCATCTGGAACGCTTTTTTTTGTTATAGTTCTGAAAACGTATCTTTTCGTTCACTTTGAAAATACAGAAATTAATTGCCGTTCTAGCCGAAAATCAAAATATGTAATATTTTCTATATTATCTTCACAAAATAATGGCACTGACAAGTGCCAGATTAACAAAGAAGTAAAAGATTTAAGTCAGTTTTTTTAAGTGTACACAGTAAGCTGTTTTATCACTTTGGTAAATATACCTACCGCGCTATTAGAAAGAGGTAAACTCGCAAAGTATGGGATAGAATTAAATTCTAAATAAAATTATAAAAGTTTGTATTTCACAAAGCTCCTGTGAAGAAGTGGAGGTACCTTTTCTCCCGGATCGTCGTCACTTAGCACCTTCTCTTCCTCGTCTTCCTCTTCCAGAATGACTTTCTCGTCTTCGGACAGCCCTTCCGTCGACAACCCGCGTTCTTTCGCGTCCGCCAAGTAGCTCAAGATGTCCGTTTTCGACGCTCCTTCGAAGAAAGATTTCGGCTCGCATTCGCTGGACAACAAACCTGCAAACGAAGAGCAATGTCATGTAATATAAGGGAACGTATTGGATGAGCTGCAATTGAATTTCAAAGGTGAAATTTAACTGGGTATTATGTACAACCGAACGACAATTTAACGCCGTCACTAAACCCCTCAAAAATTCATTATATGGAGACTCCATAAACAGAGATTCATCTTTTTCATGTACCATAATGGAGAAACAAATTGTATGAACTGCAGTTTAAAGTGATAGTGGATTTAAAATGGGAGAAATTCTATTGAAAATTATGTATATCCTGGACCTCTATTTAACGAAGTTGTTAAAACCATAAAAAATTCATTATACGGAAATTCGATAAATAGAGATTTATCCTTTTCATGTAACATAACGAGAAAACAAATTGAATTATCTGCATTTTAAGGCGGAAGTAGATTTAAAATGGGTTTGGTTTGGTTTGGAGCGCTACGGTCTACTTTTTTTTGCAACACGAGGGCTAATGACCTCGGAACCTACTGCTTAAAGCCGATTCCGAACGGTTACGAACATTCATGCCACAGTGGGATTCTAACCCACGAACTCCAGTACCGAAGGCCAGCTTGGTTTGGTTTGGTTATGAGCGCTACGCTTTACTTTTTTGCAACATGTGTGCTAATGAGACCGGAATCTTCTGTTTAAAGCCTATTCCGAAGGGCTACGATCATCCATGTCATTGTGGGATTCGAACTCACAAACTCCAGTACCGAAGATCAGCCCCCTCCCCCCCCCCAAAAAACCGCTCGAAAATTTAAAATGGGAGAAATTCGGTTAGAAATTATATATATATATATATATATATATATATATATATTTAACGAAATATCTAAAACCCTAAAAATGTTCATTATATAGAAATGTTCATTATATAATTCATTAAATAGAGATTTATTTTCATCATGTAACACAATAAGGAAAGAAATGGGATAGACTGAAGTTTAAGATGACAATGAAATTTGAAATGGGAGAAATTTAACTGGAAATTTTAAATATTCGGATTTTTATTTAAAGAGATATCTAAAACCCTAAAAAAAGTTCGTTATGTGTAAAATTTGTTAAATAGAGATTCACCTTTTAAAGAACATAAAACTGATTTTAAAGTCATATACTCACTATTAATTAAAAATAATTTATCACACTTTCTATTTAAATTAATATCGATTTGTTTGTTTTACCCTAAAAAAGAAATCTGCGAGGAAAATAAAAATAAGGAAAAACATATCCGGGTATACACTATATTTTTGATGTTAAAATTTTTAAAATTTTAATGACCAAACCAGTCTAAGGTCATTGGTCATCATAAAATGTATTAGAAGAAAAAATAAGTTTGAAAAGTCCAGAAATATTTAAGAAATAGAAAAAAAATTAAATCATAAAAAATGTTCATTAAATAAAGAATACTCTTAGTTCTTTGGAGGTTATTTAATGAAGAAATTCACAAAATGGTCTTGGATCTAAAGAAGATTTTTCAAAAATTAGAAAATTTTATTAATTTAAATCAAAATATCGCTTGAACTGTGTCATCTTGAACCCAAAATATATTAATAAAATAGTCGTCATATTTTTAAAAATAGATAATTAAAACCATTAAGAACATTGCAGATTTTAATTAAAAAAAACTTTTTAGGGTCTTTGGTCATCCTAAAGTGTGTTTAAAGATAGAATTAAGTTTGAAATGTACAGAAATATTTTGAAGAATACGAAGAAAAATTGAGATCACAGTGAAAAGTTCGTTAAATAGAGAATGCACTCAGCAAAACCATAAAACTCGATTTTTCTCAATTTTTTATTAAAAAAAACACAGGTGATTTGCCGATTGAAAAAATTTATAGGTTTTCTAGGAATCATGTCTAATCATTGGTTATGAGGACGATACAATGTAAATAACCGTAGTCATGTACAGAAAATTATGAAGTTGCTTCAGTTTTTCTCTACCGCAGATTTTAATAATAATACTTAAAAAAAAAAACACTTTCAGGACTTTGGTCATCTTAAAATGCGTTTAAAGAAAAAATTAAGTTTTAAATTTATACATGCAGGAATATTTTGAAGAATACGAAGAAAAATTTAAATCACAGTGAAAAGTTCGTTAAGTAGGGTTTTTCTTAATTATTGTTTTTTTTTTAAAGCAGGTTTTTTGCCGATTCCAAAAATGTATAGTTTTTCTAGGAATCATGTCTAATCATTGATTATGAGGACGATACAATACAAATAACCATAGTCATGTACAGAAAATTATAGTTTTTGTTTTTCTCAATTGCAGATTATAATAAAAAAAACTATTTTAAGGACTTTGGTCATCCTAAAATGTGTTTAAAGACAGAATTAAGTTTGAAATGTGCAGAAATATTTAAGAATATGAAGAAAAATTTAGATCACAGCGAAAAGTTCATTAAATATAGAATTGCACTCAGGTGCTTTGCAAATTCCAAAAATGTATAATTTTTCTAGGAATCAAGACTAACCAATGGTTAGGAGGACAATACAATGTAAATAACCATAGTCAAGTACAGAAAAAATATGAAGTTGCTTCAGTTTTTCTCAATGTGTTCTTTAAGTAATTAGGTACTGTTGTAAAAGCTGTCTTTCTGAAGCAATGAAATTTTGTACGAATATTTCTATGATGTCAGTTCAATCTATGAATGATTTATTTCTTTTATACATATTACTTTTATTCGTGAAATTTGTCAGAAAAATATACCCCTTTTTTACATTTCCAGAATTTTTAAATTCAAGTCATTTTTAAAAATTTACACAAGATTATATATTAAAAAATTTTTCACTGAAAAGTAATTATAGTTTTATTAGTAGTAAAATGTACTTTGGGGTTTTAAAAGCAATAGAAAATTTTTAAGAGATTTTATGTAACACAAAGTATTATAATACTGTTTATGATAAGTACTTATTTGATTCTCTATATTTAGTTAAAAAATGAAGATAATAAAGATAAAAATAAAGATAAAAAGATGTAATAGAAGAGAATAAGCACGCAGTTTACACCAATGTAGTATTTTAGTTAAGAAGTTTAGTGTAGTTGAAAATATTGAAGTTTGTATAAGCTAGAGATTTTTTCATATTATGTGAAGTAAGAAAAATCTCGGTTCTCTTTCCATACAGCACACAATGTATCACATGCTTTGCAAACATGCATCATTCTATATGATACTTATTTGCAAAGTATATGATACATTCAGTGCTGTATGGGTTAAGTGCATCTAAGAAAGGTAAAATTTTAAGTTTAAACATACGTTTGGCTGAATTTGAAACTTCCGAGAGCTCCTCATATATAGGATCCAAATTTTCATAATCATTTTCCAAATTATCCTCGTCTGTGTCGTAATGCTCTGTAGATACATTGCCATCCATATCACAGGCATCGACGGGCTCTTCTTTTGGGAGAGATTGGTTGCCATCGTCTTCGATAGATGGCGACACCACCGCAGCACCCGCGGGTCCTTCGGTCGACGAATTGCCAGTAGAAGGATCGTTAAGCTCCGATTTTTGTGCGTCTCCGTCAACAGGAATATAAAATACTGACCTCGAGGAGGACAAAGCCTTGAAAAAATAACAATAAAAATCATTAGTTAAAACAGTCGAAGGCTATTTAGCTATAATTACTTTAAACCTCTTGTTGAGTTTTGAGAAGAATGATTTAAGTATTGCTTATACTTCTCTATGTCACAGAACGTTCTTACACCGACAAAAGTAAGAATGATAATACAAAGGAAACTATTTTATCAAAATTCGTAAGACAGTGTAAACTTGACTTATTTCGACATATATAGCTGAGAATTAAAGTCGATATTGATTTCGTAATTAAATATGTGGGATTATAAAAATGTAGAAGGTGCTACTGCTGTACCTGAATTTTTACCCAAAGATCTTAATCAACAAAATATAAAACAGATAACAAATGTTTAACTGACCTATATACCAGCTCCTAACGTTATATGTAATTCCAGACTATGTAATTCGCTGTGAAACATTGCTGATAGCACTGTTTTAATTTGGGATGCTAATAACCACATTGTGCTGATTGCATCATGTACATAAACCAAATTTATATCTTATAAATAAAGTTAATTCTAAGGGAAAGAATTACTTTTAAAAGCCACCTATATAGAAGTCTTTGAAATCTACAATACAGTCGTAAAAAGTAATATACAAAACGAAAGTGATAATGAAATTGACAGATATTTAACGTTGGGGCCTATATACAAACAATGCTAAACCATCAGGGATCCTATATACCTCTATGTTACGGCTTTCACTTTCTAAGTTATTCAATAAATTTAGATATATTCTTCGGGTTAGAACTATCAGGGTAACTTAATGACCAAGTATATGTTTTACTGGTATTTAATACTTTACTTATTAACCAATATTTTTCTTGAAACTTAAGTATGAAATTGAAATGCTATTAGTTTTGTACTAAAATTAATAAAATCACGCTGCCGTGATTTATCTCCCACTATAAAGTTTTGAGAATAAAAAGTTGTAAAAATCCGAGAAAGAAGTGTTAAATGGTATTTGGATTTCTATGTTCTTTAACAAATACTTTGAATTTAGATAAACTTCTTGAGAACTACCAGAATATAAACTACCTGACTGATTTAAGGTATATGTTAATATATGTTTTACTGCTATTTAATATCTTATTTATTAAACAATACTTTTCTTGAAATTTAAGTATGGAACTGAATTAGTATTAGCTCTCTACTCATATTAATAAAATCACGTTATTATGATGTATTGTTCAGACTATAAAGTTTTGAGAAAAAATTGTAAAAACCCATAAAAAGGTATGTTATATGTAATTTTAGATTAAAACAAATCATTAAAAAGCAAAGAAAAAGATCCTCTGATCTAACGAATCATAACTCGTGGTAAAATCCCTAATTCTAAAACCGTCAAAATCACCGTATGTGTTTCAAGAATATGACAGGCTCCAAAGGGTGGTAAAAGATGGTTGTACCAAAACGTTAACTATTTGAGAGGCCAGAAAGATGCAAAAATTACATAAAAAATATATCACTTCAGGTTTAATAAAACCTGAAACACTTTTCTAGTCTAATAATGTATACCCCCCTTTAAAAAAGTGAAATTTTATGGTGATACAATTATATGGTGTTAGCCTACCAAATATACGAAAATAAAGTAATTAACTTTCTAAGATTTTCAACATGTAAAAATGTAGATTTAATTTTGTAGGATATCTGTCAATACAGTGATCTAAAAGGATATATTGTCCGGGCAGAAGACTAGATATAATGTTCTCAGAAGATAACATGTTTCACACTACAACAGTCTATACATCTACATTTTTATTACTGCCCAAAGTTAATTACAAAATCAAGTAAGATTTATACAGCTAAAAAAACAAAATTAAACTTACTTATGATGTTTGATAAAATAATTTCATATCCATTATTATTCTTTCTATTGTACTTCTAAAGAATTGTGTTTAGTTCAACAAACATTAACTTTACAAATAAATCCTTATAAAGATCTTTCTTTTTGACTAGGTTATTTTAGGCTGGTTTTATTTAAACGTTTCTAATTTTTTTTATAGTTTTACAGATTCAGAGAAATTTGAAAGCATAATTTAAGATGCTAAGAAAAAAAACTTGAGAGATACAAATAAACAAGCGATATTTTGTTAACTTTTGAAATATGAGTCTTTCATGAAAGAGGGGAGGACCCGTGCACAGTGTAAAGGACAAAGAATTTTTACTGACACTGAACTGTTATTGAACTGAAATGAACTTCGCCTTATACATATATTATAAAAATATGCACGACTTCAGAAAACAGAACTGTAAAATATCAATGAAACTAAACATTATATCGGCCCATCTAGAAACGATAAAACCTTTTCGAAGATTGAAAAACATTTCACATAATTTACACACGAAACTACGAGTTAAATATGCACTGTACGCCCTATGTTTCTTTGCTACGTCATGGAATGCTTCGTCTCCAGCAGCGTAAAAATACCCTAATAATAAACAAAATAACTCTCTGAAGGGACAATTTATGATGACAAACTAGAGCAGACATTCAATTCAAAGTTTCATAAAGTGAAAAGAAAATATAAACGTATTTAATTTACACATGAAAACACGAAAGTGAAATCAATTACTCTTCTCTAGTTCTACCTCTCCGTACCTTTTGTCTCCTACAGTGAGAACAGCAATCGCGATGTGAATATCTTGGAAGGGTAGTGGCAAGGAGTTTAGAGCCATTTCAGCCTCAGCTGCATTCATCGCAGCACACCACAGGGAGGCCACACTAGGTGGTGTTCCAGCCAAACAGCGGGAAGCCATCAGAACCAGCAATTATCAAAATCATAAGCTTGAGCAAGCTTGGAAGACTTTCTTTTAAAAAGGCAAAGCATTTGAGGAGAGAGAAGATTAAACTTTCCGGATGAAAGGAACTTAATTGCTCGCCCGGAATAAGAGTAGTTTCAACAAGGATTAAAGAGTTATTATGTAACGACGTAACCTTGCCTTAAGAACATTTCAATCGGTGTTCTAGTAAAAGTTCGCTCAATCAGGTTTTATAAGTACCAGTGAAATTAGCTGTAAAGCAGTGCAGGAAAACTAGATTATTAGTTGAAGACTTTTGTTCATTTCTACTTATTGTAAAACTTATATCTGACTTGTATATAATCAATTATGCTTTCAAAGTATCAAAAATTTATTCAAAATCCCTGAGTTTAATTAGCACGTTAGCAGCCAACCATGTTACAGCTTACGTTAATAAGATTTATTCAAAATAGGCTTGACAGTTAACGTGTTATATATTGAAATGCACAGAAACGATAGTTGAAAGATCAGCCGGTCACCCCTGATATCCACGTTGCTACTGAAATAACCAGATGTCAGTCATCGGTGACTCCGATGGCGACCTATATCTTAAAGCCACTAACTACGTAATTCATAATTCAGAACAAGATAAGTCTGCTATTTCATCAGATATTGTATCACTTTTAAAACATTTCTTACTGTTGTAAGAATACAAAATTTACTATCATACCACATATAGGACAGATCTTTTAAATTGAGACAATTTAATAAGTTTCGACATGAACCAAGCTGTGCTTTTTAGTTTAAATAATATGCTCTTAATAACCCCCAAATAAGAAAAAAAGTATAATTTTTATTCAAATTATGCATTGTCCTTTACGAGGACAATTAAAATAAGTATTTAGTTTCAACATATCTCTTAATATCAAAACAAGGAAATTACCTTTACTTTTTCTACTAGATAGTATTTTTGTCTTTTCACATAGAAATCAAATTTTCAAACACGCAGAGGAAGCAAATTTTAAATATTAAAACGTTAACCTAGTAACAAGTCATTAGAAATTAGCACAGCTGATGAACGTCAAGTGAAATGTTAAACTGCAATATTCGTCTGCTTGTAAATATTATCCCCTATATAATAATAGCCTAAGTTGTTTGCCCGTCTGTCCGTGAATTTATAAAGAGGTTGTATCTGGAATGGATAGAGGCATCCATATTGTATTTTTGATGAGTTAGGGTTAGCAAAATTCAAAGCGAGTTTGAAAATGTTCAAACTCCACCCTTCCCCCCTTTTGGAGCGTTTAATGCCATTATTTCAAGCTCTGTAATCTCCGGTTCGGAGCAGAACATTATTTTTATCAATTTATCACATAATAAATAGGTAAAAGTAACATTTTTTTTCTAACATTATGACGTCACTCTTTAAACTATCTCCTTTAATCATTCCTTATTTTAAATTATTTAAATATCGTCGGCATTATTTTCATACGTTTTATGACTGAATTTAGATATTACGCCAATAATTTTCTTTTATATTTGTATTAAATAATAGATTGGGTACATATGGGCTAATTTTAAATTTAATCGTCGATTATTGTTTGTTACAATAGAAATTTTATCACCGGTATTAACAACAAATTATTTTTATAAAAGTCTAGAAGTCTATTTCACTGATTAATAAATATCTAGCATTTAAGTTATATATCTTTGAAGATTAAGAAGTTCGTTCGTTTGTGTGTTTGTTTTTTTACATAACCACACAGTTTGCTATCGATTCGCTAAATTTTGGAGATCATTCATATATACGGCCAAATAATCACCTAGGGCCTTACTCTGGACGTTGTGGTTCGTTTCGAATATTCGTTGTGACGTCAGCTTGATCATTTACTCACATAATGTCCGCAAGCTGACGTTAAAATGACGTCACAACGGCTGTTCGAAACGAACCGTAATGTCCATAGTAAGCCCCGCTGTCAATATTAAAACGTCTGCTGTCCATCCTATCACGTAATATGACAACATGAAGTTGGCAACTAACATGCGGTTAGTAAAGATAAACAAATTATTGTGTACCAGATAATTCTCAGCCAAAAAACAAACCCTTTTTTACCTTCCTTATAGGGTACTTTACAATTCTAGAAAATTAAAAATTTTACTGATCCCGTCATATGATGGGCTATATGCTAGTTATTTGAATATTTTGGAAAAGGAAATACATTTTGCACAATTACATACCTTATCCTTTGAGCCCTTCTCAAGAAAATCAAAACAGAATGAAGATACTTCATCCAGTTCATTCGGAGATTCCGGAAGAGACCTGTGGGCTCTCTGGGTTGCCGATGTCAAGGGCATATCATCGCTGCTACTACCGTTACCACAAAATGATGATCTTGTTGGGCACAGCAGAGAGTGCAAGTGAAGGTCAGAGAGCCTCCTTTTGGGAAGGGTTGTCCGACTTCTCTTGCTCTTCTTGTCTCTTCCCCTTTGACTACCATTTCTGATGTCCTCCAGAGAGCTCGATCGACCTGGAGGTAGTTTGGGTGGCAGAGAAGGGGGTAGACTAGTTTGTTTACCTTCTGGAGAAAGGAATCCTTCGGGGAGATCAAGATTGGACGTGCTGCTATTTTTAATACTGGAAGTAGAATGGTTGTGCTTATCGATATGGCAGGCCCCAAGTGAATCAATGCATTCGTCTACAGTAAAAGGGTTATTGACAGAAACATAAGCCCCTGAAATAAATGAAAAAAATGAAAAAAAAATGTCAAAATATACCATTACAACAAAAAAATCGAAGAAACAAATTTATAGAAATGAACAGAAGCTGATTATAATCGTCAATTTTGAAGAATTAAAAATACAGAACATCACGCATTTTTATAAAAATTGCAAACCATTGGCACTCATCGGAACTGACGGCTTCGGGAGCGCTGATATTGAAAAAGTATTTCAAGAATTCTGCCAGAGTCAAAGAAAGCAACAAAATACTTTATTCCGCGCGAACAATTACAGTCAAGCTAACTGCCGTTGAGTAGCAGCGTCGTTTATATTTTACATTTGGGAGGCATCAATTCACTTCAGTTGATATCTTTTCATTCTCAACAGCTGCATCTCACAGAAACATTTTTATTTTATACAATGACTGTTGATTTGTATTGCTTTAAATGTTTAATTTCTGTTCTTTTTAGGTCCAGGTTGTTGACAACCCGAAATTTTTTTGCCTTCTTTTAATTTTTTAAATGCTGTTTTATAAAACATATGAGAAAATTTATTCAGCTGAAAATATTAAAAGGCTTAATTTTGCTCAAACTAATAAAATTAAAAAATACTTAATATAAAAATGATAAAGTAAATCAATTATACTCTAATTCCATTCTAAATATAACATCAGTTTTCAGCTGTACTTTTTATCACTTACTCAAATTATTGCATTTTATGCAGGAATATTGCGTTAATATAAATTTTTTATTTGCTTGGCATTTAGCCGAATTCTTGCAATTATTTGAAACATCATAAACATTTGTGTATTTTCTTTTTCAGTAGCTGCTCTGTAGGTTTAAAGTTTAGTTTTCAAATAATTTAATTCTTCAATTCTGTCACCAAATTAAATATTATGAACTATTCCAAGGTCTTTTTTAATTATCTAAATCTGAAAAGCGTTAAACAATTATTAATGGAAAAAAATCTTAATACTACCACCCTAAAGTTTCAAGCGATGAACGTTATCAGGAGCTTGTATTTCAGAGATACAAAATTTTAATTAAACTGCAAGCAGGAAATATTACTAAACTGCACTGGTAGTTACTGCATTACAGATGACCAAATGGACAGATACCGATAAGGATAAGGTCATATTAAGAAATTTTCCCGGTAAACAGGTGTAAATATGTTCACTTTTTATATGACAGATTGAATGTTAAAATATCTTGTTATATTAAACATTACCACTCTACACTATATATATAATATATATATGTATGTACATACTATATTATATATATATATATTATATATATCTATATATGTATCTATATATGTGTATATATATAAATGTATATATATATATATGTATATATATATATAATATAGTGTATAAAGATGTATTATTTATATATATGTATATATATATATATATATATATATGTATATATATTATGTAATTATATGTATATATTATATGTATATATGTGTTATATTATTATATATGTATATATATATATATTAATATTTGAGTATATTTATGAAATATTGTATAAATATGTATATAATTATGTATAAATATATATATAAATATTATATATAATTTATATATTATATGTATATATTTATATTTATATGTATATATATTTTATATATTTGTATATATTTATTAAAAAAATATATGAATATGTAAAATATATGTATATATATATATATATGTATATATGTATATATATATATTTATATATATATATATATTATATATTATATATATATATATGTATAAAATATATATGTATTTGTGTGTATATATATATATGTATAAATGTCTATATGTATATATATATGTATATATAATATGTTTAATATGTATATATTATGTATATATATATGTATATGTATAAAATGTTATATTTATGTAAATATTTGAAATATATATATGTATATATAATATGTATATAATATAATATGTATTATATATGTATATATATAAAAAAAAATAATGTATATATAAAATATATATATATTATAATATATATATATTTTAAAATATATTTATATATATGTATATAAAGAATATTATGAAATAAATTTAATATAATACTATATATAAATATATAAAATATATATATATTATATAAATATATAAAGAAAGAATTTCTGTTTCAAGTTTAATTACTTCAACAATGTTATAACTGATACATATGTGCAAGTACGAATTATGTAACATCGTGGTGTCTGTCATTAAAGCATATTATGTTATACTTAGACAAATATTTTAAATATTCTAAATTTGAAAACTACAATATCAAAGTTTAACAGATAATAATTATAAAATAATTATAATATGACTTCAGATGTTAAACTTTTTGGAAAATTTTTAAAGTGATTTTGAGATTTCATTAAAAAAAGTTGAAAGTAAAAACAATGCGTTGGAAGAAAAGGGTTAATTTTTTAAAAATAAATTTAAGAACAGCATTTAACACCATATTAAATAAAGAATTTTCATTTTTCTTGACAACTATTATAACAACTAAATCAAGCAAAATATCGTGTAAAAATCAGATGCAAAACGTATCTCAATATAAAAACTATAAAAACAAACATTCGGAGAAATAAATAGCAATATAGCACATGAACCCAGAATGTAGAAGTCATCAGAACTAGCCAACCATTTTACGTTGCTTTATCTGGCGACTGGTATTCATAGACATAAAAATCAGTTGACCAGAATTTGCACGCACATTCCAGCTAAGAAACAACACGATCAGAAAGCAACAGTTATGAATTCGGGCAAGTGAGATATTTACGGAAATGCGAATGTATATAAGCTACTTTCGTGATGGTTTATGCACGCTATACGCGGATCTACACAGTATTTAAACCAGGTGTGGCGTGAAAATTATGTTTTATGTATGATGGAATTTAACTTATTCTGTCCTGCTTTTAAACTCTGAATTCTGTTTTACTTGTATTTTATTGGATAAAGCGTATTAGTACTTGCGTTTGTAAACTCTTTGTAAAAAATTCAACACAAAGAAGGATAAGCGCCATTGAGTTGAAATTTTCTGCAAATGCTAAATATAGTGTTATGCAAATGGCTAACCTTTCAGAGTCACCACGCATGCGTGGCTGAGCAAAGCTGATGAAACTGTATAAATAGAGAACTGTAGTGGGAGGTTATATTATAAAAATTTAAAAAATTAATGTGCAATAAAGCTCTATTACAGTAAATATATATCATTTAATTCACTCTCTCTGAACCCTTTCTAGCAACTAAGGGAAAATGCTCTAAGTTACTAGTTTTGTAGAAGTTCGTGGATCCCAGCAGTGTCCTATCCTATTTCCTATTTACTGTCTACTAACAGTCAGCCAACCAATGAGAAAACACCGACGCCCATGGGTGAAATCCACGTTGACTCCTCTCATCCTGATAGTCCTGATGGACGTTGAAAATAGACTATAGTTATCTCCTAGCGGAAAACGAACTTTGGGCACGCATGCGAACAATATACAATACTCTTCCTTAAGCAGACTTTCAAAATCTGTATCACCCCATGTCACTTCGTATAGCAAAACAAATTGCAGGGCTTAATGGCTACACTAAATACTGATTTCGAACACTTAATATTTAAAAAAAAAATTCATTGGAAATGTAACTATATATATTTGTACCAATGCAATTCGTTTGTACGTTAAGTTTCATTTAATTCTGATGATTCATTTCATTGTGTTGCATATTTTACAAACAGAAGTTTTATATCTGCATACATGCACACACTCTTTCTTTCTTTCTTTCTCTCACTCACACACATATATTGTTTGAGGAACTATGTATTTAATATATACTGATTAATGGAGGAGTATTTGCAGTTGATCAAAATCGTATCTAAGCAGATGGTGCCGGTCTAGAAACTCATGCATCCAATCACTGGCATAGGTCTGTCGACAAACCAACCGTAAACTCCAAGGTTTCTTTTAATTACGCAACAATAAATAGACTGTCGAACATGGAAACGACATAATACAAACGGCGTATGTCAAAATGAACATGTTTTTGAATGGATTAAGTCTTCAAGATTTAGCATGAAACTTAAGTTTCGATACGT
>CM063503.1:32843792-32846292 GCA_032207245.1 Pardosa pseudoannulata
AAATAGTTTTTATCTAAGTGTTTAATCCTGAGGATTTTTATTTAACAATATTTTTCAAACTTATAGTTATTAAATTCAAACTTATCACCCGGTTAGTTAACATTGTTTAAAGCTTAGTTTGGGGGAAGATACACTTTATTGTGACAAATCTTGAGGTTTAATGATAGAAGTGGTAGTATACAAAATACCTTTATTCTTAAATAAATGCAACTATTTCCAAATCTCAAAATATTTAAACCTTTTAACATCTTTAGGGAATAATATAACAATGAAACAGAGTAGGAACGTGTAAGTTTATAACATGAAATTGCATTAAATAAAAAAAATTTACAAGCCTTATATAAAGATTATTAATAGGAAGAAAATTAATCATTACCAGTTTCACACGAACAAGTTTAAAAAAGGAATAAAAAGCAATTATTTTTTTAAAGATGTCAAGTTTAACTATCTCTTTTTTTAACTGTTAGTATCAAAAACAGCATTGTTCATGACTAGTCTAACCAGTAAGAAAAAATTATTTCTGATGTAAACAATTTTATTCTTTTAAAAATTTTCCAGCAATGACACGACACAAGAATAGATAGTACTCAGTTTTTCAATTATCCTTAAAAAAAGAAGTGATCAATCTTTTAAAGTTTCGAAAATAGTCATTTCCCAAAATTAATTTTCAATAACGGAATGATAGACCTAATACCAAGAATATCATAAAAGAAATATTTTCAAGTTACCTTTTTAAAGCATTATATAAAAACAAATATCGCTAAATCTAACTGTGGAGTACATATCCCGTTACTGAAGTTGCTGTTATTTGTCGATATCAGAACACCGAGGTCATCACCAAACCTGTTTTTATAGGTTGGAGATATTTTCTAAAAGAGCAGACGTTCATGCTGAAGATTAAGCAAATTTTTTTACAGATGATGAAAAAATAATAATTTCCTCTAATTATGTTTAAACAAGAAGCATGTTGTCATTCACCAGCCAGATAACACTGCTTTGCGCTAGCCATCTGTTAAAATAGATTACTTTGGGGCAGAAAACTGCAATAAAAATGTCCCAATCAAAAGCTGACACCGCCATCTGTAGAAGTAACGAGAAGAGTACATCCGTTTTAGAAGATTAAACAGGGATTTAGCAGGGAAAGCCGCCAGAAATTTAGATAAATGAGAGCAGGAAATAAAGAGGAAAATTTAGAGGCGATGTAGAGATTTCAGACAAGGAAGGAAAACAAATGAGATTGAGGTATATACTTAGGAAGATGAAGTGTCAAAAAGAGACGTTTGAGATGGGAAAACCAACCCGAAGATAAATTTGTTGAGGGCGTGTGCTTAGAGATGCTTATGATGATAAACTAGGGAACCGTATAGACTTTGAGAAAATTATGATTGAAGTTTCAAGTGAATTAAACGTGCTAATTACCATGATAATATTTCCAAACTGAAATAAATGCCTTAAAATTAGAAAATAAAGTTAAAATTAGAGTTAAAATTAGAAATAGGGATAACTAATTTAGGTAGAGGGAGATGGAGCAAGTTACTATCGGAGGCAAGTGCGTTAGTCGGTCATATTTTTTATGTTTTGTTACATCCACTACTATTTATGGAATATATGACTACTCACACTATTGAACTAGAGCGTTTTAGTGTTTTTTAAACCTTTTTAATTTTGAGGAGGGAAATAATTGCTTTGAATTCTTTTTTGCACTGGCTATTCGTATATTAAATTTATAAAAGGTATTTAGAAGGAAGTAATGTCAATAACCCAGTTTTTGAGCGGTAGATGAGTAAGTCGAATTTGAAATAGTTTTTACATCAAACTTATAATTTTTAGGATATCAGGAAAAACATTTATTTACACTGTTATAAATGCTTTAAGGTAAGCAATGCATAAAAATAATTAATCTAGTATGAATAGCTGATGTCTTATGCCTGATTGAAGTTAAATTTAGCATCTCTTATGATGTATTTGCCCTTCCTCACCCCAGATTAATTTCTCATATAAGCTATCTAAAAAAGATATGTTTGTAAAATGATTTTCAAAATTCTTTCATATCATTGCAATAACTAAAATATATTTAATTTTTTACATGCGTACAAAAGCTTACTTCATTAGAATATTTACTGGTTAATTTGATTATATATTTTGAGAAATTTTTCGCATATAGAGAAACTAAAATGTAAGAGCATTTCATGGCTAATATACTAAATTAGTTTCAATGATTGTAGAACCGCATGAAAGGAAAATAGTTTAAATATACAAACTGATTAGTTCAATTCAAAAAGTTTTGGATGTAATTTACCCCTTCGATAGAGTGATACATTATACAAATATCAAAAACTGTATCAAATACCTTAAAGTAATTGTCATATAAAATTATTGAAAAAATTTAATACAATATTGATCTGAAGAACAGTTTGATATAGAATTACTTACCTCTACTGGAGTCAAAAGAATCAGCAGCCATTTCACCATTTTGAATGCTTTTATCACAAGTAGCTTC
>CM063503.1:32851292-32906292 GCA_032207245.1 Pardosa pseudoannulata
CAACAGATTCTCTTGCTTTAAGATTTTTTATATTTATCCATAAAATTTATTGTTAGCTCCATACCCATATAAAAGTTTAAAACTCTTATTTTAAATTAAAAAAAGCCTACGCATTTGGAATACGTAGATTTCAAAGAAAAGCAAACACGGGGAAAAAGCCATTTAAAAACTAACTGCGTCCTGTACAAAACTACCTTTCCATATGAAAATAATAGAGGACAGTTACGTATGACCATCAGGTTATTAAACTCAGTTTCATTCAGCAAATAAAATTAAATAATTTAATACTGTCTTCAGTTTTGTTTACAGAAAAAAAAATGTTGCACGTGATATTTAAAAAATTTGGTTTGGAGCACTACGTCTGCTATTTAGCTCACGCGACTGACTCCTACTGATTAAAGTCGATTCCGATTGGCTACGAAAATCCATGTTAGCAGAAGGATTCGAACCTGAGAACTCCGGTACCGAAGAGCGGAGCTCTAATATTTGCACATCATTCGGCGGTATTAAAAGGACAATTGTCCCTCCAAATTTCCGAATTCAATGTAAAAAGTGTAAAAAAAAATTAAGCATTGGAGATAGATTTTAAAATTTGCATGCACGTGTAGAAAGGTTAGATTAATAATTATATATATATATATATATATATATATATATATATATATATATATATATATATATTATTGAGTGTGTAGCAGTTAATTTTCAGCCAAAAAACAAACCATTTTTTTACCTCCCTCATAGGTTACTTTACAATTCTAGAAAATTAAAAATTTTACTGATCCCGTCATATGACGGGCTATATGCTAGTAAGTAAATATTCTAATTTACCATTTTTTTTCGCCGGTAAACTCACCTATACTTTAATCTCCAATTATTTTAATTAGTGAATCAAATACTATTTACCCATGTATTAATCCTATATCCGGGACATTAATTTACCTCATGGGTCGGAAGACTTTCGAGAGCAAAAAGCAAAATTGTCGTTGAAACAACGACTATAAACTAAGGTATATGAAAGCCATTTAAATGTACATATAAAATTGGTATAATACGTAGATGCATTAGTCTGAAGAACAGCAAACGCCTATGTAATGAGTCTACCTATCTCTGCTCTAGATGAGTGTAAATAACACTTGTTTGTAAAGTCTACCTGTTGTACCTTTAAACATTTATTGTATTATCTACACGGTAAATAATTGATAACTTTGAAGAAGACATGGCGGTTAGAAACCAACCGAAACATTTAAAATATTCACAAAAATACAAAAACATTTAAAAATTATTTATAATAATTGAATTATATTCAGCAATAATAATTATTTCCATTACAAAATAAAAAATTTAAAAAGCTCTCTTTATATCTCATTCACAGTTACATCTCATAATTCAGCGAGATTAATATTGGTAATAACTGAGCTCTCTGTTGTGTTAAAAATTATCTTTATACTAAAATAAAAGGTATTAAAAACCATTTTTAATTTTCAGTTTCAGTTATATTAAATTATTGTATTTCAATCTTAATATAAACACAGTTAAATGTTTGCTATGAGTGCGTGAATGAGTCAAAACTTTTCATCTTGTTATAATATGAAATATTAATATCGAATTTTCATCTGCATTTCGTTAATTCCCCTGTCACCCTAAATACAGTTTCAAACACCTACCTTTATGCAAAAAGGAATCAACTTTGCTTTAAGTTATCGGGGATTATAAATCAAGAGGAAAATTTCCCGTAGCGAAACATACGAGCAGAACATCTGCAAAGACAACTGATGTATTGCTTTAAATGTACCGCGTTGAGATTATTTCCCAAGGTCATATTTTACCTGAAAGCCGACAGTAATCAGCAAGTTAACCCCTTTTGCTCCCAGCGTATCATATTCGATATGGCTTTGTTCCCTTTGAAAAGGTTTTAACTGTTGAGAACTCCAGTTCACATTAAAACCTTTCCCCCGGCAATTACTTTCTCTAGGAAGTAATTACATATGTACACTAATGAGCTTAATTTTCTGCTTTGAATGCCTCATAGTTCTTATGTTAACTAGAAGAAGGTAAGAAGGTTCCAAATAAAGGAATGCCGTTCTTAAATGTCTGTAACAGAATGAATGGTAGCATTAGCTTTCCTTTTCAATTAGAAAGATAGGTAAGCCGAAATAATTGTCTTCCGTAAACATTATTAAATTAAAGTTATCAGTACGTGAACTGGTCAAACCCTTTCATCCTGTTAATAAAAATATTAGAATATTCCGACTATTAGGAATGTTACTTGTCAAGCTTAATTGTTTGTTGTAAATAAAATAGATAGTATTAACACATTGTGTTCGGGTACATTTCGCAGCGGAATTGTACCGGGAGCGGGCGTTTTGCTCGTAAACTTAGTTATTCAGTTAAATCTCAATAGATCGAAAATTATTTAATTTTATATCACTCGCATCAACTGATGTAAAAACTAGTTTTTATTTGTCTAAATTTTTCCAGAATCTATGTAGTAGACAAGAACATTCGTCTTCGTCTTCCTGTATATATCGTTATTTTTGTACCCACCAACAAATCATGTTGTTAAACTAACCCGTACTAGTACGTGACCAGCGCTCAAGTATCAATCGTCAGAAAACGTACTAGTGCGTGTCCCGCGCTCAAGTATGAATCGTCAGAAACGTACTAGTACGTGTCCCGCATACAATGTGTTAAAGGGAAAATTCAAATTTAGTACTGCAGTGCTATGAGATAATGTAATATACTTTAGTTTAACCAAAACAAATATTGCCCTTTTCTCTGCTTTGAATGCTTAAAATTTCTTTCGTGAATTAGAAAAAGGTTTCAAATGAAGAAATATCATATTTATGCCTATGTAACACGATAAATGAAAGCATATGATTTCATTTTCAATTTGAAAAATATGTAGTATGCAGATATCGTGTTTCAGTAAACATTATACAAATAATGTTATTATGACGTAAACGGACCGAAGAGTTACATTTTGTTTGAAATAATATTACGATTGTTATGAATTTTACTTGTCAAGATTAATCATTAGTTATTATTAGTTTTAAAGGAAAATATAAAGTATATTAAAATAAATGAGACATCTAAATTTCATACTATAATGATAGGAGAAAATTAACGTACTTGAGTGCAACCAAACAAATGTTTGTCTTATGCAAGTACAATAAAGTGAGACATCTAAATTTCATACTATAATGATTGGAGAAAATTAACGTACTTGAGTGCAACCAAACGTTTGTCTTATGCATATACACAACTTACTATTAAAAAATAGATAGCAGGGAATCTAAGCCAAACCAAACTAAATGTGTTTATATACTTTGTGTATGAGAATGTAAAAAATTGTAACAGCAGAAATTCATCACCTTCAGAAGTAAAATTCGACAACTATGCAGATAAAATGTTTAGGAGGTAGGATACGTAGCTAGAACTATGAATAGTAACAAAGGTAAGTCTTTAATCATAAGATTTGGTATTTAAAGGTAACAAAATATCAAATTTAAAATACAAAAATGCCGACGAGGGGAAAGAGGAATGCATTGTGCAATAAGAATACTTAAATCTACAATGCAGCAGATGTGAATAATCATGTTTCAGTAAGAATAGTTCCCAGGGGAGATGAATAAAAAAAGATATCGTGATGCAATGAAAAAGCTACTTTTTACGAATATCAGTTAACGATATCTTCCACTCGAATAATTCACTATATTTTTTTCCCTATTTCGGGGTGACATCTGAGCTCAATGAAGCCGTTTTGGTGGATCACATATATCGTACGGGAGGGGGCAGTACCCTTATAAAGATAACGTACACGAGCACAGAGAAAAAACATGCCAGCATGTGATTGCAAAAGCATGAGGACAAAGCACAGCATCGATCGTGGCCATCTTAATCATTGAAATCTAGCGTTAGAGAACAATTTGAGAATAATGGTCCATTATGTGCATCCTTTGCAAGATTACTGAAATTGTTAAAATATGCATCAGATAAAAAAAACTTATGAATATCTATTATTCCTGTGACTTGAGGTGTGCGGATGAACAAAATGGATAAATATACGAATGTATAGTAAAATGATGCTCAGTTAATGTTAGAGCAATAATTTGCTGGTTTGGTATAATCTTGAGCACTACGGTCAACTTTTTCCAACATGAAGACTTTGTTTTATGTGAATAATGCAATTGGGTCCATTGCCAACTGCAATATTTTCCGGCTATTAGGCTGATATTTTAGCCTGTGTTTGATAAAAAATAAACGATAAATAAATACAAATGAAAAATCTTTTTTTTTACTGTACGAAAAATTATATTTTGGTTCAGTTTACTTAAAAAATATTTAAAAATAAAATACGTACTTCTTGTTGCGTTTTTAGTAGAAATGACAATATTTTCTTTAACGTCTACGTGACTGTCTAACAGGTTTTTATCAGTTGAAATCATTGCAAGTATATTTAGAGTGTATTCTGATTTATAGTGCTTCTGAGTTAATCTCTTTAACGTTGAAAAAAAAAGCGTTCAAGTTCTGATATATATAGATGTAATAAAAATTATGAAAATATTTACTCGTGTATAATTGTAATGTGAAAATATTAAAAGATAAACATTATGAAAATGCTACAACCTGAGCAAAGGAAGTGCTCAGTTCACAGTGATGCTTTATGAAACTTCACTGCGACTAAAACTTCTAGGTGTGTATCAAAATAAACAAGATATGACGAACACCAGATCTTGTGATGAACATAGTACTATAAGTCTAATTTAGCTTCCATTGAGCTGGCGCCGTCTAGTGACAACGGCTCGTGTGTAAATTGCAAGATGTGTTTTTCATGATTACTCATGGCAACAAAGTTTTCATTTTGTTGTCAATTTATGTTCCTTTCTCTCATTACTTTTAAATGCAAATGTTATTCAAGATGTTTGTAACGCTCTTTAGTACATAATAGCACAAATTCAAATATCTGTACAGTCAAGTGTTTGTTTCATATCACTTCCGGGGCTGGACCCATGCTTGGAGACCCCCCCCTCTCTCCAAGTTTAATTATGTAAAAGCAACTTGTTCCTAATATTATCTTGGAACCCAATTAACATCACCAAATTTAGGGCTTCGTTTTAGTTTTGGTTATCTTTTTAAACCTTTTTTCGCTAGTTTTAACCTTTTTCTCTTACTTTAACATTAACGACAAGCATAATACTACCTTCTTCCAGGGTTTCGTTTTAATTACTTAAATTATGGATATTTTTAAATGGTAACTAATGACTATATTCTCTCTTTTTCTTCTTTTTTTTTGTTTGTTTTACTGTTGCGGAGTGAACTGTTTCGTGGTAAACATATCTAAGCCTAAAATCATTAGGGAAGGCTTGTTATTACCGAGGATTAAAAAATTGAACTAGTAAATATATTTTTAAATTGACAAAAATAGGGTGTGCTGCAGTTTCTCAATGTCAATACATGAGTCACACCAAGTCTACAGGTTTTTCAACTTGTAATATATCGTATTTACTAGTGTATAACGCACACTGTTTTCCCCCAAAGTGAAGGATTTTGTTAAGATTAGAGTTGTTTAATAAAAGATATAGAAAATTTACATGCCAAACATTAAGCGTGAGCTATATAAGAAATAAAAATGTTCACCATTATTTCCTCTTAAAGAACAGTATGGGCGTTACATATGAGTAAATATGATATAGCTTACGATATATCGATTACAAAGGCTTACCTTCTTTGGGAGCCTCTTCGTACACCGTTTCTCTCCACTCGTATGTTTCTGTGGTGTAGACGACATCTCGATGAATTCCTCGATTAAGACTCCTGACCGAAGCGTACCACATGTCCTGCGGCCCGCAAATGGCATGGTAGTGGGGCGCTCGCAGGGCCCCATAGATCGCACTGGTCGAATGAGCCGACACCGATCCATACTTATCCTTGTAGGGGTAGATGGGGATCTCGACGTGTTCCCCCCTCTTCGAGTCTTTGCCTTTCTTTTTGGGCACGACCGGCAAGTGACGTCTGAAGCGGCCGAGGGCCACAGCTTTTGAGGGAGCATGGGCCCAATAGTGAGGGGCGGCCGTCGGGTCATAGTGAAGGCGCCGGTAGCGCTCTTCCATGATAACTTCGCGCGGGCGAGCAAAGGACGCTTCAACGGAATGCCGAATGCTGTCCATCACGACCTACATTCTGGAAGAAAAAAAAGCACATTTAATGTCATATAGGAATTACTTTGTAAAATATTGTTCATAACATTGTTAAATTAAATTCCAGAACCTAACCTTTTAGTTTGTTAAAACTTAAGAGAGATAACCTGTATTGAATCGCCTTTTAATGTTTTTCCATTTATCCATAACACAATAACATTCATATTAACTCATTTATACTGATATATTTGTACAAACATTATGCACACAATCAAAAATCCGTTAAAAATATACTAGTTATTTTTAATGTACTATAAAATTTTAGAATAAATAATAAGTAGAAATGTTTTTTTCAATGAGTAGTATATATTAGTTAAACAATGAGCAGAGCTCAAAATTGATAATTTCTTTATATAGGCTGCAGATTACAATTATAAAAGGCGGTCAAATTTTCTAACTTACAATACCTTGTTCAAAACATGCTTAATTAAACCAACCACAGAATCAAATAATCTAGTATTTCAATTTGCTAAATACCTTTTATCAGTAACTATTCTAACCTTCCATTCACGGGTGATCTGTTTTATCATTTAATAAATTTTAAAATATTTGCCGAAAACCAAAGCTACGTTTATGTTTAAGAAAAAATTCTTCCACTTGGAATCAAACCCGAGCTATCCTGAAAGCAGAGTCCATTTACTAACGATACCTACCATTTCACTAGGTTAAAGAAGGATAACTTATTAAAATTTTTTTATCTTTTTAGGGTTAAACCTCTCTTCTTTCCATCTCTGGTTCTTAACATCTAATGAGGTATGTTACGAAAATTTATATTTTACTACATAAACTTCAGAATTAATTTCTGTATAACATCATCTTCATCATGTAGCTTAAATTCCATAATTATATAATATAGTTTGCTTAACACTCTCCTCTTCCATCAGTCCGTAATACATTAATATTTACTCTAAGCTACTCAAAATTGTATGTAGAACTATCACTTTCCTTGAAATGGTTTTTCCTTTTAAATGGAGGTAAATAGCTATTCTATAAACAATACCTCGATTTTTAAATTCCTGTTGTTATTCATAATTTTGCCATTTGAATCCAAATTTAATGATTTTTTGAGCCTTGCATATTTATTTATTTTTCAGCATGTACATAAACTAAAATCCTAACAAATAGCTATACCTATTATAAAACTCCCTTTTACAGTACTGTGTTTACGTATGATAACAAACAAATATCTAATTACGAAGTTTTATTTTGTCAATAAATAGCATTCTGTGATGTTTAGAAAGACAGTTCATCACTAATGAGGACAGACTGCAATATTTGAAGTTTAGTTTCCATATTTCTTTTGTTCCCAGACGTCTATATCTTAGATTTTTTATCATATTCACATATTAAGCAGATTCAGGAGGTAATGGGTTCATACGAGACCCAAGCCTTTATACCTAATGAGGAATGGTCACGAATATTTATTTAATGACGTAGACTTCCTTCGGAATTCCTTAAAAAATTGTTCTTCATAACATATTTTAATTAATCTCCAGATTAAAAAAAGTCTAAAATTCCAATTTGTCTAACATTTCAATAACACTAATTATTCTAACCTTTCATTCACTCGCGATTTGTTTTTATTATCTAATAAATTTGATACCATCTGTCGAAAACTCAAGGCTTACGTATTTATAATCGGATAAATCCCTCTTAAAAAAGAAAGCGGGATGTAAGCGTGATTGGATTGGTTTAATTTGGTGTGCAGTGTTACGGTCTCCTATTTTGCTACCTGATAATAATAAGACCAAGACCTTAAAGCCGATTTCGAATGTCTACGAACGCCCGTACCAGTAGTGAGATTCAAACCCATGAATTTAAGAACCGAATTTTACCCGTTTAGCTTTGTTCGGTCTACCAGTGTGGAAGCGGGAAGCATTTCACCTCCGATACCACCAAAGCATATTAGCAGGAGTAAAGAAAGATAATAACTATTAGAAAATCCACGCTTATTCAAATGAAATAATTCATAGATAATGATGGAATTTTAAGATCGATTCATGTATTATCATCGAAGATACGTTAGCATACAAAATTTCAGTCCTACTGTATCTTGGAAAGTTACTGAAAATTTGATTACAAGATTTAGATCTAGACAGACATACAATGTGAGTTCAAAGAAAATCGTGCAAAACCACGAAATGATTGCCTATCAATGACAAATTACATCAATGTTCCACGCTATCCGTTACAAAAGAATTATAAAACGAAAATAGAATTTCTCTGTTCTAAATCTTAAGCAGCCGTAGACATAAGGTCGACATCCCTGGGAAGACCCTTTTCGGACGTCTTTGATGTCGGGATGAAAAATGAGTTTTATTTCTTTTCTATTGTTTGGGCGTTTATCATAATTTGAGGTGGGTAACTGCGTGTGAGGGTGAGCCAAGGTTGGTGACAAGCAGTATCCCACGGAGGAAGTTCCACTTGGCTTCCTCTGGCTCCAGGTCAGCGGCTCTGTAGGCCAGGTGCCACGGGTCAGCGTAACATTGCCACTTCTCATTGTTTTCGAAAGGTTGGGATGGCCTCAAGTTTAGCCAAGAATAAAATAGGTAGGGGACTGGGAAATGACCGCAGCTGTCTCGTTTTTAACACATTATTTTCACTTCTTCCTTAAAAAAGTCATAATTCCAGGCATAAAAAACCCGTACATTCCAGTGGGAAGTTTCGATCTCTAGGAAAATGATTGTTTATTGGGACTAGCTATTAACAGTTCCAGGAATTTTAAAAAGCGGTCCACAAAATATCAATTTTTTATTGCCGATATTGTAACATAACTGCATTTATGACAAAATATATGTAAAAGATTTTGGGGTAAAAATATCCTCGCCACAACATCACCGACCAAGAATTTCGCTGATCCAAAAATATCAACTGTGCAAAATATCTCCACTCATTACTTACAAAGAAAAAAATTTTTTTTTTGCAAAACAAAATGAACGCAGTTTCACAAAAAGATACAAGGGGAAAGTCTTTCACCCATTAAAATTTTAACTATAAAAATTATTATAAGATTATTTTATTACTTTAAAGTAAACTTTAAAATTATAATATATATATATATATATCTCCAGGTCAGCGGCTCTGTAGGCCAGGTGCCACGGGTCAGCGTAACATTGCCACTTCTCATTGTTTTCGAAAGGTTGGGATGGCCTCAAGTTTAGCCAAGAATAAAATAGGTAGGGGACTGGGAAATGACCGCAGCTGTCTCGTTTTTAACACATTATTTTCACTTCTTCCTTAAAAAAGTCATAATTCCAGGCATAAAAAACCCGTACATTCCAGTGGGAAGTTTCGATCTCTAGGAAAATGATTGTTTATTGGGACTAGCTATTAACAGTTCCAGGAATTTTAAAAAGCGGTCCACAAAATATCAATTTTTTATTGCCGATATTGTAACATAACTGCATTTATGGACAAAATAACCTCCCCATAACATCGCCAGTTCAAAATATTACTAACCAAAAATTTTGCTTATCCAAAATATCTCCACTCATTATTTACAAAAAGAGAGTTTACCTGTTAAAAGGTATCAAAAGAATTTTTTTTCTTTCGAATTGAAATTAACGCAGTTTTGCAGTTGCACACATTAAAATTTTAACCATAAAAATGTTAAAATTTAAAGTTTAAATTTAAAGATTATTTTATTACTTTAAAGCAATAAACTGTTAAAATTTATATATATATTATATATATATATGATATATATAATGAATATATATATATATATATATATATATATAATACTCTAAAATAGATGACATAATTTTTAAAGAATGAAATAAAAATTTCTTAGAATGCAAATACAAGAAATATTTATGAATATTTTTGGTTAAAAATAAATAAACATTGAGGAAAAAATGGTAATTATGGTTTTAAATTAAAATGGCAATTCACCTTTAATCCGAGTAGCGATGGCTATCTGATATAAAAAAGAAATAGTGAAGTTAAAAAAAATATAGTCAATCATGATTAACAGAGTGTATTGTTAAGATGCTATGAAATGATAGAAAATGAGAGAATAAAATCCGAATAAGCAAAATTTGAAGTATAATTTCAATCCTTTAAATTTTTAAAACAAATTTTTCCACAATTTTGTTTCGACAGTTTGTACACTTTTCATGAAACCACTTCAAGTACCTTACTTAACTTATCCAGTTATCCTTCTTGTTTGTGGTATTGTATTATTCTTCAAAACCAATACAATGGTGATTCTCATCAAATTCAATTCCTCCGGAATCTGAACAATCTGATAATTCTAAATGTATTTCATCTTATTCGCTGTTGGTGGTTATTTATTCTTGTTTTTATTTTTTGCTTTTCATGATTTTAAGCTTATTTATCAACTTTAAAAATGTCAGGAACTTTCATCCCAGAAATATATATTAAGACTCTCTGGTGATGTCAAAACAATAGCTACCTGCCTAGAACGTTTTTTTTTTAAAAATAATTTTTGACTCAATAAATGTAATTACAAACATAAAAGTTTTACAGTTATTTTAAACACAGCTACATTTATTTAAAATCTGTATAATTTTGAAATATTGATTGAAATTGGTCATCTCTCTTCTATATCATGTGGCTATCAATCTCGAAGTGGAAGGACAGATATTAAGCCTTTTTAACCCTTAATTTGACAAGATGTTTTTTCAAATATTTTTTAATTTTGATTTCTGTTATTTTCCCCATGTCTGTATAGACATTAGGATCTCTGTAAAATAAACAAAAAAAATATCATTTTCCATTTTTGAGATAATTAATGTCCGCTGTGGCGAACACTGACAATTATGTTATATAGTAGTTATAAATATACATGTCCGGTGTAGAGGACTTAGCCAAATTAAGGGTTAAAGCGTTACTCTGTCATTATACGTTTTAGGTTTAGATTCAAAGATTGATTTTATACGTACCTTAAAGTCCGTTTAGGGAAACAAAATGTAAAGTACGTATTGGAAAACGTTCAAATACCTAACTCTACAATATTCAACAATTCAATTAAGTAATTATTAAATTTTCATTACTTTTTATAATCGGAAAATACGGATGAGCGTCACAATAAACTCATTGAACTATTTCCTACCAGTTTATGCTGCTTTTTATGATGAAGTTTAGGAAGTAATCAGACTGGCTATATCTTATCTATGACCATCTATCCGATTGTTACACTCTCTGTGTATGTTTGTGTATATATATCCAACTCTGAAATTAATTTATACAGCAAAATGAACAATGTACGAATTAAAAAAAAATCTAGGTATTCCCGGTGAGAAAAACCTAAAAAAGCACTCATTGTATCTATAATTTTCATAACATTAATTAATACACCAAAGGCTTTTAAAGATACTGAGATTTTTGTTGACAATATTTTGGATCTGCAACAATTATGGTGGCGATGTTTAGGAGATCGATATTTTGACCGGATACCATGTAAAAAGTCCATAATTATAATCCAGAATTAAGTTTATATGATCAGCAATACCATCTATAGAAAATATGCCGATCAGTGTAACCCTCTGGATTTGTCTCATCACAAGAGGGCGCTCTGCAATGGAACTTAACCTCCAGCCACAGATTTCAGCATTGTTTTTGAGTTCTTGTACTAGTGATGTAGTTGGGATCGGGTTGATTTAATCAACCACCTTTACAGATAATTTTAATTAAATACCTAATTTTATCTACGTATTTTTTAGTCAGTGTCCTTTTTGGAACCATTTAGTTATAGTCAGCTTTTTAGCTGTGGTTTTGTCTTCACCGCCTTTGAATGAAAAAGTAAACTAGAATAAATTCTACGGTACAATCAGAAATGTGAGTTTAAAAAGGTGATGCCTCCACCACATACAGCAAGTGAAGCTGCATGCAAAAAGCGTTATTATGAAGTCCGGTTATAACTTCTAATTGTTTTAAAAATTTTTCATTGAAGGCACAGTAAAACGTTTCCCTAGAAAGTATCTATTACTGGGTAAACGATTGTTGACTGGGACAACCAGAACGTCAAGCCTTTAACGGGTCATCTATTTCTACTAATAATATTAGACTATTCATTAAACCTCATTAAGCGGCCAATCTATCTTACACTGTAGAAATTGCATAAATTCGTCCCACAGGAATTTTCAAAAAATAATGTTGTCAGTTTCATGTACATGATGCTAAGTGAGAAATAAATTTCCCACCGATTGAAAATTCTTTAAAATCGTAGTACAGTAATGGATTATGCTGTCAAACTAAATTTGCTTCTGCTAAAGGAATAATGTAAAAGTAAAAATCAGTACTCCTTCCTCGCTTTCATTCATACGAAAGTCAAAGTATCAGTTGCAGATACAAATTATCTGAGCAGCATCTAACGAAGTAGATAGACGCATCCAATAAATGAGCAACCAGTTTGGGGCTTTTCAGAGAGATAAGAGAACCGCTAGAGAACTGGGAATCTGGTATGGGCGCGGGAAAACATGGCATCTGACTTCCGGTGGACTTGTAGGCCTGTCATCTCATCCCATAACGAAGTGTCTCATTAACGGATTCTGTACACGGATGAGTCGCCAACAGACCTTAACAAGGAGTCGTTAGCAGAAAGCGTGTTTCCCGAATGAAGAGCCCATCCCTTGCGTCTGCTTCATTTTTATTAACTACTCATCGATAAGACATTTTGGCGACCACTGTCAAAATGACGATACCCCCCTCTCTCTCTCTCGACTTCAATTAATATTATTATTTGTTTTTATTTAACATGCACTGTATGTATGTCTAGATCTAAATCTTGTAATAAGTTTTTCGCTAACTTTCCTATCTCCATTTAAGTTAAGTTTTGAGTTATCATGTATCTTAGCTTATTATTATTAGACTATAATTGTTACAATATATGAATAAATCCTAAAATTCCATCATTATAAAAAACTAATTAAATTTTAATAAACTCCAGTTTTCTAACTGCTGTTATCATTTTTAACACCTATTGGTGACTCGGTAAAAAAAAAAAAAATGCTCTGTTTTCATACTTTTCTTAGTTTTGCGTTCTCATGTATCTTAGCCTATTATTATTAGACTATAATTGTTACAGTATATGAATAAATCCTAAAATTTCATCATTATAAATAAACTAATTCATTTTTAATAAACTCCGGTTTTCTAACTGCTGTTATCATTGTTAACATCTATTGGTGACTAGGCGAAAAAATGCTCTGTTTTCATACTAACGGTTTGGTTTGGTTTCAAAGACGAAGAATTTGTTTTTCAATTATAAATGCGTTTAGCTTCTGTTTTCTATAATCCGTGTTAACACTTTATTAATCATTCATTTATTTCCATATTTCTGCTTTGAAGGAAAGCTGTAAGATTATAATAAATAAGCACTAGATATAAATATTAAATATAATTTTACAGCATTGCAACAACTGTAAAGTCCCTCGAGTTGTTAGTCTCATTAGCCCTCGTGTTGCGAAAAAGTAGACCGTAGCACTCCAAACCAAACCAAACCAAACCAAACCAAACCAAATCCTCCAGTTGTTACGTTTTGTGTGCGTATGAGAACATAGTACCTTAGACACATAAAAATAAAATGTTCTCCTTTTAGAATGAATTTTTTAAAAGTTCTTTAATAACACTCTAACTTAAAAAATCAATTAGTTTTACAATTTAATTAGTCTTGTCATTTTTAGTATTTTTTTAATAACATACAAAATATACACAGAATAAAATAAATAAAATTACCTGTAAGATATCTTAATTATTAGAAACTATACTTTTATTTAAATTGAAATAAAAGACCTACTTTATTTTTAAACCAAAATTTTAGAGGTCTGTGATATTTTAAAAACTTAATAAAAAGTTAACTGTTTAGAAATGTATAACCAAAAAACAATAGTGTTTATCACGCTTTAAAATAAAATATATTGCTCGTGTAAACATAACTGAAGATCACAGACTATAAATGATAAACAGCTCCTATTTTGAATGAAAAATTTGTTTCTAACTATAAATTTTAAAAGTTATTATGCGGCTAATTCTAGTTAACTTGTTGTATACATTTCGAGATTTTCAAAAATATCTTCCTATAACAAAACTAAATGGTTTTTCGAAGTTGGATACTAGATAATGATCTAGAAGGAATTTTATTATAAACTAAGCAAAACTTTTCGTGTTTTATTCAATTAAAAATAAACTGCTTTAATAGAGATATTTGAAAGGCACCATGTTCCTTTAAATCTAAAACACATAAAAAAAGCCACTTGTACAAAGAGAAATGCTATTTCTAACTGTATTGTATTATTCACTCCTTTACTCTCCGTGTTAAATAATAATAGGTGCTTTCCTTTCGGATATGGTCAGATAGTTTGACGGAGAATAAATAGATTGGAAGTGTGAAGAACAGTTCAAGACTCATATTCATTTCTCATAAAAACGATAAATACCTGCTTGATTTGCTCACTTTAATTCATTACTTCAACTCAAAAATTAAATAAAAGAAAGGTGTTAAGTAATTTTAAAAAATCCAGTAGTAAGCAAAATATGAAGTGCTACTCCCAATTCTGTAACTGTCATTATTTGTGATTAATATTGAAAAGAAAGCGTTTTATAAGTTCTTCATTTTTTGTTATTGTTAAAAAAAATTATGCAGAGGTGCATTAAGACCGGTGAAGGCAAAGAAAAAAAAATTGGGTTGTTTGTTAAAAGCAAGTTTAAGCAACAAAAAAAATTATATTGACCACATTTGAAGTAATATATATGTGCTATTTGTATATTAAACAAAATTTCAATACAATATAAATGTATAATTTATATTTTAAAAAATGAATGAAATATTTAAACAAATTTTTTCTAGTTTTTTGTTTTGCAAACTTATAATTATCTATTCACAATCAATAATTTATGTAAATTGCTCTCTCTCTCTATGAAACAGTCATGCTATTTTTGTATATAAAAATTCAGTCTCAGTGGAAAGATTAAAGTAATTTTTTATTCTTTTTATACAAGAAAATAATGCGTTTAAAATACGTGTGGTTAACATAATTTAATATTTGCTTGTCATTGTATTTAGGCTTTCATTGCTATTGAAAATAAGGAAATATTGCACTATCAGGTTTTACTGCTGATTCAAAATTTGTATGAGATTATGATTGCATTAGAAAATATTAAAGTTGGGGGTTTTCGGCCCTTTAGAGGTCGGTGCGCTCGACCTGAAATTAGTTTCTGCGTTTATGTTCACTTAAATTTGAAATTATAACTATTAAAAATGTGAAAAAGGGATAGATTGATAAATCTGCATTTGTCACTAATATTTTGCATGTTACAGTCGTAATTTAATTTTAATCTATTCTTAATACACTCAGTTATGAAATTCTTCAATCTGCCAAAAATTGTTACAAATATTGGAATTATACCTTTTCATAAAATTCCATTAATTAACACTTTTATATTTGAATTAACATTTTAATTAAAAACAGAAACGTCAGGCTTTATTGATGTGTAGAAGTGAATTATGACAATCGATTTTAATAATTTTTATGGTAGGTTAGCTGAATCTGTTATAATTATCTAACGTAGGAATGACAAATAGGAATTTTATCAAAGTACCAGAATCAAAGTTAAATGAAATTTAATTTTTTTTACTAGTACTTAATCTTTGTGTATGGAGTAACTGTACATATTTATATTTTATTTGTATTTTTACTATCATTAAGAAACTAAACATTTGATAAAATGCAATCTTTTTAGATAAAAATGTCACAAAATTTATTAAATTTTAATAATTATATTGAATGGATCGGCAACTCGATGGTAATTTTATAGACTATGTTTTACGACATTCAGCGGATTGCTGTCCCGTTTCTCTAAACACAACATTCCAAACAAGCATAATATCATTTCATAATGTAAAAATCATATTTTTACAATTACATTTTATTATTTATTTTAATAAATATTTCAATTATTTTTAGCCTGCCAGGAATTGTTTCTGCAGTGCCAAACATAACAAGCGTGCCTTGTAATTGCTACACTTTATCGAATGTTATTCAGAGAATGAAAAAAAAACCCTGAGCTATAATTTTAAGTAGCTTCTAAATTGTTTTTAGCATCAAAATACCTCTTTCTAGACAAGTAATATTTCGGCCAAAGAAAATTTTAAAAGTGTTTTTAGAACTCGAGAAATTTCTATAGCAAGCTAAAAATAATTTCACTTTAACACTTTATTTCTAGTGGAACTGAGTTACAGACCTCGAATATAGATTAGTATAGCATCAGACTGTTTTAGTATATCCTCTTATGAAAGGAAATTTTATTCAAACAGACATAACATCACCTTTAATCCTCCTTTCGTTGTCATAACAATACATGAATACACAACCACCATTACACCGTATTAAATTCGAAATATAACCTTTTTATGCAAAACTGTAACAATAGAAATAGTAAATAAATGATTATGTCTTGTTTCCAAAGAAACATCTATGGTATACACGATTCTCCTGCAGCTCAGGCCATTGCGAAACTGAAGAATAAATATAGCTAGTAAAGATTTGAGCTGGACGATTAACAGTAATAGCGTTTGCGGATTAGGTTTAACAAAGGTTGTGTGATGCGGACGATCTAGATTTTGGTTGAACAACATTTTTTTGACTTCATTTCGGATTCATTCGCTTATCTTAGTCGTGCCATTGTCTGTAGTTTACTCTTCTCGTTATTTCTTTCAGGTACAGATACTTGGCATTTTTCTCTCTCTCCCTTTATGCTTGTTCTAGAAGGATTATAAACGTGGTACTGGCAGAACCGAAAACTTTCGCGAATACAATAGAAAAGTCATAACAACAAACAGTCGTGAATATACGCTTTTATGTTCTGATCGTGATTATGTACTAAATCTAGAGAGATTTATAACGTTATTTAGAAACATGTTTCAATCAATGGCCCGTTTTCGACCTTGCAGTATGAACCACAATGTTCTTCTGCCAGTTAGTATAAAACGCATACACCGATTTAAATATTTTGATAGACAATTATTTGAATTTATGTGATTTTACAGTTTTAAGTTTTAAGGCAAAATGCTTGTTATTAGATTAAATTGTTGATGAACAAACAACAAAGTTGGCCTTATCTCGTCAAAAAGTACGGGCTGAAAAAGCAGCAAGTTTAGTTTATGGTTCCTTTTCTCTATTTACTTTGATTGACTGATTGATTTTGAATGCTACGGTTAATTTTTTGCAACACCAGGACTAATTAAACGAATACCATCTGCTTAACCCTTTGGGTACAGATTTAATTGGAAATAATATTGCTTTTGGAAGGGATTTAATTTGCCTTTATAATTGAAAGAAAGAGGTAAGGATACAAAAAGTGAGAGTAATCGGGTTGATCTTATACTTTTATTTGATTAAGGTAATCAGAACAAGAATTATTTCCCCTAAGATTTAAAGCAGAGAATATACTGACGATGGTAATCGATAGAAAAGTATAAAAGCAAGATAAATTTTTACAAAACAGAAAAACAAAAGCTGATAAACATTTTGATTTTAAATTCTGTTGACTATTATTTTACCTAGTTAGAGTTAAAGTATGTTTTCGTGTTATTTCCATCATTACAATATTTTAGACGATACAAATTGAAATTGTACCAAAATAGAAACTTATTATAAACTATCTGAGGTTTATTATTTTTATAATGAACCAATATATTACATTTAATGACATAATTTAATTGTATAATACAACTGGAACCCTATACAGCCATTATTTAAAGTAACTGTAACAGAAATACTCAGATAAGACGCATTTAGACCTAAAAACCAACTGTGTTGTCCTTAACGCATTGTTGACGACAGACATAAATCGAGGTTTTTTTTTTCTTAACCGTGGCATAAATGATGGACATAATTCAGTGTCTTGTACTTGGGAAACGATGGAAATGGGAAACAGCAATAGACATCTTGTACTAAACCATTCTTGCGTGAATAGTAACTATTAAAATGATATGATTTTCTATGTGTAACATAACGGCTTAATAGATCAATTCAGTTTCAAACACCCATTCTATAAAGGAAGAAATTCTAAAGAATATAGGGTTTAATTTTCTGCAGATACATTTCAAATGACAAGGAGACGGATACAAAAAAGTGATAGTAATTGTGCTGATCTTATGTTTTTATTTGAGAAAGGTGATAAAAATTCGAAGCTGATAATATACTGATGACGGTAATCGATAGAAAAGTATAAAAAAAGAAAGATGAATCTTCACCAAAGACAAAACGAAAGCTGAAAAAAATATTTCCATTTCCTCAAGAAAGTGTGCAAAAAAATGAGATCGTCATTAGGTAATAACACCCAGATATTGATGCAAAGAACGGCTATATCTTTATGGAAAATACAACACACACACCATAACGAAATGAGGTATATTTGTAAGTTTAACATTACCTTTTCTGGAGTTCAAATATTCAGATTAAAAATTGTTACTGTTGTCAATAATAAATGAGTATTTTTAAACGAATTATTTTGAATAGATGCATTCTTATTAAAATAAAAAAACCCTGTTTGGTCATTGGTGAAATCATTTCTCAATAGTTAAAGATATTAGATATTCTCTTTAGATAAAGTTATTAATATTTGCTTAAATGTTAAACGGAAAGAAAAATTATAAAGCCAGAGCATAAAAGTAAAAATGCACCCAAACAATTATATATCCCCTATATACTAACAGCCTAAGTTATTTATCCATCTGTCCTCGAATTTATGTTTCGGTTGGACTTGGAATGGATAGAGGCATCCATCTTGGATTCCTGATGAGTTAGGGCTAGCAAATTTTCAAAGCAAGTTCGAAAACGTTCGAAATCCCCCCTTTCCAATCGCTTAACGCTATTATTTCAAGCCCTATTTTTCCCGGTTAAGAGCAGGCGATTAAATTCATCAATTTATCACATCATAAGTAGATGAAAATAACATTTTTTTCTAGCATTATGACGTCATTCCTTTAACCATCTCATTTACTCATCTCTTATTTTAAATTATTTAAATATCGTCTGCATTATTTTCATACGTTTTATCACGGAACTTAGATACTACGTAAATAATTTTCTTTTATATTTGCTTTAAATAATAGATTAGGTACATATGTGATAATTTTAAATTTAATCATCGATTATTTTTTTGTTGTAATGAAAATTTTATCACCGGTATTAACAACAAATTCTTTTCATAAAAGTCTAGGAATCTATTTCACGGACTAATAAATATCTAGCGTTTAAGTTATATATCTTTGAAAATTAAGAATTTTGTTCGTTTTTGTATTTGTTTTTTATACATAACCACACGGTTTGAAATCGATTCGCTAAATTTTTTACATCGTTCATATATTCAGCCAAATAATCACTGTCAATATTAAAACCTCTGCTCTCCATCCTATCACGCAATATGACGAGATAAATTAAAGTTGGCAACTCACATGCGGTCAGTAAAGATAAATTATTGAGCGTGTACCAGATAATTCCTAGCCAAAAAAATAAACCATTTTTTAAATGCCTCATTTTACTTTACATTTTACTCTTTTTTACTTTACAATTCTGGAAAATTAAATATTTTACTGATCCTTTCATAGGACGGACTATATGCTATTATCGTAATAGAAAATAAAAATTTATGTAAGTCCTGTAAATTTTGTATTTATAACGGCTTGCCATTAGAAAGAGGGTTACATTTCTCACAAGAACATGTTCGCACACATATATTACCGTGATTTTATTTTTCTTTTATAGCTGTACGAATTACAGTTGATTGCCCTCGGAAACGATTTTTACAATGCCATAAGAAAGACATGAGGCGTACTAGACGTCTTTTTGTGTCAAGTAGTTGTCAGATATAAAAACAGATAATTTGGAGGAACTAAATGAAATAAATCTTTAAAATGAGGATAAGAACACCACTGTTCTTAATTTGAACGAGTACACATCAGCGATACCCTAATCAAGTAAAATGTTTCTTTTCCGCTACCATGGACATAGAGCACAAACCATCAAGCGAATGTTTCCATTCACTTTTTTTTCTTTTTATTTTTCTACGGCTTCGCACTATCTTTCATGAGTAACGTTTAGCTGGCGTTAAGGTATGTTACAACGCGGAGCTTGATGACAGATAATTAACAACGTTTATTCGAAATCAAACTGATGTACCCCAAAATGCGTTTAGTGCAAGATTTTTTTTTCTCTGGTAAATCTTAACCTCTTGTTCTTGTTTCAAACAACACGTCATGCAATGAATCTTTGAAACTAATAATATTTATTTTACAAGAGTTTGAGCCTTATTTTGATATTTAAGTCGTAATAAAAATTCACTTAAAAAGATAATTTAAAGTTTGCACAAGTTCAACCCTTTCGTGGGTCGTAGGAAGATTACTTCCCACCTACACGATCTTACAAAACACACCTGTAGGAAACGCAAAACCCATTCTAATATATTGGTCTTGCTACTGGAACGATGGGAAGACTGATTCCCTCTTCGGTTTTGCTCTGTCATCTATTGTTCGATCTATTGAATAAAATTAGCAGTTCTGTTTTGAAAGTTTGGAAACGTGGAGTGAGAAAAAAAATGGCCCACGATAGGGTTAAGTAACTATATTCAGCGCTTGAATTCCAACAGTTCAAACGGGGCAAGCACTGGGGTCCCCAAATTAACTGCCATTTCATGTTAAAAATGTGATGTGTATGTCTAAAATTAACTTTAAATTATCGACGATTTCTTTTAGTTTTTGACTTTTTTAGTATCATTAGAGAGCTTGTTTACAAATGTAAATACTAGCAATAAATGTAGAACACGCAGCTACATTCTGTTTTAGGCAGGAAAATTCCTCGGGTAAGGACTTACTAACTTCATTATATTCAGGGCCTGATTTCCGACAGGGCAAACGGGGCAAGCACCCGGTCCCCAGTCAAAAGGGGCCCCCAAATTAACTGCCTTTTCAAGTTAAAAATATGATGCGTATGTCTAAAATTCACTTTAAATTATCGGCAATTTCTTCTTTTAGTTTTTGACTTATTCAGTATCATTAGAGAGCTTGTTCACAAATGTAAATACTAGCAATAAATGTAGAACACGCAGCTACATTCTGTTTTAGGCAGGTTTTCGTTTCGTTTGGTTTGGAGTGCTACGGTCTACATTTTGCAACACGAGGGCTAATGAGACCGGGACCTACTGCTTAAAGCCGATTCCGAACGGCTACGAACATCCATGCCATAGTGAGATTCGAACCCACAAACTCCGGTACCGAAGGCCAGCACCCTAACCAATCGGCCATCGTTTTGCCTGTTTTAGCAGGAAAAGGTTTAAGGCAGGTAAATTCCTCGGGTAAGGACTTGCAAAATTTTAATATACTCTTTACCTTCCAAGATTTTTTTTGTAACATTTTTTATAATTTTACTCATTTCATAATTTTTCATTTTATTTTAAACTAACCTTATTTTACTAACATCACTGGTGAGTTAACTTTAAAGGATCTGTGGGCCATATTTTAAGCATCACTACATAAAACAATCACCCCTTAACAACCATCTGTGTACAGCAAAGTGAGGGGGGGGCCCGGATGAATGGGTTTGCCCTGGGCCCCCCTTTCTGTAAGTCGGGCCCTGACTATGTTTAATAAATTATATTTAATAGAAGAAAAATAAATAATCAGTTTTCTTTCTATAGCAATGTTAAACATATAGCTTAAAAATCTAAGAACATTCCAAACATTTTCAATGAAATTTGTTGAATAACTCAATTTTTATGAAATTGATTCGTAGTTTAATCATGAATTATTTCCATGTAAATATTAGCATACCATATTATTTATATTGCATTATTTATACTGCATTATTTATGCTCATATTAAAATTCCAGTTAAACATTGATTATTTTAAAAATTTTAAATTTAAGGTCATTTGCCCTCAAAAGTCTTAAGACCCGTAACCCAGATAGCAAATTTAATTTGCAACAAACTTGCAGCAGTCTTGCTTTGCAAGCCTGCAAACTTGCTGCAAGTTCATCATGACAAGTCTGGAAGTTTGAAACAAGACTGCAGCAAGTCTAAGAATTTTCGCTTGCTCCAAGGTTGCCATGACAAGGTTGCCACAGTTTTGCAGCAAAATAGCGTTGAAAAAGAGTGGTCGTTTTATGTTCCCTCTAACTTGCAGGAAATTTGCTATAAGTTTGTAGCTTCAAATTTGTTGTGACAAGATATTACCCAGAAAAAAAACTTGCAGCAAGTATGCATGCTATCTGGGAAGGGATCTGGGACGTTCTCCCCCTTTTTAAAACTCGGTTTTTCAATCTTTATTAAACAAAAGGTGTTTTGCTAATTCCAAAATATATAATTTTTATAGAAATTAAGACATAAACCTCTAGGTTAACGAAGTTAATACAATGGGAAAAACCATAATCATGTATCGATAATAAAAAAGCTACTTGATTTTTTTTTTCGGAATGCATTTTTATCAGTCATTTGGAACACTCGAAAAAAAGAAAATCCATTCTTCTGAAAAACTTGGAATTTCATATGAATATTTCTATGATGCCAGTTTAATCAATGAATTTCATTTACTTTTTTCATTCATTTTTTATCAATGAAGTTTATAAGAAACATGCGCCCTTTTTTAGAATTTCAAGTTTCTTCCTTCAATTAATAATGTTTTCAATTCAACATTTAATGGTATTAAAACTTTCCTTTAAAAGTAAACAGATTTTTATTTGTAGTAAAGTACACTCCGTAGTTTCAGAAGCAATAGAACATTATTTAAGCTTATCTATGCATCATGAAGTATCGTACCAAGTATTTATTTGATTTTCTATATTTAGATAAAAAATGAAAATAACAAAGAAATTTGCTCTGTAATATAAGAGAATATACATGTAGTTTACATTAATGTAATTTTACTTGGGAAACTTTGTTTAGTTAAAATTATTGACGCTTTTATAAGTTAAAGCATTTTTATATTCTGCAAAGTCGAAAAAGTCTTAACTCCCTTAAAATGATAGTCTGCGGTACTGTGGTATTAAAACCGCACAGTAAAAGGTAATTTTTCTCCTCTTTCAAATTATGTATCATTTGTAGTGACATCTATTTTCAGCCAAGGCGAATCCCCCATTAAAAAGGCCTGCAACCGGCGCTACGCTCCAGTGCCATCCCCGATAGAACAAAAGCTCCACTAGAGGTTTTTCACATGGCATTGAATACTTACTAGAACAATATGAAATGTTTTCCAGGTGAGCGTTAACTGCAGTTGAACGTCTTCGGCCAACAGAATGGCTGCATTTTATCGAAGATCTGACCGTTGACTTGAAACAGCGGTATCGCGATACCTAATCGGCTTCTCAGTCCCTAATTAACGAAGAAGCCATCGATCACTTGCAAGTTAAGAATATCAAACAGATTAGGCAGAAGGAAAAACTTGAGGTCAAAGTATTGTTTCGGAATGGTATTGACTGTTGCACCGGCTAAATATCCGTTTGAAAACATGTTCCAGTCAGGTCCTTGTAACCTGTTTTACTTAACAAGCTTTTATTAGATGACCCAAACTTAGTTTTCCACGTGCAATGATTTGAGCATCTATGTCAAATATTTGAAAAAGTACCGAGATAAATAATGACAATAAAATGAATATTTCATTGTTCTAATGAAACTAAGATTTTGATGAAACTTTGATTCAAACTTTGTTGCAGGAAAAAAAATAACCTCTCAACTTCCCGAATGCCCTTTAATATTCAAGGGCAAACAAAAAACACACTTACATATAAATACAAACTAAACTATACTTTAGTATAAACCAAAATAATTGTTGCTTAAATTAACAGTTTGTATCTTTTTTTTATCTCTTGATAGTTATTAATTGACGAAAAAATGTACTTTATAAGCAAAATGATCAGTTGGATTTTAAATTTCTTTCCGAATATTGCCGTAATATTGTTTACATATATTTGTAATTAGTTTTAAAGTAAATATGTTTATGTCTGTAGGTTAAAATTTCATGAAGAACTTTTGACTTACTAAATTAAAAGTGAATTTTAATAATTGAAAAAAAATGAAACTTAAAAGGCATACGGAAATTTCCTTTAATTTACATTAAGAATTATAGGTCAAGTTTTGTCTGAATCTATAAAATATAACAGAAAGAGCATTTGAAAGTCATGAAATAAAAAAAACTCATTCAAGCATTACTTTTTAATTAACTGAGATATGTATAAAGCATTAATATTAATACTTTAAAAGAAATTTATAATTTTTGATTAGTTTCCGGCGATTTCAAAGTCCACTGCATCCTTAAATGAAAATATTTATCTTTACTTTATAGTAAAACCCCAGTCAAGCGAAATGTTTCCCATGAAAAAAAATCATAATATACGCCGCTTTTCTGAATTAAATAATACGAATATTGGAATAGCGAACAATACATGGAAGTTCAATTAACAGTCAAAATCCCTGCAATCCTCAACCCGAATTTAAAGCCACTTGCAACCAATTATTTTTGATTTTGTATATTCAATCAAGTTTTTCTTCATTGGTGGTGTATCCCGTGATGTTTCAAAGTGGTTTAAAAATATTACCTTATCAACCAATAGAATTGTTTTCAAGACTTGCTGTTGGATGAACAAGCTACAAAATTACATTGGTACTTCCATATTCTAATATAATATAATATTTTTTATTAATAATTGTAATTTTTTAATAATAATGTAATTTTTTATTAATAATGTTATTCAAAATATATTATTTAAGAATATTCACTCAATGAAAAAAGTATAACAATTATATTTGTGATTTAAGAGATAGTTAAATATGTGCCCTAAAATCCAAACTGTTTTGTAAATAATAAAATATTGATGTAAATATCTTAGAAAAAGTAATATGTGTTTTAAATGGGTCAAAAAAATTTTTAAACTAAAAACAAAATTTGCACCGGATAGTGTTTTAATCATATTCAATCTCAATACCATTTGTGTAGGATATGTCGACCACAGCATTCAAAACAAATAAAATAATGTTGTTCTTTTATTTTATAAATATTTTTTTTTCTATTTTTTTCAATAAGTATAACTAACATATTCATAATTCCATGTTTCACCACAGAAGTTTATATAACGATTTCTTATTAAGTCAGAAAGGTGGAAGAGCACCCGTGACTTATCTCCTGTCCTATGAAAGAAATATTGATAGAAAAAAAAATGGCTAAATCCTCGAAAGATTATGAAGAAATCTCAGGAAATAATACCTTGTCCACAAAATCAACGACTTTCAACGTCAAGTATCAAGGTCAGTATATGCTGCCATTCGTCGCACAAAGAAAAAAAAAGGAGGAGTATCTGAGGGAAAGACACTGGAAATAACACTTCCTTACGACGCCTGGGTAGTTCAGCTGGTAACATTGCTATCCCAAACGAAGTGTGGAGACAGCAGTTCAATCGTTGCCCTTGGCACAGATGATCCGCAGAGTGTTTTTTCTTTTTTTTTTTTTAAATGAGAAATCATTACTAGACAGTACTTTGCAAATTACGACTGGCACGTGAGACAGCATTGCATCTTACAGACATGTCCAATCTAAAAGGCTTTGTGGGACATTTACATATTTTATGTAATATATGTGACAGATTTTTAAAACAACCATATAATTTAAGTTAAATTAACAGTAAATACAAAGCACTAATCTGGGGGGTATTAGTTAGGGTGCAAAAAGTCTTGCTCACCAGCTTCGAGGCAGAAACTATGGCTGGAGGGAACTGGAGTACTTGAAGCTAAAATTCTTTACTCTGTTAACACATTGTATGGGGGACACGTACTAGTACGTATTCTGACGTTTGATACTTGAGCGCGGGTCACGTACTAGTAAGGGTTAGTGTAACAACATGGTTTGTTTGTGGGTACAAAATTAACAGTATATACAGGAAAACGAAGCCGAATGTTCTTGTCTACTACATAGATTCTGGAAAAATTTAGCCAAATAAAGACTAGTTTTCACATCAGTCGATGTCGATGCGGAACCACAGAACGGGAAAAATTAAAACTATATACTACTATTTCTATTTGATTTTTCATATTTACGATATTATAAATTTATCCACTAAAAATATTTTTTGTTTACAAAAATCTTATGGTTGTTATTTATATATTTCTTTTTATATATTTGTTTATATATTTCAATATAAAATATGAAAAGTTGGTTAAAAAATTAAATAATTTTCGATCTATTGAGATTTAACTGAATAACTAAATTTATGCCCAAAATGCCCGCTTACGGTACAATTCCACTGCGAAATGTACCCCCATACAATGTGTTAAGCAGTTAGGGGATAAAGTTGAGCAACATGTTTGAAGAAATTCAATATACTGAAATGATGATGTCGTATTATTTACTGTAGAACTACGTCCTGTTATATATATATATATATATATATATATATATATATATATATATATATATATATATATATATATATATATATATATATATATATATATATATATATATATATATATATATATATATATATATATATATATATATATACATATATATATATACATATATATATATACATATATACATATATATACATATACATATATATACATATATATATATATGCATACATATATACCTACATATATACATATATATACATACATATATACATACATACATGTATACCTACATATATACCTACATATATACCTACATATATTCATATATATATACATACATATATACATATATATATACATACATATATATATATATATATACATACATATATACATACATACATACATACACATATACATACATACACACACACACATACACACACACATATATATATATATATATATAATACAAAACAGTACGTTAATAAAGTAATAAAACACTTAAATACTTATAACTAAATATAAATAATTATAACAACAATTATCAATAAACAATAGAAAAATGTTATATTTCCTATATAACCTGCGACTTTTCTTTTCTGAATTTCGTGAATTACGTTGCAGGCCGCTAAATTTACAAAGGTGGACCACTGTTTGTCGACCCCTGACTACAAGATCTTTCATGATTTCAAGTGTATCCCCCCAAAAAAATTTAAACATCCGAATAGATCCTTTATTTTACTATTTCTTGGTATTCCAGATAATTCGTTCTGTACATTTACATAGGGAATGGGATAAGAAAATGGTACAATAACTGCTAATAGAAAGCTAACTGAACCTGCTTAGCCACTGGATTACTCCTGTCCCGCTATTGTCCCGTCAACAACGATATATTGAATATTTATGACATTTATAAAAGCAAAGCTAAGCTATTTAGAATAGCCAGTATAAACAAAAAATATAAACATCCGAATAGATAATTTATTTTACTATTTCTCGGTATTCCAGATTATTCGTTCTGTACATTTGCCTAAGGAGGAGGCTAGGAAAATGGTAGAGTAACTGCTAACAGAAAGCTAACTGAATCTGCTTAGCCACTGGGTTACTCCTGTCCCGCTATTGTCCCGTCAACAACGATATATTGAATATTTATGACATTTATAAACGTAAAGCTAAGCTCTTTATTCAGAATAGCCAGTAAAAACAAAATTGAATTATTTAGCATTTTTAGTAACAGCGGGCAATGAATATATATACATACCATTCTAAATGTAATCTTCCATAAAATTTTATTTAAATTAGGGATAGCTTCAGTTTCAAATAGGATTTAATACAATTTATGCATCTCGAAAGCTCTATTAAGGAAATAATTTAAGATGCAGAAGGTCTTATTTAATACCAGCTTAAAGCTCGTTAAAAGGTTAACGCACTTCCTAATTTCGAAAGCTTGATTCTAATCGCAAAGATCAAGATTCTAAAATACTGGGTAGTATAAATAAAAGAATTTTCCTCATACGCGAGAATTTTGGTATTAGAAAGAAAGCTACAATGACAAAAGAGGTTTTTAGGATAGGAATTATCATGTTCATCCTTTTAACGTATTTCTAACCGTCTAAATGTCATCGACTCTATTTAAAAACTGAGATCAGTTTCTTTTTAAAAGGTACGGCTAAAAGTAAAAGCTAATAAAAGACACATAACAGCGATAAAAAGACTCAAAATAGTGCTAACTTCAGAAACAACTTTATTAACAGAAGAAAAGAATGGTACAAGTTTTAGACTAGAAATGGTTGTCGAGTTTGTTTCTTGTATTTTTCTTTGTTAATTAACTTACCCATTAGTTATCCCTAAAGAATTAATTTATTGCGCGTTGTAAGACAATGCAAAAAAAGAAAAAACTCTATTAACCCCTATCATTGTCAACAGATTTTTTTAAGATAATTTTTCAAAACGAAAGTAACTAACAAGCGTATAAGCTATAAATAAAACTAATTGATAAGATTAGCTTTCTAAAGGAATGGTACTTTCTAAAAACTACAAAATTCGACAAATATATCATTAATGTCTTTCGTAATTTTGAAAATAAATTTAGAAATTATTTTTTTCCATAAACAATTGTTCCTTTTTAAAGTATAACATTAAAACTTTTCTGACATGAATAAAATGTTTTTAAAATAATTAGAATTCTAATTATAGTTTCTACCACACTATGCATACTCTGTAATGTGCATACTCTCACAATTATACCAATGAAAACACAGAATTTGAAAGTTTGAAAACGAAAAAATATTATATCTTTAAAATGATTTACATGTCTTTCATTTCCACAATGAAGACTTCAATAATACTAACTATAATCATTCTAATTATTATGGAAATAAAACAAGTAATTCATGAGAATTTTACATTTTGTTAAAACATTCTGTATGAAGATAATTTTGTTCTGTAATTAAGGCATTTTAAGATTTTTTTTGTTTCTTTGTTTGTTTATTTTTCTGTGGTTAATGTTTTACTACATGGCATTTAATTAGGCAAAGATCTACTGTTTAAATCCAAATCCTAACGAATAATATGGTTGCAAAATAGTGCGTGCAGTCACACGGATAAAGCGATTGTTCAAATTGCTATTTTTACAAGGGCCTGAATGGTTTTTACCCCCCTAATTCTAGGTGTGTGTATGCATATTATATATATATATATATATATATATATATATATATATACATATACTAGACGACCCGACATATATTGTCCTGTTTTAACGATGTAAATCCAAAAGTTGTAACATGTTTTTAAATAAATTATAAATTGGACCGTTTAGATGGAAAAGTTAAGAAAAAAATAATTTTAAAAATACATACAGTCATCACAAACATAATTAGATTAAATTAAAATTCTCACATCCCCTGTACGGGGATTCGATCCTGGAACTTCTTGTACTGAAGCCCGTTGCGATGACCACTGTGCTTCAGATAAGTTGACAGTGAAGGGTTTCAAGTGGCCTTATCATAATCTCAAAAAGCGTGAAATTCTGGATTTTACATAATTTTTTTCTATCGGATCCAATTGTGAATCTAAATCGTCTCGAATCAACTTAATTAAATACACAAAATATCCTTAACATCAGTCCAGCCTTTTAGAAGGAATTCTATTACAAACAGATGGATAGAAGAATTTATATATCTATGTAATCCTTAAATTATAAAACTGCTGGACAAGGTTTGGTTTGGTTTGGAGTGCTACGGTCTACTTTTTGCAACACGAGGGCTAATGAGACCGGGACCTACAGCTTAAAGCCGATTCCGAACGGCTACGAACATCCATGAAAATGTGGGATTCGAACCCACGAACTCCGGTACCGAAGGCTAGCACCCTAACCAATCGGCCATCGTTCGGCTGCTGGACAAGGAGAAAGTTAAACAGCTAGCAGTAATAAAAATGCAGTCGGTCGACATTGAAGAGAACGGTACAAGTCTAATTAAAATTTTATTTCAGAACTGCTAAAACGGACATCTTAACTACTCAAAGACAGACAAAGGAAAGACACAAAAAACACTCTGCTCGAACGGAGGTACGCCCAAGAGCGTAGGCAGAAAGAATTTTCCCACTTACTCAGCGAACTTAAGTGCAAGATCAGGAAAAACGAGGAGCCATTTGCCGGCGACAGCTGGGGAACGTATTGAATAGACAGAAAATTTACATCTTTAGGATAGAAAGCTTTGGGAAGAATTTTGAAGTCGAAGACACTCCTTTGATTAAGACATTTAGAGGCTGGGGAAAATATTTTAAGGAATTAGAATGGAAGAGAGGAGGTTATTAAGGAAATATTAAAGTTAAATAATTTTGATATATTAAATCTTATATATATATATATATATATATATATATATATATATATATATATATATATATATATATATATATATATATATATATATATAGCTCAAGAGACTGGATCAGTGATTAGTTTCTTCCGTAAATCATATAAACAATATGAAAAGAAATGCTACTCTGAAGTAGACCATTTTATTTTTGAATTAATGAACTCTCAAATATATGTGTTAGAAATTTAAATACTGAAAGAATAAATGTTTTTAAATGTGTTTCAGTATTCATTCAGGCACAAACTATGTTTATCTAGCTAAACAAATTCTTCACAAAATATTCAATAAAGCATAACAAGTTTACCCAAGGGGATTAATAAATATGTACTCTTTATATCCCAATAATAAACTGCAGGAGATAAAAAACATTCTTACAACATAATTGTATTTGTGTACTTAGCAATTAATTCTTGATGGAATTATCTCACGTCATCGCATTTACTAAAGCTTTCCAACTCTTAATACTTTCGAAATAACAGAAGGGATTTTAGTATATAAGTCGATGTATAAATTCCAATGAAGCAGAATGAACATCAAATGTGCATTTAGTCGTAAAATATCGGTATTAACTGATAAAATATTTGACAAAGAAATTTAGCTTTAAAATGAACATAAAGCACGTAATTATATTTGTTCAAAATTTAGAAATTTGAGTCAATAAAAATAGTACCACAAAAGTATTCAAATCCTAATACTTATAATCCTTTAAAAATAAATTATGTATATAAAAACACAAATAGAAAATTCTTTACTTCCTTTAATAACTACAATGTTCCCACAAAGTTAAGTACAACATTTTTATAAAAGAAATAATTGTTCATATTTATATACCCTAAAATTATATTTTGATTTATTCAGTGGTTACAATAAAAATAATTGGAGGAAGACGATTTCTCCAAGTACCTAACTTATCTTTAAAAATAAATTATGTATATAAAAACACAAATAGAAAATTCTTTACTTCCTTTAATAACTACAATGTTCCCACAAAGTTAAGTACAACATTTTTATAAAAGAATAATTGTTTATACTTATATACCCTAAAAAACTTATATTTTGATTTATTCAGTGGTTACATTTCGTTTAGAAAAGTATTATTGGAGGAAGACAATTCCTCCAAGTGCTTAACTTATCTTGATAAATATTTACTTTGAAACTAAATTATATGTAATTTATATAAATATACAAAGGACTTGTGTTATCTTTTATTTAACGTAATATATAATTATAAAAAGAATATTTTTTTTGTATTCAGGATTTTTAATGTAACTTATTAAACCAATGAGAATGTTAAACATCTCTCATAAACTGATAAGGGTAGTCTCTCTTGCATTTACTGGAACTAAACTCAAAATAAGTATTTAAAATAACTTAACAGATCGTATACTTTTCAAACGGTCTCAGCCAGAGAGATACACTGACTAGCTTTTATGGTTCTACAGAGAAGGCAATCAATGATTTTAAAATTTACACTAGAGGGACAATATTCACTAATGGAGAAATATAAATTGATCCTTGCTGTATTTAAAAGAAAACTTCTAAGAAGTATACTTGCCGTGATGAAAGATAGAAATTTATTAGAGACGAAGAACCATTTCAGAACTATACAAAATATATAAATATATTGTTAAGTTCATAGCACATCAGAGACTAAATTGAGTTAGATATATAATTAGAATAAATGAGAAGATGAGCATAAAATGCTTCTTTTAAAAGTATTTGGTACCCGCAAAGCAGACTCAAGTTAAGGTAGACTGCCTGGAAAAAGAATTGACGATATTAAGGGTTATGCATGGAAAATTCTCAGCAAATTGAAGGACAAAAGGGATTTTTAGTAAAGCTAAGGTCCATTCGTGCGTACCAATGAGACTAATGAGAATGGTAAACATCTCTCATAAACTGATAAGGGTAGTCTCTATTGCATTAACTGGAACTAAACTCAAAATAAATATTTAAAAAAAACTTAACAGGCCGTATACTTTTCAAAGGGTCTCAGCCAGAGGTATACACTGATTTGATTTTATGATTCTACAGAAAAGGCAATCAATGATTTTAACAACATTAACTCTAGAATGACAATATTTAATAATGGAGAAATATAAATTGATCCTTGCTGCATTTAAAAGAAAAAATCTAAGAAGTATACTTGTAGTGATGAAAGATAGAAATTTATTAGAGAAGGTTTGGTTTGGTTTGGTTTGGTTTGGTTTTAGAGCGCAACGGTCTACTTTTTGCAACACGAGGGCTAATGAGATCGGGACCTACTGCTTAAAGCCGATTCCGAATGCTTACGAACATCCATGCCTTAGTGGGATTCGAATCCACGAACTCCGGTTCCGAAGGCCAGTATCCTAACCATTCGGTCATCGTTCGGCATTATTAGAGAAGAACCATTTCAGTATTATAAAAATTTATAAAGATATTGTTAAGTTCATAGCACATCAGGGACTAAATTTAGTTGGATATATAATTAGAATAAATGAGGAGATGACCATAAAAGGCTTTTAAAAGAAGCCTTTTATGGTCAATTTTTTTTCTTTTATGGTAAAGTATTTGGTACCCGCAAAGAAAGCAGACTCAAGTTAAGGTAGACTGCCTGGAAAAAGAATTGACGATATTAAGGGTTATACATGAAAAATTCTAGTCAAATTCAAGGACAAAGAGGATTCTTAGTAAGGCTAAGGTCCATCCGTGGGTACTCGTGCAAGCAATAAAAGTTTAATGCTTTAGGGTTGTTAACTTTAAAAAAAATAATTTTTAAGTTTCCCATTATCATATTCCGCTGCATTTTAATAATTCAGTCTTACAAATGTCAGTTGACCACACAAGAAAAATAATTTCTTGGTGCATTTAAATCACTACCATCAATTTATCCGAGTCCTGTAATCAAGATGAAAATTTTTCCTCATCCATCATCAGAAGCAGCTCTTGTCGTGCTCTGTTTAGCAGTTTCGGTATCTGAACGTACATTTGCAAACCGAAGTAGAAAAAAAGCCACTTCTCTCATTTTGCCAGTTTCATAGATGATCTGCCATTTCCGCTACAAAATGAGCCCTGAAGCTATGCAGCTTTAAGGCGACAATGGAATTTTCAATCGGTATTTTTTAACTATTCAGCTTTTCACTGTATGTTCAGTATGTACATCTATAATGCCATTACATAAAAAATATAAAACATTAAAATCTAAAAAAAATTTTCTTTCAATTGCAAAGAATTTTCATCCAAAACATTAGTCAAAACTGTTCCTATTTTTTTGCTGTATGTTTAGCCTTTATTAAAAAAACAAAATGTATCGGTTTTCATTTACACTAAATAAATTGTATGTAAAACAATTATTCAAACTTGGTGTTAGAAATGATGCTGAGAAACAATAAGTTAGTTTTTTTGGTGTGCGAGTGTGTGTGGGTGTGTTTTAGAAAAATTATGAAACATGTCTTAACCCCTTAATGCATAGATAAATTTTTTTTAAAAAAAGGCCGGCCAAAAAAACCAATTTTTTAAAAATCAATTTTTTAATTTTGTAAAAAACACAATTTAGAACGTTGTCTTGCCAAGAAAAATACAAAAATACAAAAATAATCAAAATTTTATTGCAATTTTGGATTTTGATAACATTGCAGAAAATAGTCGACTATTGTAATATTCGACTATTACTATTATGTAGTAACAGATAAGTCGTAAGTGATAAGTGGAAAAAAATATTTTATACTTGAATAAGTAAGTGTTATAGCTTACAATCCCATGTAAATAATAAATATTAATAAAACGATATTTTTTTTCTTTCACATTGTTATTTTCAATTCACGATTGCATTCGAGTGTGAAAAATTATAGCAACATAAAGTACAAAGTCACTCGAATTATCTCGAGTGTGCATAGTTTTGCCATCTTAGCGCGCGCGAGTTAACTCGAGCGTCCACGTTAAGAGGTTAAAGGCAATCCATTTTAAATGAGTGGGAGAATCTCGGAAACATTTTGTAAAAACTTATTGAATAGAGCGAGATCTAATTGTAATGTACTATTAGTAGGGCACCTTATCCATAATGGTTACTGAAAATTTCTGTATAAGTGCTTATACCGGACGATGGCCAAACATATAGGTTAAAACATTTTAGGTACCATTAAATGTCGTTTGATTCTAGGGTTTATATTCTCTTGTCAGCATAGATTCTGAAAGATGTTAAAAACTGAATTAGATGTCACACTGCCGTATTGCAAAACACTGACTTAACATAAGTGCAAATATAAATCACTGATAATACTTGCATAAAGTATACTTGAAATTTCATTTTAAAAAGATGAATGGATAATTTTTTCTTATGAAATAAATTTCCTAATCTTTTCACCCAACTCATAATTCAAATATACTCTGCTGGATAAATTTTGCATACATACTTTAATTCCGGATTGGTTTGAGGCATAAAAAACTTTACAAATAAATTGCACTTTAACTAGGAAGCAAAATTTTCCCAGAAAAATTATTATTATTTTAAAATTGGAAACAAGTAATTAAAGTTAATATGGTTGTTTAGGAATAACGACAGACATTTATTTTTGTATTTTATATTTATTTGTAATTTTTTATTTTATATTTGTAATTATATTTTACTCAGAGTCACACAATTAGTATATGAGAGTTAATTATCTAGGTATTTAGATACTTTACATTATACGTAAAATAATCGAATGCAATTTGGACTAAGTTTAAATATCTAAACTACAGTCAACGTAGTCAAGCTGACTTGTACACAAAGTTTGCTTTATACATAAGTGTCAGTATACCTTTTTTACTCGCTTATAGAATGCACCATTTTCTTTAAAACAAAAAGATGGTGAAAATGTTTATTTCCGATATAGTGCGCACTTTAAATGTGAGTGTTTAGATTGTTAATCAATTGATATGGAAAGAAAATGAATTTACATTTAACGCTCATTCATGATCATTCTTCAGATGACTGAACTTTTAATTCTTAATCTTGAGAACTATAGAATCCTAATACGCATTCTAAAAATTGGGTGATCTCCAGGTTGCTGAAACCAAGCCGAGAATTTGCTGAGAACTACTAATTGGTGGAGACAAATAGCGGCTCGCAGGCCACCTACAGCTCACAGAAAAAAGTTTTGAGGCTCGCGGTTAAATCACGAAATTTATAATTGAAGCAAATATTGCTTTTATTAATCTTCCGATGATATTTATTATTTATTATTAATATTAATTATTAGAAATATTTATTCAAATTTATAAACACTTAACTGTTCTATTTATTTAACTGTTATATATGTAATTTATGAATAATAAAAACTTTAATAATAATGTATTGTTTTCTATTTTACCTCAAATAAATAAGTTATGTATATATAAATACAATGCGGCTCACCGACATAAGATACGCACTCCATGCAGCCCTTTGAATCATTTGAGCTGGCCAAGCCGGATTTAAAATTAACGAATAAAGTTAGTAGCATATTGTTATATAAAAGAAGTTTAATAGGAGTAATATAATAACATAGAATAATATCTACTGAGCAATATTTTTCACTTTTTTTATTATTGAATACTTGTTTTGTTTCATACGTATATCATGCGTTTACTTTAAATAAAAATTATTCAGTACATAGCATTTACCTAGAACTTTTGCCCTAATGCTTAAGAAAAAAAAAATGTGCTTTATCATGAATAAATACTGTAATGCATAAGTATAGAAAAGAAAATAAAGTCTGGTAATTTCGCTTAAAACAGACTCACTATCGTCAATTGTACTTCCAAACGTTAATAATTTGTGTATAGCAATTAAGAACTGTAATATTTTTAAAAATATGATTTTTGATGCCGTAAATAGTTCTATATGTATTCTAGTATACAAGAGAGCATGTATCTAAGACTTGTATCTGACACCGGAAAGCTATCACTACTTCGTAAAAAATCCTATTACAGTCACTTATCTTAGACATCCAAATTTACGTTTTAAAAGAATGGACGAGGCAAACCAGATTTGTGAGAAACTGATAACAAAGCCGGTAGCGGGAATAAGGTCACGGCAAATATTTAAAACCTGAATTTACGGCGATAAGCTGACATTTTATAACCTATTATAATGTCTTCGACTATACCAATGCCAATGCTATGTGTCAGTTTTCAAGCCGACTATAAAACTACTCATATGACAGTTGTTTTTCTGGAAATTTTCAATATTACTGACTTTTTCAAACCACAATCCAGAGGTAGGATCTCTATGAATTTTTTATATTTGTTTATATATATATTTGCAAAAACTATAAAAATAACGCGTGAACGTCCTCTGTTTATACAATAAAAATTCTCAAACTGCAGAGAACTGAAGCTATGGTGGAAACTAGAACTAAGAAATTTGTCGGAAATTTTTTTCAAAAACAAAAGAATTACTAAAAGTTCACGAAACTATAAATTTGATTTTTCGTTAATACTTATGAAAGATTGTCGATAGAATAATTTGCGGTAAATCACCAGGTTGAATAGACATAAGTTGCAATATGAGATGGGTAAACTTTACTTCCTTGTTAACATGCCAGCACCAAGAATTTAAACACTAATGTAAATTTTGAAATAAATACAACCCTTTATGGAAAGAATCTTGTTTACCTGGGCTGAATGCTTGGCAAGAAAGGCTACTGTTTATATATATATATATATATATATATATATATATATATATATATATATATATATATATATATATGAGAGAGAGAGAGCGATTTTTTTAACTCTCTCTTGAGTACGTGAAAATTATTTCCAAAATACCAGTTAAAATATCTGTAGCATTATCTACTTCATTGGCTTATCAATGAAAAAAATAAGGAATAATCCCCCAGAAATCTCTGGGAACTCGTATTTCTGTGAACCTCAATAGTAGCTTTAATCCTTAAATCGGTAAAATTTTAAAAGAACCTACGTCAGTCGACGCCAGAACGACAGTGTTCTCTAGAGGTCGAACACATCTCTAGATTAAAAATCCCCTATTTGTGTCAGGATATTCAGCCAGTTGATTTTTCCTTTGGGAGATTGCCACCAACTGCGCAACTACGAAGCCACAGGAAAAGTCAAGTCGTATTCAAGACACACATGCAATAATACACATGCAATGCAGCCTGTAGGAATAAAATGCATTTCAAAAGCGACGCATTGTGGGTCGCTTTTGGGTTGTCCAGTCCCGATCTAAAATATCAATAATTATCGATATTATTCTTTATTTTTTATGGTTAGTTTTATACGGTTAAAATTTTAGACCATACCAGCGTTTTATATAGAGTAAAAACATTTCGTTAATCCAGTATAGATTCACCCGAGTTGGTAAAAATTATTACATGTTTTCCATTAAATAATATATACTACACATATATTATATGTGTAGCATAGTTTTTTTACTGGTTTTCTAATTGAAAAAATATAGCACTAAAGAATTCCCCCCACATTAAAAAAATCGCATTTTAAATCATTAAATAAACGAGATTAATAACTTAGAAGTACATCCTTCTCACAGAAACCGAACTCTTCTGTAAATTAGAAATCCCCTCTTTGTGTTCGGATATTGAGAAAGTGGATTTTTCCCTTGGGCGAATGTACCTAACTGCACAACTCAGATGTCACAGGAAAATCATTTATCCTGCAAGTCAATATGCACACGCAATGCGGCCTGCAGGAATAAAATGCATTTCCAAAGCGAACCACTTTTGCGTTCAAAAGGTCAGGTCTAAAATATCAACATTTTACAATATATCGAACTCGAAATTTTTTCACAGTTCTATTGCTTTTTATATACAGTAGAACTTCAGTTATCTGAGTTTCGATTAACCGAAGTTTTTATTAACCGTTCCACTTTTTTTAAGTATCTAATAGCAATATATATATATATATATATAATATATATATATATATATATATATATATATATATATAATTATATACGTAGCGTTATTAAATATGAAGATTAATAGCTTCGTAAAAGCTTTATATCTATTAAAGTATAAATAAAGACAAAATTACATAAATATAGAGGTAAATTAAAATAGTAAGATTTCTTAAAAAAAGGAATTAGCGTTATACACTAATTTAAGCTAATATGCTAGATAATTGTATATTTTAACTTTAGAGCTTTAGTCCGAAATAACGAAGTATTTTTATTTTCTCAATGAGCTGAGAAAAAGACTACATTTTTTGTTCTTTGTCTGTACTACAGCCTTTTCTCCCCCCCCTACAAAACGACTTAAAAATAGGTATGTATATTTTTAAAGATTTTACTAAAAATAAAACACACTGTTTCTATCAACCAAGATTTCCAATATGCAAGAAACCAACAGTTCCAATTTGCTCGGATAATCGAGGTTCAACTGTATTTCATGTATAAGGGTAAAAATTATTTGGTAAATCCAGTCTACAGTCTCCTGAGTAGGTAAAATTTACCTTCAAATATTTCCCCGTTAAGCATATCTGTAGCATTACTTATTTCATGGGCTTGTCACTCGAAAAAAGTACAACAAAGTCAAAAGAATCCCCCAGAATTTTCTCTAAAACCTCATTTTTAATCTTTAAATTGGCGAGATTGAGAATTTTAAAATTACCAAGGACGTCCTACCCCTACAGGCTGAACATTTCTAAAGATTAGAAATCCTCTATTTTTTTTTTCAAGAAATTTAGAAAGCTGAGTTTAGCTGAGGCTGCACCCACCAGCACAATTGAGACGCTGTGAAAAAGCGAAATCGCATTCAAAACTATCTGATGAGAGTCAAATTTTGCACTTGGGTGGAGAGTCTAACGATGATGACTCTGGTGACGATTTTATTTTTTCGGATTCGTGGAAGCAAAGGGCTGTACCTCGAAAAGGCCTGCAAAGGAAACTGAGCAAAAATAGATTTATATCCCTGGTTAAGATGCTCTGAAAACATTTACTTCTATTCAAGGATATTTGTAAACTGTAGTTAAAGAAAACTAAATTATATATAGGGTTATAAGAAAAGAATAATCCGATTACGAACTTTAAAATTTTTCATAATTACAAACAGAAAATTATAAATAACGTATCACTGTAAAGTAAAAAAATTGTTAAGGTATCCATCTACGTTCGGAGAACTTTTTTCTTTAAACGTTGAACTAGTTCATGTTTTTACATTTTTGAATTTATTTTTTATATTATCATAGAGAATTGCACTTAAAAAATTTATTCCCGGAGAAGTTTTTATAAAATTTCAAATAAATGAAGAAAATTTCAACAAATCGGGTTTTTTCAAAAGGTCTAAGTTTTTAATAAATTAAATTATTTCAATGCAACACATTTCTTATACAATGGACTAGTGAATCACCTAAAATCTTTGCTTAATTTACATTTGGTAAAAAATTTTGGTCATTCAAAATCATACACATAGAATTTTTAACGAATTTTCATTACCTTTATATCTAACTATGAGTGTAACATCATTAAAAATTATCCAAATTTAAAACTTTAAGATCATTTATTAGTAAATACTATCAAAAGCATTCATAATAATTTTCAACAAAATATTTTAAGAACTTTTTGAGAAATCACATTTCAAGTTTCAACATTTTATTAAAAATACCGTTCTGAGAAAAACGTATTTGAAATTTATGAAAGCAACTTTAACTATTAAAAAATTAAAATACATGTTTAAAATTCCCCACACTTTCTTGCTTCAAAACTTTCTAATTGCCAAGTTGCTAATTATTAAAAATACTAAAAAAATGTTTTAAACTAATCTTCATGAAAATTTAAAAAGTTTTGTCCAAAAAATGCTCTTTAAAAGGTTTTAAATTCACAGCTTCCGGTTCCGAAGTCTCTACTTCCGTTTTGTTTTGACAGCTATCACTTATGTTTAAACAGCTGTAACTTTTCATTAAAATGCCGTAGAGACAAAACAAAAACAGATTTAGAAGCCTAAAAGTTTAAATTTTACAATACAGAAATAAAACAATTATTATTTTTTGCAAAAAAAATGACGTTTTCAACTCAGACGGATACTTTAAATTTTTAGTTTGTAACATGTGTATATTTTGTTTATCGACAGTGTTTTTGTTGAAAAATTAGCAAGTGTTACTTCCTACCACGATATGTTGGAAATTTGGCTTTTCTCTCAGTAAAAAGAAGCTATGCAAAATTTCATTTTTCAACAAGGTGGGTGCACCGCACCATTGGCATTTGGAGATTCGTAAATTTCCAAATATAGAACTACCACACCGTTAGATTGGTTGCAGTGAGGTCGAGGACTTAATCCTACACATCTACCCTTTAAGGTCACCAAACTTAACCCCATGCGACTTCTTCCCTTAGGGATATGTAAAACATCTTGAGTTCATACCACCTTTGCCCGAACTTAAAGAACGCATTGCTGATGCTTTTAAAACAGTTAATGGTAAAACGTACGTTTTTGACATGAAATGACATATCGCAATGATACTATACGGGTAACTAAAGAAAGTCATATTCAAACTTGTGAAACAAAATTTTTTTTTTTTTTTTTTTTTTTTTTTTTTTTTTACAATATCATATCATTTTTTGTTTGAATTTAAGGAAAACATTAAAGTTGCTTACCTCATAAGCATGTACAGTTTGTTACAAAAAGATAAGCTAAACAGGAGGAAATTTTACAGAAATTTAAAAAAAGGTACAGTGTTACAGCTTAGAATGGTACGACAAATATGATTTATCACAGATCTAATCTGTGAATACTTCAGTTAAAAATTTTAATGAATTGGGCATTTTCGCTTTTATGAACCTGTTTCCAGCTTATTGAAAACTTATTATCCATTCATACAGAGGACTATGATCAAAGTTCAAGCAGTAATATTTATTCATTACAGTTTCATTTAGATTCAATTATAAAAACTATAGAAAACGATATTCACAAAAACAAACTTAAAAATTTTCGGCATGTTTGCATTTGGAGATATTAGCCTGTTCGCTAGATTGATAAAAAGTACAAGTAATTTTGTACAGGAATACACGATAATATTTCCTTTCCGGATTATGCAGATTTCTTTTTTTATAAAAAGTATTTTAATTTATATCCCCATATCCCAAATTTTTTATCATTAAAGTGAAAGTTTAAGGTATCAGCATACATTATATCAATAAATCCGATTCGTTTTTTAAATTTTGGAAATTTGTAAGTAGTGCTATGTGAAAAGTACTTCTTTTTAATAAACTTTTGTACGCTGCGGAATTTATTTCTAGAGCGTAATTATTATCTAAAAATCAAACATATATTTGTAAATTGAAATATGTTTAATTGTAAATTCTAACTGTTTCGTTAACTTGAAATTATATATTCCCATATGAGAAATTGACATGTTAAAGGTAATGACGACAAAAAATTTTTTATACACTTTTACGAGTTCAATTAGGCAACTAGTACGTGAGTTTTAAAAATATTCTAAATTATCTTTAATTTCATATTTTTTACCTACAAAAATACTTAATAAGCTCTTAAACCCTAGTTTAAAAATTTTGCAGAAAGTTCCAAATAAGATAGTCCAAATTAAAAACTTCTTTAGTAGACGCCTCTACTACGAAAGTTTCAAGTGACTGCAAGTTTTGTATTGTACAGTATAAGAAATAAAAATGTTAATTTTCAGGAGTGTAAAAGTTCAAAATTTATGGAGAAGAGAAAGCTTTGAACCTACAAATCTTTTCTGTTCTGCATTGTTTCTATAAATAGTACGAAAATAGTTTTATATACTAGTCTTATAGTTCAATTTCCTTTTAAAAGATTTTTTAAAGTTTAGTAAAATAAATAATTTACCAATCAAATTTATAACATTTATTTTGATTTCTTTCAATTTTTATTTCGACTATTTTTAAAGGTATATATTTTCCTGGTAACATCGGACCATAAAAATTATTTATTAAACTTATCACATGTAAAGAGTACTTCAAAATTAGAAGTAAAACTCAATTCCACATATTCCTTTTTCTTTCGAATGTTAAACAAATCGTAAATTGAACGTTTTTTAAAAGATATTTTCTTTTTAATAAAACGGGCCGGACATCGACAAAATCGGTTTCAATAGCTGGGAATTTGAATCTTTTATAGCAGTGATAGGCTAACAATTACTTGGGAGCCAGTCAAAAGCAAAAGAAAGAAAAGTAATGGGCCAATGTAATTCATTGTAAAACTTTAAAAACAGTATACAAACAGTAGAATACAAATATTAATGCAATTAATGAAACTGCATCTGCATTTTTAAAAATTCCTTATTTTCAAGTTCAAACTATGTACTAATTCTGAGAAGCGATAGTAAATACCTACCCGTCAGTCTTTTTCTTATAGAATTCTTGCCATGGTTCACAGTAAATCTTTATTTATATATAAGACGAAACAAATTTAGCACTAAATTTCTGACCTCACGATATTAAATTTGGGAAACTTTCTTTCAATAACAATTTGTAAAAATCTCAATTCTGAACATTGAGAAACAAATGCTTGACCAATTGTTCGATTCTAATTCAATTAAAGCTGCAAATCCGACCTCACTGTTTCCCAAAGTTTGTTAAAATGTATAGTAAGGACAAGGAATACACTTTAATTGTAAGTAATGTTTTTATTTTTTATTACAATATATAGGTATGATTTTTTTAAAGTTGCAATGGGCTGGAGTTTATCCGCGAGCTGTACTTTACCTATCCCTGCTATATAGCATGAATATTTGTAGTCATTCTGAATTGGCTTTAACCGTACGCCTTCTATGCCCAATCTAATTAGCCTACATATAGAAAAAAAAATGACCTTCACATCATTTACTGAATAGAGATAAACAACTATAATGCCTAATATACTTTCAGAAAAAAGAGTATAGACATGTTTAAAACAAGCATATTTTCTATTGGAAAATTTGCAAGATATTAAAATAATATTCTTAATATTAAAAGTTTGGAACAGATACATTATAGACGTTGGACCCATCCACCATGTTTTTTTTTTTTTTTGGCGACCAATAGAAAAACGCTTGTTTTGAAAAATCGCCAATTAAAAAATCTTTGCGGCGCTAAGCATTTTCGGAAAGATCCCCAAAAAACAGATTGATAATTTATAGCATTAGTAAAATAAAATTAGCATAATAATTATTTTTTAAGCTTTTTAAAAATAAGTAATATTAGTAATACGTATGATATATATCAAGAGCATAAGCACAATATATAGCATTTTAATAAGCACTAATATTATAAAAATCTAACATGTGAGGGAGGGTTCTCCCCTCCCCTCAACCCCTCCTTGTAATAAAAGAAAAGTAGAATCTTATCGGAGAAGCCATACCCCACCACCAAAGTCAGGGCAAACACACCAAACCACTCATCACCCCATAAAACCGCCAATAAATCGCCAAATTTGGCGAAAAAAAAGTCGGCGTCTATAATGCATCTGTACCAAAAGTTTTAAAAACATCGAACGAAGTGACCGTGCGAACAGAAGAGAGCAACCAGAAAAATTTATATAGAAGAGATCTTAAAGCTATTGAAAATATATATTTTCGTCAAATAATCCTTGAACGGACACTTGGGTCAATTATACTCAAACCCAATTTAGTTTCTTTTTTTCTAAAAATATTGCTATAAGAATCAAGCAAAAATTCTGGACTTCTAATTTACATAAGACATTTTATATATCGCTCTTAATATTCTGCGTTTGTAACCCTTATACGTATAACCAAAATATGGGATATTGACTCTTAGACCACCCAATACGACAATGTTGAATAAACTGTAATTTAAGATGGGAACTTTTTAAAATAACAAACGCTTGATGGCATTTTAACGAGCAAACAAATAAAAACAACTTAGGATCGTCTGGTTGTGTAAGAACTTTTTCATTAAACTGCTCTACCTGACTGAATCCTAAATCCTGCATACAAACATAAATAAACAGTTATAGTCGTTAACCGGATAGTAGTGATCTATCGAGTATAAAATTTATAACAAGAAGCGTTTAATGATGAACGATAAATTTGGTACCAAAGTAGTAGTTATTCAAGCGATCACAGCAATTTAAGCTAGTTAATAAAAAAGCCAAACCAAAATAGAGAAGAATATTTGTTGGAATTCAAAGAAACGGTTGAAAGATATTTAGGGAATTCCACGTTTTCTCGTGAGAACAAAATGCTGATATCGGAGTAAAACAAAGTCTGAAGTTAATCAAAACACGGTAGAGAATTACTTGAGTAGAGGAGACAACTGCCTTTTACGGTTTGGCCTATTTCAAACAAATCCCACTTTCCTTTCTGCCTAAAATAATATTATTTAAAAATAGTAACTATATGCTTTGTAGTTTTCTGTTTATAACTTTTATACTTCATTCCACAGGATGGATCATTTTGTCTCGGACACGCTCATCGAGTTATTTAGTTTGTATAAAGTGAATTTTGAAAGTGAAAATCATTAAAGTCTCAAACACTTTATGCCATTTTAAGAAATACAGCCCAGATCTGATTCAATAAGGAGAAGAATTTTTTAATAAACAGTTTTACCTCACTGATTCGTAAATCGTCCATACAAACATAAATTTACCAAATTCTGAAATCGTTAACGTTATGCAAATATGTCGAAGAAATTATAAATAAGAATATAATAGTAATTAGTAAGTACTAAACATAGAAGGCAGACATATAAAGTACACAAATACAACTAAATATAAATTTTGAGAGTTGTCCTGCTTTATTTACTATTTCTACAGAAAGATTAATGCTTATCAATGGGTATAATCCATTTCTTATATTTATTTTAAAAACAAAATATTGCCTACATCTATGAAGCTATCTACCTGTTTAAAATATATTAAGTAAAGTATAGTCAAATGATATTTATTTTGCTTTAGTTTGATCTGCGTGCTTTAAATATAAAGATTAGGACAATATTTAACACTTAAAAGACTTTTATCAATATATTTCATATTACATATAATTATATATATATATATATATATATATATATATATATATATATCTATATATATATATCTATATATATATATATATATAGATATCTATACGTATCTATCTATATCTATCTATATATATCTATATATATGTATATATATATGTATCTATCTATCTATCTATCTATATATATATATATATATATATATATGTATATATATGTATATATATATATGTATCTATATGTATGTATATATATATGTATATATATATATATATATATATATATATATATTTATGTATATATATATATATGTATGTATCTATATATCTGTCTATATATGTATCTATTTCTATATGTATCTATATATGTATATATATATATATATATATATATGTATCTATATATTTATATAATATATATATATGTGTATCTATGTATATCTATATATGTATGTATCTATATCTGTATCTCTCTCTCTATATATATATATATATATATATATATATATATATATATATATATATATCTTAGGAAGTAATTATACACGTAAACTGATTAATACATAAGATAATAGAAAAATTTTAACAACTTATGAAACAACTGCACAGTTTTATACGTGTATTCCCAAATACAAAAATAGACGTTTTATATTAAATATATGATATATATAAAATTAAATAAAAGAAAATAAATATTTATTGAGACAATCAAGCAACGATATTTGTTCCATAAATAGGAATGTTTTATAATGCACATTATGTATATAAGAACTAAATAAATAAAATTTTAAAAATGGACAATATAAATAATTAAATGTTGATATGAAGAGTTTTTAACAATATTTCTTTCCCTATAAGGAATGATAGCTTATATATATATATTAATATTTCAAGAATTTAAATTTATATAAAGTATGCAGTGACAATTATATAAAGAACTATATATTACGTTTATATTAGTGAAAATACTTAAACATATATCATATTTCCTATTATCGTTGTTTTAGTTATTTTAAATAAACATACCAATCTTAATATATATTTCTATATAACATACTCATATAATCAGTAAATTTTAAATTCCAGAATTGTGTTTATATTATGGTTTTTTAATTATCTTGAACAAAAAACTTAATAAATTTAAAATTATCATGTATGACCTATATTATAAAGTCAAATATAAAAAAATTATTTATATTAAGTTATGATAAAATGAAAATAAGCAGACATATTTAAATATTTAAAATAAATGATTAAATGTTGTTAAAGGAATGACGTCATAATGCTAAAAAAAAATTTTTATTATTTATTATGGAGCTCTCACTATCTATAAACGTATTTCTGTTTAATATAAAAAAAAATTATTTACACAATATCTAAGTTCAGTGATAAAACGTATGAAAATAATGCAGACGATATTTAAATAATTTAAAATAAATGATTAAATGAGATGGTTAAAGGAATGACGTCATAATGCTAGAAAAATGCTATTTTTACTTATTTATTATGGACCGCTCTCACCAAAGTCGTTTAAAGGCTATCCGAAAGTAACCTATGGGGCCAACCAATCGTGGGACGCATTTCTACGTTTAAACAGATATTAATCGCGGTTATATTTAAACGACTTTGGTGAGACCGGCCCTAAATAGAGAATTGCGTTTAACCATTGGTTAGCATTATGGGTTAATCACGGTTAGCTGTTAAGACTTTGATGAGACCGGTCTTTAGTGATAAATTGATAAATTTAAACGCCTGCTCTTAACCGGGGAAAATTGGGCTTGAAATAATGACATTACACATTCGGAAAGGGCGGGAAAGGGGGATTTCGAGCTTTTTTCGAGACAGTATTTTAAGCAGTGATATAAAACATATTTATACTAATTTATTTTCGAATCGGATCGATAGTTTAGGAGAATATAAACTTTACTCGCTTTGAATTTTGTTAACTCTAACACATCAAGAATCCTACATGGATGCCTCTATCCATTCCAGGTCCAACCGCTTCATAAATTCGAGGACAGATTGACATATATCTTAGACTATTATTATATAACGTTTGGTTTGGTTTTAGAACGCTACGGTCAACTTTTTGCAATACGAGGGCTAATGAGATTCCGAACGGCTACGAACATCCATGCCATTGGGGAATTCGAACCTACGAACTCCGGTTTCGAAGCCAGCACCCTAACTATTCGGCCATCGTTCGGCATTATTATATAAGGGATAGGCGGTCAAATGACCGGACTTTGTTTCCTTATTGAATGCATGAAGTATGGATATCGGGAAGGAAATAAATAAACTGTATTATAATTAAACAAAATTGCATATTGCCAATTTTTTTTGTATTACACAAAGAATAAGAACTTTTAATCCATTACCCATATACATTATGGGTCATTTGCTGGCTATGGTATATTTAGTGTTAATGAACATGAACTTAATATTATAGTCAAAGAATTTTTAGTAGTATGTAAATATTTTAAACGTTTTATTTACAATGTTATTTATTTAAAAGAACATTTTATTTAATGTTGAATCAAATAAGGCTATGTAATAAAGACTTTTTACCTGAAAAGATACTATGCTCCCTTAAGTAAGTTGAAAAATATAAACTGAAAACTACCTCATACACAAAGTAATACTTACTTAAATTCAAACGTATAATTCTTAGAAGATTCTGTTTGTAATTAGTTATTCACATATCACCGACGTATTTAATTTGGTTTGATCCATAAGATTCAAATCTGGTTTTTTGTTTGAGTGTACAAATTTGGTTGGATTCTGCGTATTCAAATCCCGCTGCTGGCATGGATCTCTCTGGCCATTAAAAATCGGCTTTATGGGAATATAGTACCTTTCGCGATTTTTTAAAATTTATGTAGTTTTTTTTCAATTCCTTACTAAGCAAAAAGTACTGCTTTATTAAGAAGGAATTGTTTACAAACTTTTTATAACGCTCCAACGTTACAAAAAATATTTAGTTTTGTCGTATTGAGTCAAATATTTTTTAAAAATAGCAGAAAATATAAACCAAATGGAAAAAAAAAGTTAAGTTCACTTTCACGCACTTTTCAAATATGCATATTAAAAATTAAATTTTATCATCAAATTGAAGAAAAATGAAAACTTTTATTCCGTAAACCTATTTTAAAATTAAAATAAAATTAAACTTAATTAAAAAAACTTTTAGATGTTCAGAAACTGAAAATTAATATAAAATAGACTTTATCAGTTTATAAGTTAAAACATATCTTTTATATCAATATAATTGAGTTTCAAAGAATATTAAAGATAATTAGCTTCCATTTTATTTAAAGTTTCTAGTTTACAAACTTTAAGAGCTATTTTGAGGATAAGTGGATTGTTACTTTTTTTATTGTGTGCACATTTTTATTGTTATTTAAAAATGTTTTGCTTGTTATACCAAAGCTAATTTTTTTTTTTAGAAATTATGAACTTAATGCTCTAGGAAAATATTTGTTCTACATACAAGAGGACTCTTTACTTTAAGTTGAATTTACATCTAATCACAAATGGTTTATTATAGTAAAGAATTTTCAGTTCGAAGGGTACTATGTCATCTGGTTCTAATAATCCCTCTTGTCAGAAAATATTTACCGTAGAACTCCAAACAAAACCGGTATAAAATTAAGTGTTCAATTATAAAAAAAATACGCGACGTTTAGAAAACTGTATATTAAACACATCCCAAATGCATTAATATGGATTCATATAAAAAATATAAAATTTCCTACGTCCTTGAAATATGTTGGTAAGCACTCTCTCCTCTAGTTAGGAATCGCTGTTCTACAAACCAATCCTTGTGCGAGGTGCCTAAACAAAAGTTTTTCAATGGCAGATGAGCTGAACAATTGTTCTTCGCAATTCACGAGAGGGTCATCTTGATTCATCCATTAAAGAACTGTCGAAGCGTAAAAGAATGGCGACTAGCCGGCGTACAGATTTTTCCGGTCCAGTGCTGCTGGCATCTACTCCACCATCCACAGCATCGACACCCGAGAACGAACGGGATCTTGATCTATGACCTAAGCCTAGGAGCGACAATTAAAGATTTTGACGACAAGTGAAGCGAATCTAGATCGAAAAACTGATAACCAGGAACTTCAGAGGCCATCTACGCACATTTCACATTGCGAAACACTTTGTGGCCTGGAAATTATTACTGTTTTAGCACTTGGGGAGTTGCGTCAGCCAAACAAGTGAAATGGGGAGTAACACAATAAACTACGGTAGGTGTCTGCATAGATCAGTTGTTCTAAACCTTTTTTCAACAGCTACCCTTTTTATATTTTTGAAGAAATCTTCGTGACCCATCTCCCTTTCACCCACTATTTTAGATCAATTAAAGAAAAGAAGTTTGAAAAGTATACTTTGGGAATTAACAAAAGGAATGATAATATCTGACAACTGTTCCTTACCGATTTCCTCGTTGATTTTATATCAGTTATACTTTCCAGTTTATGAGCTTCAGGCAAACGCCAGGTAGTTCGTTTCAAAATTTTAGCTGTACACTAGAATTGATAGAGAGTCGTGATAGTTGCACACTGTTAGATTTCTCAACATCATCCTAAGGATACGGAGTCCTTCAGGTGGGAGGGGGGTTGTCTTGCTAAATTCAATTTTCCAGGCATAAGAAGAGTGCACGCCCGCCGTTGACCAGTTATCTTGGTTATCTCACATGTTACCAATCGTTAATAAACATCTTATCCCTTTCCTTTAAGTTTTTTTTATTATAGCCAGAGAACTTCTAAAAAACTCAAGACGACTCACTTGTGTATTACAGACTACCCGTTGGAAATAACTGTATAAATGATCTGTACTTATTCACCCATATCTCTGGTAATTGAAATGTAATGTCCAATTCTCTTATATTAATTCTTAAACATATTTAACTCTTAAACGCAATTGCAACACATTATTAAAAGCATAATTAACTCCTTAACATATTTAACTTTTCGTTCCCTGACGGCTTTAGAGGGAAAGTGGAAACCTTGTTTCGGTAATTAGTCAGTTAAGGAATATTTGCTGCCACACCACAACAGAAGAGATAATTTTACTGCTCTAATAAGATTTTATTGTCTAGAAACATCGATTTATAAACAACTTATTGTTACGTTGCTAGTTAATAATAAAAACTAAAAGGTAGTGAAAAATATCTCCCCCGGGGTACCCATATAGGTAAAGACACCTATGACTTTACTGCTCTAGTGGGGTTTCAGAGAAACCAAGATAATGTAAAGAAGGGAAACAAGTTAAAAAAATGGACAACAAATTGGTCTTGGATTCTTCGTATTATGTTCATTATGTGCAAATTTTATAGTTCATGTTTACAACAATGAACTATAAAATTGTAATTAACAACAAAATTTAAAAAGATTGCTGTAAGGGAATTTCTCTTAAGTACTTTAGTTTCTATATTATATAAATAAGGATACAATGAATCCCAAATTTTATTGTTAAATGCGCAAGATCAAATGAAATTTCTTTAAAATATGAACTATAGTATACAATAGTTAAAAAAAAAACCTGGTTGCCAAAGTTACGATGAATGCAGTGTGTTTACATTTCAAACTACAAAACAGAAAATTAACTTTTTCATATGGTTTATAGATACAAGAGGTTTTCCGTTTTTGTTGTAACTCAAAATATGCCAGTTTTAAGAATACATTGACAGTTTAGTAATAACCCACAAAATTCGTTTTAACATTCAGAATTTTTCTGATATTAGTCCGAAGCAGAATTTGACAAGCGGGATGTATTGATGAAAATAAAATTTTATTAGCAAATGTGGAAAGTTTTATAAGTATAAATAAATTATTATGGGTAACATCTTTACAATCATGTATGTACAAAAAATGGTGCAGAAACTTGTAAGTTTAGTCCAATTACTGATAATTGCTTATATATAAACTGTTATATTGCTTACATATATAAATAGCTTATAAATATAATGTACACATGAATACACACACACACATGATTGGTTCAAAACAGAAGTGAATGAAGTTCGTTTAGAATAGTTTGCAGAAATTGAGTCCTAAAGTATTTGAATGATGATTATTGGAAATTCAAAGTTTAGAAAATGTTTAACAACTAGTGTATTTACTAACATACGCCCATATGTATACATATGAAATAACATATTAACCCCGAAAACAATTTTCTTTTGTAGAAATTAATAGACTTTGTTTATTCTGGTTGTGAATCTATCATATGTATAAATACCTACATTCCCCAAAAATAATATTTTAGTATTATTAATGTTCATACAAAAATAATTATGCCGAAGGATGGCCGAATGGTTAGAGTGCTGGCCTTCGGTACAGGAGTTCAGGGTCCGAATCCCATTAAGGCATGGATGTTCGTAGCCGTTCGGAATTCGGCTTTAAGCAGTAGGTCCCGGTCTCATTAGCCCTCGTGTTGCAAAAAGTAGACTGTAGCACTCCAAACCAAACCAAAAATAATTATATATATATATATATATATATATATATATATATATATATATATATATATATATATATATATATATATATATATAATTCCTTTAATATTTCCCCTCTAACTAATAAAGTGACTTTTTTCAGTTTGGTACAAAAAAAAGAAAACTTATTAAAGCGTGCTGTGAAACAAATGTAGATCTTGGAAATGAACAAACACAAAAAAAGTTCAAGGATAGACACAACGCAAATTTATACTTGACCGAAGCTGACCTTTTTCTAATAAATAAAAGATTTGTCTATCACTGAGAAAAACAAGAACACGTTCAATCTTTTTGTCTTTCGTCTCTATCCATCTTATTTGACTTATTATGGCACATATTACAATGTAAACCAAGATCTTTCTAACACCACCCCATAATCTTGCACTTCTAACCACCCCTTCATCAGATGATTCCTCAGCTCAGCACCTATTTGTTACGGCAGTATTCATGGATAGAAACGTTTCCTCAGCTGTAAAGATTTCATTGGAAAATAACAAGTAGGATGGGCGAGACTTACTGGGAAGTTTATAAATCTCATTACGTTCAGTTCGGAACAGTGTTGATGTTGACAAACTACTCGCTTGGAGCTACAAATGATTAAACAGCGTGAATACCCCTTCTTCCTTGCGAATGTAGTAAAGGTTGACTGGCAGGATAGGAGCGCTGCAGTTCGTGTTTTGCTGCCAAATAGCTAATTATTAGACCAGGATCTATACTTTAAATAAATCCAGACAAAGAACCAGCGGTATAACTAATCGGCAATCAACCAGTTGAATACTATAAAAAATAAATTTCTTCAGTTGCATATATATAGGTTTCGTTACTTTTACCACAATGAATTTGATTTACTTGGATATCATAAGCTGCCTGTACTTTATGAACAAGGTTTAAATTATAGTCAACCACAAATAAAATTTATGAACATTACGACTGAATGAACGTTAAGTCAATAACCTCAGTTGGTTCATTTTTTAATTTGGTATAATTAAATAAGCTTTCATATTACACTGCAGCTTTTTGTTTTCTTATTTCTGTACTGTGTAATATTAAATATTTCATTCGAAAATTCACTGAATTTTTACCCACTCATCCCCTTTCCTTGAGACTTTCCCCAAGGGTAAGAGGACGAATAATCTTATATCATTTTCTCTCATGCATCCACTTAACCCAGGGGTAAAAACACGTGTATCCTCCAGTGGATACAGGATATATAATTGTATAAGACCCAATTTAATCAAGAAAGTAGACTTTAGACACCTAAATTTCCTGCATTAGGATTTAAGGACAAGCATACATTCCTAAGCAGGGTTTTAAAAATTTTAAATCTACATTTTTTTCATGATATTTTTCGAACTGTTTATGGGGACAGATCAACATGCGGTACACAATTTGACGTGGGATTCGCAACACGAGTACAGAATTTATTACATGCACGACAAGGATGAAGATTTACCTTATATTTTAAAGTTTTTATTACAGCAAACTTCACATCTATGCCGTCAGGAGGTACAGTCAGGGTACAGGTTTTTTTTACACGAATTACAACGATGAATATTTACTTCGTATTTAAAATTTTCATGATATTTTTCAAACTGTTCACGGGTACAGACCGATATGGGGTACACAATTTGACTTGAGATACCCAACACGAGTACAGAATTTTTTACATGCAGGACAAGGATGAATATTTACTTCATATTTCAAAATTTTTATTACAGCACACTTCAGATCTATACAGCCAGGAGGTACAGTCAGGAGGTACAGAATTTTTTACATGAATTACAAGGATGAATATTTACTTCTAAAAATTTTTGTTACAGCACACTTGGCATCTATTTCGCTTTCTTGAACCTTCCAAGATATTATCAACAAATGCATGAAGCTTGTCAGGTGTATTTTTGGCGTTATACTCACCGTTCATTGTTGCATAATTATCGATGTCAGAAAGGGAAAAAATCGCGGTTCAAGCGAGACGCTAGCTTCATCTGGGAGCCAATGGGTTAGAATAAAAAAAGGATATTTTTGATTTTATTTTCCCGTATAGGTAATTTTTTTCTCTATCTTAAGTCCTAAACTGGACAAAATTATTCCTACCATTTGGTCCCTGCTTCTAAATTACAAGGACGAATTTCGTTTGTGCTGCCTAAAGGAATAATGCTGAAGACCTGTATGATGTTCTCCATAATTAAAAAGTCAACAAATGTATGTAGCTGCGTAGTGGCGAATGCTATATGAGAAAATAAATAATTGGAAATAATAACAAATTTAAGTTATTCTAGACTTATTTAAAACAACTATAAACGCGTTCTAAAAGATACAGGCAAACAAGAATCAAAATCATACGAAAAATACTTAATAAAAGTGTTCAAATAAACAATCAAATGAAATAGGATACTGCTATCATGTATGTTTAGTGTTTTAAAAATATCTCATTTACTTGCAGTGGGTGTCAACCATAAATGGCAGAGGTATACTAAAATTTTTATTTTAGTTAGAGCATTTACCTTTGAAATTTAAGCCACGTTTACATTCTAAAATATTTTATCATATGAATTTTTAGTTCTGTGGACTTCTGTGGAAATCCATTACTGTAATTTGCTTACCAGTATTAAGTATGGAGCGCTACAGTAAATTTTTTACTGACTCGAAGGTTAATAAGATGGGACATTCAAACCTTCGGACTTTATCAACAGAGAACCTTACTCAATAGGCCATCGTCTTACAAATAATTTGAAATACACTTAAACCAGATAATCTCAAACGACTACAAATTCTATGATAACTGCAGGAGTAAAATATATAACACCCTTTGTTGATAGCTATCGACTGTAGTTTTTATGATTGGAAAAAACAATATAGGTCAAAATATAATTGTAGTTTCATCCAATCCCCTATATAATAATAGTCTAAATTATCTGTCCGTCTGACCTCGAAATTATGAAGCGGTTGGACCTGGAATGAATAGGCATCCATATTCGATTCTTGATAAGTTAGGATTAGCAACGTTCGAAATCCCCCCTTTCCCCCCTTTTCTAGCATTTAATGCCATTATTTCAAGCCCTATTTAAGAGCAGGCGATTAAATTTATCAATTTGTCACATACTAAATAGGTAAAAATAACATTTTT